>SWDC01000154.1:20627302-21009486 GCA_004919715.1 Linderniella brevidens
CGGTACACACTTATACTCCAAATACGAGCATAAAATGTTAATTGCATCTGGGCTCGATGCAAATCAAAATATTCTCCCCCTTGCTTTTGCCATTGTTTCAACGGAAAGCAGACATTCTTGGCGTTGGTTCTTGAACTTACTTAACATCCACGTGTTGGATCAACAAGGTGTATGCCTCATTTCTGATCGTCATCGAGGTACTTGTATTTTCCTACATACATTCATGTATTCATTTGACACCCTTTTAATCGATTGATCGTAATTTGTTATAGCAATATTGGCCGCGGTAAGCGAATTAGCAGCGTTTAGGCCGCCGAATGGTGTACACCGATTTTGTCTACGCCATGTCGTATCAAACTTCAACACTGAATTCAAGAACAATGACCTAAAACAGTTATGTCACAGAGCTGGAACGGCCCACACGTTGGAGAAGTTCAATCGCATTATGGAACACATTAAAGTTCTCAACGAACCGGCCTGGAAGTGGTTAGATAAGATTGACAAAGAGCAGTGGACGTTTGCTTACGATGGTGGATTCCGATGCGGGGTGATGACCACTAATATCTCCGAGGCGCTTAACGGAGTTTTCAAAGGGGCGAGGTGTTTGCCTCCGAAAGCAATAGTGGACTTTAGCTAACACCGAAAGGTCTCCGTATGCGTGGAATAAGTTCAACGACTGGACAAGTCGTTCTTGGAGTCACGTCGCCTTTAATTTTGACCCACGTTTGCAAACAGCTGAAATTTATACTTCGGCCGTGAATCAGAGGAAGCACGTGGTAAACATCTTAGGGAAGACGTGCACGTGCGGAAAATGGGACACGTATTTCATCCCATGTTCTCATGCCCAAGCAGCCTGCCGTATGTGGGGAGTTCATAGCATGCATCATATTGCTCCTTTCTATAACAAACAAGCGTACCGTAAAACATACGAGGGGGTTTTTCATCCTCTACATGACGAATGTTATTGGGAGCCTGCTGAATTCTCTCTTATACATAACGACGCTTTGCGTACCCGAAGAGGTCCGGGGAGAATCCGTACAACTCGTATACAGAACGAAATGGATCGCGGTGGTTCAAGGCGGAGACAAGGTCGAAGAGGCGGAGGCAGTGGTCAACGTTGATTTTTTTTTAATTTTTAAGTACTTTTAGTATTCATATGTTGTACTAATATCTTGTAGTAAATTATTACAAGTTTTCAGTTACGTCCGAATTTACCTCATATTAGTTGCAAACACGCATGACAAATGTTACTGAAGTTACAGCCAATTACTTTGGAAAATATTTTCTCCAACCCTTCGGGGGGGGGGGGGTCAACGAAGTCATCGTCACTATTATCTTCTCCAACTATGGAACTCGACATTGCATGATGTTTGCATTTGTTGTGCGTCTTTCTATACTTACCTTTTTGTTTTCCTTTCGGAGGTGGGTTGACGAAGTCATCATCGCCTTTGTTTTTGCCAGCGTTGCCGATCTTACTCGACATATTGTATCGGTTTCCTTTCGGTGGCGGGTCGACGAAGTCGTCGTCCCCCGTATCGTCTGTGACTCTCGAACTCGAGCTGACATGTTTCACCGACTGTCTTTTGGATGATTCTTCTGTCTGAGTATGAACTATTGGACATTCGTTGTTAGGAATTGCAAGCACGTCAATGTCTGGAACAATGTTTGGGTTGATATATCTAGCGAAAATTATATACATATAATATTCATGTGGCTCGCGCTCATAGAAGTAAATTGTTGAAAGAGGATCCTCCTGCAAGAATATGACAAATTGCATAATTAAAAATTTTTATTGCATCCGAATAAATCGTTGTGTAGAGTAACCACCTGAAACCACTTAAGCCATTGCTCGGTATCTGCATGAATCCATCCTCTGTCATATTCTCCCCAATCTCCCATTTCGGCGCGTAGTTTTGTCAATAAAAGGTAGCGACGCTTCAAATGACCAAGTTTCTCCGTTAGAAACGGTACGGTGAAATGAATTCCGTAACGTTGATTGTATAGTTGAGCAAGGAATTGAAGACATTCGGATAAATTCTCTTTCGTGATATCACCCATAGATGCTTTTGCCGAAAATGTTCCAACGAACCATCTTTCAATATCGTACGTCCACAGTTCGTCGTAAAAGTAATCACCAAGGACCTTTAAATTCCCGAATATCGGATGATCCTCATTCATCTTTTTTCCATTGAAGCGATTAAGACGCGGGTCTCTACCAAATGGGTGCATCATACCTCAATTATTGTATGTTATTTTCTTAATTTGTGGGATTTTATAGATGTTCTGGATCGTATTTCTTGAATCTCACTATTGTTCTGTACAGTTAGATTAAAGGTAGATTACAGATAGCGTTGATTAAAGCTGCACGCGCATGATAAAAGTTGCAGAAGTTGCAGGTAGCGTTGATTAAAGCTGCACGCGCATGATAAAAGTTGCTGAATTTGCGGGTAGCGTTGAGTAAAGCTGCACGCGCATGATAAAAGTTGCAGGCAGCGTTGATTAAAGCTGCACGATTTTTTACTTATTGATTAATAAGTACATTTACATAATTTAATACATATATATTAAATTTATTAATCAAAATATAACCCATATTTATTTTGTAAAAATATATTAACTTTGATTTATTTTAATTTTTAAGTACTATTAAATTTAACCTTTTAGTACATTTACATAATTTAATTTAATACATATATATTAAATTTATTAATTAAAATATATTATATTTATTTTTTAAAAATATATTAACTTTGATTTTTTTTAATTTTTAAGTACTATTAAATTTAACCTTTTAGTACATTTACATAATTTAATTTAATACATATATATTAAATTTATTAATCAAAATATAACCCATATTTATTTTGTAAAAATATATTAACTTTGATTTATTTTAATTTTTAAGTACTATTAAATTTAACCTTTTAGTACATTTACATAATTTAATTTAATACATATATATTAAATTTATTAATCAAAATATATTATATTTATTTTTTAAAAATATATTAACTTTGATTTTTTTTAATTTTTAAGTACTATTAAATTTAACCTTTTAGTACATTTACATAATTTAATTTAATACATATATATTAAATTTATTAATCAAAATATATTATATTTCCCGAGGCCCCGCTTAGGCCCACTCCCCGACGGGCGGGGCGGCCCGCGGGCTTCGGGCCTTTTTTTACGGCTCTAATAATTATATAACATCCAATTTTATAAATATCCACCATAAGATAATAACATCGCTAAAATAATATAATCGAAGTAATAACATATAACAAAAAAACTTAACTCATAATAAGATAATAACATATAATGCTAAAATAAAAACATCGTCTGAATAAATAACATCGGTAAAATAAAAACGTAAGTCATAATAATATATAACAAAAAAACGTAGTCTGAATAAGTACAAAAAAAACTACGGCATATAATGCCCTCCGGTACCGCATCTACGAGGACGCTGCTCTCTACGCAGATGACGACGGTCAACTGGGGCCTCACGCTCGGATGGACGACGATGGGAAGATGAGCGGTAAGGTGGCGCGTCGTCCTCGTCCTCGTAAGTGTAACTGCATCGGCGTAGTGTACCCCGATGGCATCGACGTCCCATATCCACCATCGCCGTAGAAACCCGTCGGAATACGCGATGACGACGGCCCAACACCTTGAGTGACATGATGCGAGGATGATGCCCCACGATCTTGCGTCGGAGGAATGTCGGTGAACTGGGTATCACGTCGCTGACGCCTATCGATGATTAGACGCTGCATACGATGTACAACGTCTAATCCTCCGTCCACTTCACGACGACGTAGTCTTGACTCCACGTCATCGAGATGCTGTGCCTTTTATTTAGCATATTCAAATATTATTTTGCCGCTAATAAATCAAAATTAAATATAATAAATAAAATTAGTATATAAACTAACCATCACGTCGATGAATGCTCCATCTCCCATCTGAAAGCCTCGCGACATGTGAATAGACGAAGGAGATATATATCGACGGGTCACGGACCGGTACCAGTCGAAATAGTCACTGGTGCACTGCGGTCCGGAACCTATCTCCAGTCCATTGACAATCCTCGAGTGCCTTTGGCTCCAATACGCCTCGTGCAGTTCGTGCTGCGATCTCCAATCTTTTCCGGGGACATTCCGAGTGCTAAAACGGTGGAGATCTACAGTAAGATACGCCAGTGGTTGTGGCACCGACTGAATCAATCCGAACTGTCGTATCACGCGATCTGGATAGTGCCACTCGACGATGTTGTAACATATCAGCGGGCACGATGACCGAGAGGACTGAGGACGACATTCCGGGCGTAGCGCCAATATCTCCGGTGCGTGATAGTTGTACGAGGTCCAAACAAATTGCTCCATCGACATACTATCGATGCACTCCCGTATCGCACGCAAATTTGAATTTGCGGATGTCGTATGGTCAAACAATGCATTCCATCTAAATGAATAAATATTAATTTGGCTGAAAATTTTTTAATTGAAAGTTCGAATAATTAGGAGACAACTACCTCGCCGCATGCGGTGGAATGGGTAACTGAATGCCATCGACTACAGAAGGCTGCATTACAACTCGAGGGTGGACGATAATGGGCTGGACTTGTACTATACGCATCCATGCCCAAACCTATATTTTAATTATTTATATACATAAGTATCGTTTTTACGATTTTTGATTTGTTTCATTAAGCTATCTTTCGTACCTGCAGCAACCACAAAGCTCCACCTATGTTCATCTTCCTCGACTGACATGATGTGCAGAGCTCTCTGTAGAGGAATGCTAACACGGCGCTGCCCCAGCTGTAATGATGGACTTCGTCGATAACCTCGAGCAGCGTCAGGTAGGTCATCGACGTGTGACTTCCACTTGAGTCGGGAAACATCACCGACCCGAACAGCAGCAATGCGTAGGCACGCGCATGTTGATCGACGATTAGCTCGTCGATCATGTTGTCGACCACTTTTGAGTTCGCCGAGGACGAGGATCAGTTCAACGTCCTCAGATGGTGGTCGAAGATGTCGCCAACGTATCCAACGTTGGCGAAGATCGCTAGGGAAATCTTTGCCGTCCCAATTTCAACCATCGCGGTTGAACAAGCCTTTAGCATGGGCGGCTTAACTTTAAGTGAAAGACGTTCGAGGTTGACGGTAGAAAACGTCGAATACCAATGCCTTCTCGATGATTGGACGAGAGCCGAACATCGGACACAAGATTTCCCGAATACCGATTCGGACGACGACGTGTTCGACGACACCACCGGCACAGAGACTTGTGGTGGCGGCAATGGCGGCGACTACGAGTAGAGAGAATAGAGAATCTCCGAAAACGGCGAAAGATTCAAGCCCGAAAAAAGATAAGTCCTTAATACTAATCTCATCGTATTAATTTTTTTATTTTATATTTTTAAATATTTACTTACTCATACAATCGTATTTTTCAGCCAACGTCTCCAAGAAATCGCTCGCATGACGACATCCAACTTCCAAGCCGACGACATCCACCAGTTGGTCAACCGGCATCCGTCTCCGGCCGGTTGGTCATTTCGACCAACCATCGGTTGGGCAAGTCTATATCAATATACTAAAATTGACTTTCGACAGTAGAAATTTTCCATATATTTCATATTCATTCGCACAACATCGTCCCTGCAACAAATCAAATTCAACGTGCCCGTGGCGGTTTTAGGATCTTTACATCATCGAATGTAATATTTGGGATGCGAATTTTTTGAAATTCTTAACGCGGATAAGGAAAAATAATTGTGAATTGAATCATATATTCTACCAAAATTGCAGCTACTATGTATAAATTCGAGTGACTCATAACCTGAATATTTCGTTGCGCCACCGTGTTGGCTTAGTCGCTCATCGTTCAGTGTTAACAGAATAAATAAAATCGATGGAAAATTTTTGCATAAATCATTGTTCGTTAAGTGTTATGAATTAAAAAGCATTTGTCATCGCGAAATAAATAAGAGGTATTCCGTGTGAAACATGTAAACCTATATGTTTTTAAAAGGTACCAGAAATGGTTTAAGTGGTATTCAGTGTCATTTATTCGGTATAGTTTTGAGTTTGGGATTTTGGCGGAATTCTGGAATTTGACTGGAGTTTGGGCAGGATTTTGAAATTATTCGGAAAAAAGTGAATTAACACGCTTATTGGATAGCACTTCTTGCATTATGGGCAACAATTCTTATAGTATGTGTAACACTTCCTGGGTAAAAAGCATGCGAGCAAGGGGAATAGATCGAAAACTGCCGATAACACCAAAAAAATGTTGAACTATTGACATGTCTGACTTTAATGACCTGAATAAGATTAATGGAGTTTATAATGGAATATTGTATTAATCTCATTTCTAAAATCCCGTTGAAAAACGGGGGGAACTCGAAATTATTCGCTGGATAATGTTAAATCAACTCAAATTTATCACGAGCCTTAAATATCAACGAGAATTATTGACAAATACGAGGAGTCTTGAACATTTTCGAACCGAGTAACACTTTCGGCAATAAATATAACACATGTACACGCAAGAAAAACACTTCATTAAGAACATTCTAGAAGGTTCTGGATTAGCGTGGAATATTACCTCATTACATACAAATAATACCACATGTTTGATTGTAAATAACAATACCAACTCAGTTTTTAACGATTATGTAAATTCTTATACTGCATAATAGGTTCCCGGTACTACAGTCGGTTAATTTCTTTCACAAATGTGCTTTTTTTGGATGTATAGGATTGTCATTCATGGAAATATAAGATTTAATGATATTAAACCATCATATTTCTTTAAAAGACGCAATCTTCGAATGTTAATGTTATTAGTCGAATTTTGAAGTTATTACTCATGTAAACATATGGTCCTTTGTTGGCAAACATAGGCTATTATCTCTTTTGCATCATGATATATGTTATTCGTGATTTCTAAATTTGAGTATTTAGGGTTTGAAATTTATATGTGGTGTGGCGGGAATATTAAATTCGAGTTGATATTTGGCGGAATGTTATAAATTCTCTTGAAATACATAAAATGGTACTAGTAAGGGATCAAGTGTTATCAGTAAGTGTTTAAGTGCTATACGAAATGGATGATATGTTACAAATTGCAGTTTAAGTGCCAGGGTTTCTAGGTTTACTTTTTGGGTTTAAGATTTAGGGTTTCGGGGTTAAGATTAAGGATTACGACACAAAAATTTGGTAATATGATATACAACTTGTTATTTATAGGATGCAACAATAAAAATTTTAGGATTTCGGGTTTCGGGTTTAGGATTCGGGGCCTAGGGTTTAGGGTTTGGAGCTTATGATTTAGAGAATATGGTCTATAAAATGTTATTCACGATTTAATGTTAAAGTTTGAACAAGTTTGTGATGAAATTCGTAAAGTTATGTTCATTGAGATTGATATAATCTATGTTTTGGAATGAAAGAGTATATGTTTACATGACTAATGAGTTCAACATTGTACTTTCTACATCAACATTCACATAACGTGGCTCGTAAGGAAATTTGGTGGTTTAGCTTCATCATATTATCTATTTCCATGAATGTCAATCTTATACATCCGAAAATAGTGCATTTATGAAAAAATTAATCGAATTAGTAATGTGATACTGAGAAAATATTATGTAGAACTAATATCTACAATTGTGTTATAAATTGAGTTCATATTGTTATTTATTATCAGACATGTGGTATTATTTGAATGCAATGTGGTAATATCAATCATTATCATGTTAATATTCTCTGTCAATCTAGAATCTTATAGAACGTTCTTACTAAGCGTTTTCTTTTGATGTGTATGTGTTATAATCAGTGCATAAAGTGTTATTACACTCGAAAATATTTTAAGTTTGGGGAATACTAATTTTCGCATTATTTCATGATTAACATCAATAATTTCCTTACATTATTAAGACTTGTGATCAAGTTGAGTTGATTTTATGATTTTCGTCCATTAAAGTTCAGGTTTCACCTCGAGATTTTCGAATTGGTTTCAAGTATTATTTCATTATCAAATTTAAAAAATTTCGTCCATACAACATTTGTTAAAAAATTTCCTTACAACAAGTGTTATTAACTAGTGACGAGTCGTTATTTTTTTCTAATTATGTGTTCGTTTTGCGGCAACATTTGTTATAAGGCATGTGGTATTTGTGTTGCATGAACTGTTACCCAAAGCATGAAGTGTTACATGCTAAGCGTTTTAATTAGCAAACGATCCAATCTTATGACCATCAAAATTATTCGTTATACCATAATTAACATCAATAATCCCCTTCAATTACTAAGACTCATGATCAAATTGATTCGAATCCAACATTGCCATTAAAATCAAGATTTCACCCGTTTCAATTTGCTACATGATTTTTAGACAAATATTTATTACAAAGCTTAGATATTACGACGTTGAAAATTAATGTCGTGGTTTTACTCGGTTACTAAGATCCATATGCAAATTGAGATCGAATTCTCCTTATTTAATCATCAATGTAAAGATGAATTCTTGGTTCGATCCTTGATAATGATGATGGCATACTCTCGTAATATTCGTGTATATGAAGGGTAATTTACGAAGACATTTTAAGTAATTTTCTGAAGTACTAAGGGTATATTAGACAAAGTTTAAACAAGGTCATTCACTATATTTTAAAACATTGTGTGGTCTGATTTCTAAAGAAACTTTCTTAAGTATGCTTGAACCCTAATTTAGCCTATTTTTATGATCATAGATTCCGATGTTTTAAAATACAAATGAAGAGAATAATGTAAAGTTAGCTTTTACGCTGACTTCGTCACCATAACATACAAATTAACTATTTTACGGTAGAGAAATACATCTTTAGGGTTAGAATTTGAAGGATATACGGATTCATACATACACTCCATGTCCGTACTATTCTCGGTCCATCATCTTGGTGATATATGTCTTCCATTAACTATTTTCACCAACGTGAATGTCACAACTGACGTGGACTATTTCAGTAAGTCGATTTTCTATACTATATGCCTTATGTCTTTCATCGTAGTGGATACAGATCAAGACGCTCTTTTCGTCCAGCTTTATGCATTTTTAATCTAGATTATGAGTATAGGCTAAGCTTTCATACACCTTCTAGAATGAAAGTGCGTTTGAATCTAATGGGCTTGGATTCATTAGGGCAGGCTCGTGCGCTAATGTTGGACAACGACAAGATTTACGCAACTTCAGATGGTATAAGTGCTCTAATAAACTAAGTATCAACTAGGTATAAGTCGATTGTATCAAGTCCATTTATTAGATTATGAGCTAAATAGTTACTGAATCCCACACCTTTAATGAAACCTAAGATTTGTTTAAATTAATCTTAGAGTTTAAAGGAAAAGTCACAGTCAAATATGGTGAGTATTGAAAGGCAAGAATTTCACATATGAACACGAAGCTTGCTCGAAAATCTCAATACGAAGAATATGGCAACTCATAATTTTCAAATAAGGCACGAGCAAAATCGAGTTCGATAAATAGCCCTCACCCTGGCCTATTTTCGACACATACATTTCTTGAACTGCCAGTCTTGATCTCTTAAAGATTTTGAAGAGAAAAAAATAAAGACACTATTGTTGCTCATCAAAGTGATGTAAGTGTTACAGACATCGAAAGATCTGGATGCCCTCTAGTGCCAAGAAACTACGTACAATTTTCTTAAACCGGGATAGAAACGAATGGTAGCAACAATTTTCTTTCAGGTGATATGGTTAAAGGTTCATATCTCCCTTTTACGTGGATGTGTTGTTTCAATTATCATGTTTTCAATCCGAGCGATAGTGGGCATTCAGGAATCTCTAACTCTTAAATTTTATTCGCCTCATGCTGGAAGCACACGGATTCTACAAATCAAAAGGATTTTCCAACATGTTTGATACCCCCAAACTTTCTCAAATACAAGCCACTTAACGAGTTTCTCTCAACAAAAATCGTATTGTACCATCGTTTTCGCCCACGCACTGCCTGAGCACAATTAATCTTAGGACCACTTTTAATACAAAGCAGAAAACTATATTTACCTGCTCTCAACCAACCAAAAACTACAATGCGCACACTCTACTTAGAAAGTATCATTGCAAGATGGGGAACTTATTATCCATATTAAATTTAGGCTAGCACATCGCTTTGATAGCAGTTGTTAGGTTTTAAAATCATCTTAAGCCCATATCCTGAAGTCCTGCCCCAAAGCAATTGGAAAATATTTAGTAGCTCGGTAAGCTTATATACATCATACATTTATTAATTAGCCAATATATGACTTGATTTGATACTCCAATAATAATGAGAGTGAGTTCTTCAATCTTAATCAATAAAGTATCAATTGTTCCGTGGAGTAGGTTTCAAGCCCGTGATTTAACCACATAAACCAATGTATTATGTGTTCATTTCTGGATGCTTTGAATATATTTTAAGATAACGGCAATTCAACAGTATTCAGGAATTAACAAACTTCAAGAATTGTTAAGATTAGCTACAATAATTTAATATCACCATATAAATTTTGTTGGAATAAGAGACATTGACTAGTTAAGGATACGTTCTCAGAATGTCATACGAGGATTAAATGATATTAGTCGTGTATCATTCGACTTATATGTTTCAACTAATTTGGAACATTTATTTGTGCGTTATAAAACAGTAATCGTTACTTATTTAATGACTTTTACTTTGCATTCACAAAAATAATAAATAAATAATTCATATTCATTGAGTGAAGTCATTGATTCTCATTGGAGAAAGATGACGGCACCAGTTAACTATAAATCTTGTACATAAAAATATTCATAAGTCTTCGCCTATAATAGCCGAGCATTAGACGGCCGAGTACGACTTATCTGTCGACCGCTATATAATGGTAGTACAAATCATCACTTAGGAAGTGTGAGTCCTTATCTAAATTAATTGAATTAGGAATTAATGATTGTCGAGTTTCATTGTTTCAGAGACTTGACCTGCCACTCATTTTCCTCGGCCATGATTGTCGATTGCATGGGTAGGTGGCGAGATGCGGTTTTGACGAAGGGTGATTGACACATTTTATCGAGATATGTGTGCTATATGAATGTGGACTGTGAATTAACTAACCATTCTTCATCTTTTAGGGATTTTTTTACGAAAAACATGTACACAAAAGACCCTGGAGATGCAACTTTAAGAATATTTGGGAAGACTACTTAATGATTCACTAAGATCTTTTTCTGACAACCTCTTGAAAAGCTTGAAAGAATATCTTCTCTCTCTATATATAAAGGTAAATACAAAGTATTCATAAGAGGTTTGTCCATGAAGGCAAACCCGAAGGTTTCAAAAACCTATATGCTCCACGTACCAGCGGAATAAAAATTTATTATATTCTCGTTTACTCTGATCGTTCGAGTTAGAAATGTGATAATCAAACATATGTAGCCACATAAAGCGAGGGTTGAACCATAAGTTTTTTCACTTTGAAGCGTGAAGTGACAAGCATTCGTCTTTCTCCCCATTTACCACAAATCTGCAATTTGCACCAGATCGTCATGCCAATCTCTCCATATTTCAAAAATTGCTTACCTTCGAAGGATGAATAGAACAGTACGTACTTCTGTGACTAGATTCAACGAGAGAGATTCAAGTATTTTTATGTAACTCAAATATTTGTTCAAATAGGTCAAGTGATGGCTCGAAATTCCCTGCCCTAGACTTGGTGTTTTTTAGTTTGGCTAAGTTTAGTAAAGTCAAGGAACATTTGGCCAAGATTCTTTTCTTTAAACTCACACCCATATGATTTGACGTATACTTTTTTAAAATATGTTATATTGAAATATGAATAAGGTACATATTATCCTTAGGTGTAATTAAGATGCACTCAAGTAATTTCGCTAGCCCATTATCTACTAATCAACCTTATTGTATTCGATAGCCCAAGCCTTACCCACACATAATTATCTTCAAGTACACACATTAAACTCAAGTCTCAATTTACATTAGAATCGTCAATGTCCAACATTAGCCCACAACTCCGCTTTAATTGCTCTAAGCACATTAAAGTCTAGACATGTATTCTCTCCTTTTTCGATATTACATCTATGATACTTTTTAAGAATGACCTCTAGGTTCCTCCAATCAACACTAGGAGATGAATTATAAAATCACCTAGTCAATTTTGGGGCACCAAATCGATCCCAATTTGAGAACGAATGTGATCAAATCAATTCCGAACTGACCACATATTTTCGTCCTGCGTATAAACATTTTACATGTAACTCCTATCATGTGAGAGTTGTGGTCTACGTCAAATTCGTTGAACTCGACTTTATGATAGAATCAAGAATTGTAAATTACAAAATTGTCCTTCATGTACCATGAGTCAGCTTACATCATTAATAAGATATTTTGAATGTTGAGGATTCATTAGCTTCCATCTTAAGCGATATAAGTACGTTGCTTGAGCCACATTGCCGATGTCATAAAGTCGAAGCTCTATTGATCCAGAATTCCAACGATCCTAACGATATATATGAGTGACAAAAATACATGGGTCCAAGGGTCTATCAACCCCATAGAGTTGAACTGATTAATATATGTACGATTATTATTAGACCCTTAACTTTAGGGCTGATGTGGCAGTGCATCACATTGGGCACATGAGACGCACATGCCTTGGAGAATGGGGTGTTGGCTTGTTGGAATGCACATACTAACAATGATCTAAGTTCATGCGGCGCGGTGTGGCGCATTTAGGATCTGGCATGTGGGACTCGACAGACTAGGGCATTTTCTTGGTCGTACACTGACTTGTGTCGTGACTTAGCAAAATCTTGTGAAGAACGCATCTCGTGCACCGCATCATCTGAGACTTGACAAAGGTGGGTGTTGCTTCGTCGAGCGTCTAGACAAATTTTGCAGCTCATAGCCTGCGGAACTCGGAAAGGTAGGCTGCGAGGAGGAACGCCGCAACTTTTCCATGACTCGGGAATGTTCTACGAGGCTGCGCATCAGTTTCACGACTTATAGCGCGAAACTTGGCACTCTACAAGGAAATTCTTGGTGCAGTGCCTAGACAAAATAAGTGGAACTCAACGAAGGTGGAAGTAGCTTGGTGGGGCGCATAAGCGACTCGCGCAACACATTACGTGCGAGCTCGAAAAATGCAGATTAGTGAAGAGCTCAAGCATGCGCGACGTACAATGTATTACTCGGCAAAGATGAGATATGACATCGTGAGGAGAGCTTAGGTAAACTAGTCCAAACACAATGCGCTCGATACAAGCCAAGGATATGTGTAATACATGATGCACGCGAGACTTGACTGACTCGGCAGTTGATGCGAGCTAGACTTAGCAATGCTGGACATTGGCTTGGGGAAGCGCCCAAACATGGGAACAAAATTGTGGGCCAAAAGTGTGCAATGATCTAAGTGTTGGTTCTGGTGTATTACATCTGGTTAGTGGCTGCAGAAACTTAAACAAAATTTAGTTAGTATCGACTTCGAGGCACGTACTACGTACGTTGTCCGTAAAACGTTATTGCATCGTATTTCAGTGCCTCAGGTTTACACAATTCGTCCTTAAGATATAACGACTTTAGAATTCAGCTTCGTTACACAACGAATCAAAATTGTCGGCAAATCTACTCAAAGACTCAAGCATTTTGTTAGAACATTTTTATTGTGTTCAAATATAAATGTTATCATAGTTTTGTAGTATAAGTAGTAGTTTGAGCTTAATTGTAATTAAGCCATAGATTAGGACTACTTAGCAAATATAACAAACTTATTTGGTATAAAAGGAACCCTAATGTGATGTATTAGGGTTAAGAATTCATTTTAATAGAAAACTGAGCTTTACAATGTGAAGAACGCTCTCAAGCTTCCGCGCCAAATTCAAACGTGTTCTTCGTAACTTTTACATTTTCTATCGAATTCTTCACCGAACTTAATCGTGTTGGATATAATTGGAACTATCAATTGGTATCAGAACCAAACGCGTTAGATTTGATCGATTTTTTTCGGTTCGAATTTCGTTGAAGAACTTACACGGCAATTTTCAATTTTCGGTTTGATTCTTCAAATTTCGATATGATTTGCTGTTTTTAGGCTTTGATTGAGTGTTATAAACATATCCGTGCTGAAATTTGATCGATCGAAACTTCAATTTGTGCGAATTTTGAAGATTAATCGATATTCCTCTTTGTGTGTTCTTCATGAAATCCATCATAATTTCGAAAAAAATTGGTCATGATTCGCAGTTATTATGGTTAATTGAGTGTTTCATTTTGACAATTTGCTGATTTTGGTTCATTACCCAAGCTTAATTTGATTGATTTTGAGTTTTGTGATAGAAATTGATTAATTGTGGGTCTCGATCTGTTTATCGAGAAATGAAGTTCACGAAAAAGTTTCTCGTATGACTTAGAAAGTTTATCGACGGACTTTCACGACACTCTCACGACAAAAGTTTCACACAATCTTGTTTTCACGCAAAACTCACGCAAAACTCTAATGATGGTGTTTGTGAGTTGAGGACACTTCACATATCATCAATTACGAGATGCACTTTATGCTCAATAATGATGGTGTTTGTGAGTTGAGGAGAAAGCTCCGAGAGAGAGAGAGAAATAGTTTGCGACGATTTTTTTTCGATTGATGAGTCACATACGAAAAAAAAAAGTTTCTCGAGACAGTATTGAGAAGTAAATTTTTCGCGATAGAGATATTTATTTGCGATAAGTCTACCGATAATTTTTTTCAATAAACCAACTATCGAGAATTTACTCTTTTTCGACACAGACATTTTCTCGATAAATAGTGTTTTATCGAAAAACATTATCGGCAAATTATAAGAAAATTTTGGTATTTTTTTTACGAAGTTTTCGACATCAATATAAAACATTTTGGTATCTACAAAAAGTTTTCGAGTCTTATGTAATTTTTGAAACTTCACTATATTTCACGAATACACCAACATTTTGCGATACGGAATTTTATAAAGCCAATTTTAAATTTTTTTATCGAAGAAATTTTTACCGAGAAAAGTTAGTCAATCGGAAAAACTTGGTCAACCCGAGAAAGTTTACTTTTCGCAAAAGTGTTATCGAGAACCTATCGCAAAATTAAGTTTCTCGGTACGAAAAAATTTCTCGATATACATATTTTTCGATATTTAACCTTTTGACCCGAATTTTTCAAACATTAATATTTTGATCCAAAAGGTTTGAATTTCAATTGTTTTTAAAAAAATAAAAATTTTCACCCCTATTCAATATTTTATTTTTTGCATATTATAGAAAAAGTTTTGGTAAATTTTCGAAGTATTGAACACCAATTTAAAACTTTTCAGTAGATACCTAAAATTTTCGATACTTTTAGATATTTTTTTTCAACACAAAACTTTTCGGAACTGAAATTTTAAAGCCAAATTTTTTCCGATATTAGAAAATAAAAATTTTTCGATACGTACACTCTCATTATCAAAAGTTTTTAGTACACACAAAATTTTCGATACATAAACTTTTCGACTCCAAACTTTTTAAAACTATACTTTTCGGTCCAAAAGTTTTCGATATCTACATTTTATCCTAAATACTTTTCGATACCTACTCTATTCTTTGAAACTTTTATCAAAAGATCTCAAATCCACATAACGCGTCCACGATCAAATATCCAACCTAACAAAAACACGGATACCTACTCTATGGAACACAAATAAGACCTAATTGATGCTCTTCAGCGAGCACGATGTCTACAAATGAACTCTTCAACTGACCAAATCAAGGTTAGTCCTCCTGACTCTAGTTTATTTGTAATGTTAGAAAAAACAGTTATAGAGTTAGAAACAGAAAATAAGGAACTTACCATGCGTCTTAAAAATAATAAAGCAGCGTGTCGTAATAAGTCACTCCTTTATGATGAATTAGTTGAGGAACGCGGAAAATTGTACTCTAAAATTAAAAAGTTAGAGGACAATCTTGCGGAAAAGGGTCAAAAAGACCAAAGTTCCTCTAAAGTCTTAGCATCTAATTGGGGAAATATTTACATTCTGATAAACCAACTTCTTGTTGGGAAATTCCGGAGGTTATTCATAAAATAACCGAATTGAACGCAACTCTATAATTAGAAAGAGTAGGTTTCCGAGCGGAAAAGAAAAAGCTTTTAGATGAGATATCAAATCTCAAAAATTCTCCTCATTTACATAACATGGAATTTTATAATCCTTTTGAAGGCTTAGGCTTTACTAATCCTTGTAACTTGAAAAGGATTAAGTAAAACAATTATATGATATCAAGTACATGGGTTTAGGATTCATTTCTTTAATGGCTTTTACTAACTCTTCTAAAATAAATGCCTTAGAAGAATCCAAACGAAAAACCACAACTAGGACTCAAATTCTCTTTGAATACACTGAATTGAACAATAGTTACAAGACACGGGAAATAAACATGTCTAGTGACTATAATTCATTATATCCTTTAGAAGATCTTCCTAAAGTTGAGGAAGAAAATTATGATCATTCTAAAAATTCCACTTTCTGTTATATTCCTACTATTATTAAGAAAGTAGCTGATTTGAACTCCTCCCTAGAAACAGAAAGAAAGAATTTTGAAGCTGAAAAAAATGCGCTTTTATTGGAGATATCAAATCTCAAAAATTCATCTCCTTTACCTGTTTTACACGATATTTCCTACGTCAATTTAGTACTCGATATTTATTACATTTAATAACGGATATTCTTATAGTAATTAATTTGCATGAATATTTATTTTTTGTGAATTAAACCTTGCTCACCAAAGTGACATAGTTTAAGTTCATTTTAAATATTAAATAAAATCTATATATATATATATATATATATATATATTCTCGTTGTACATACGATGCTATTAAAGAAATGAATACACAAGATTATTAATCGTATCGCTAGAAGATCACCCAAAAGTGGATTATTGCGTAAGTTGTTCAAAATAAGGAGATATATATTCATGATCATTTATGTTTGTATATCCGAAGATAACATGCATATTGATGATTGATTATCTACTTAAGTATTTTATTTAGCATCATTATAGAATTATTTGTTTAAGTATCGTCCAAAGATGAACTTAAATGCATAATCATAGTTTGATTATTTGTTTGAATCTATATAAAATAATACATGCGATCTTATTTGTTGTTCGCGCATTAAAAACGTGTTTGGTTTGGGCAATCCCATTGTCAAGTTTAATGGGCTAAACCATAATGATTAGTCCGAACAAATCAAGTTTCAACTTGGTGCAATGTATTTGGACATTCCATTAGAAACCGAAGAAAAGCCTGCAGCTATCAACTTATTCACTAAGGCATTGGATGAAAAACGATTCCAATTCCTTATTGCTAAGTTAGGCATGTTGAATCTCAATCTTACTTGAAATGGGCTTTACATGCTCTATTATGTTTCTATATGACATTCTATGTGCTTCTTGATATTCCTTGATTATCTTGCGTGACTCTATCCACCAAATTTTTTTTATATACAAAAAGAAAAATAAAAATAAAAATAAAATAGTATATATAAATAATAATAAAATTAAAAAACAAATTGGGGGATGACGATAGTTTTGCCTATTTTGAAATACTCACAAAAATATTTCTTTGATATATGATTAAGTTCTTTGTCTAAAAATTAATGTGACTTTCTTTTATTCAAAGAGCCTCGTTTGTTTCACTAGACACGATGCCACATCATATATGTGAGAATTTGAACCTCAATATTTTTTATTCTTGAGTGTGTCACACTTCAAATGACTATCTCAGGGTTTGTACTTCGTAGCTTCACTCTTGCTTTTGTGTTAGTTTGTAATAAAAATGATAGAGGCAAATTAGGAAATTCCTCACTTAGCCCATAATATAAATCCTTTATTTTTACCTCTAGATATCCCCTTTGAGCATTCTACAACATTATTTTTCTTTTGAAACCCGATTAAGCCTTCAACATTATTCCTAAAGTTTCGGGATTGCTCAATCAAGAAAAAGAGGGGGAGAAAAAGAGATACATATGATGAAAATCTCAATCATTATAGAAGAGAAACATGGATCTCGCTGTGAACTTCTCATAGAAAATCTCGTATACTCCAAGAAGAGAAGCGCCTCGAAGTGAACTTCTCCAACGATAATCTAGATCTTATATAGAGAAAACGAGAAGAGGAGCACGGGCTTGGGTTCGAATTACATAACTGTGGAACCTTCGAAAGGAACACGGTCTCGGCCAAAAAGAAGATCTCATCTCTCAAAGCCTTGTAAAGAAGACGATACTCATCTTGAGCAAGTAAAGAAGAAAAGAGAATCTAAAGGATCAGAAATGAATTTCAAAAAGGACCCCTGGAATTGAAGATTTTTTTCTAAAGCTCACTAATTTCAAAATTATCGTACCCTTTTAGTCATAACCTAAAAATAACCCCTTCAAAGTCCCTTTGATTAAAAATGATGAACTTTCACTTGGTAAGTTGATTAAATATGCTACGATAACAAATTAATTGATATAATTTTGTCGTGTTGATATGAGTGATATATCTACTAAATATCTCCATGATAAAAATAAATTGAGTGCTATTAGCGAAACTTGCGAGAGTTGTCATAATGATTCATACTATGATCTTAGAAAATTAGTTTAGTTACATGATTTGACGACAAATTATTATTTTATATGTCATGAGAAATTTTTGCGTGATAATGTTCAAAATGTACAATCAGCCCCAACACAAAAAAATTTATGATAAAAATATTTTTTATTATTATTGAAAATATTATTCGCACATTTTAAATGCATTATTACATGCATTGGTTCAGACTTGATAAAATGCGAAATTTTTTAAAAACGCAAAATTTTAATGAATCTATGCTAAATTGCCTAAATGCATTACTTGTGCTTAAATAGTAAATTTTCATATGCAAAATTGTATTAACTATGTGCTTAAATGCCAAAAAGTTAAAACATGCAATTGTTGAGGGGGAGTTTTACATGAGAGTTTGTTCTTATCTCCTATATGATTTACTTGTAAAATACGACTTCTAATATTTTTTTTAAGATCACAGAATATTTCGAGCTCATCCGAGGAGTCAAGTGTTGAATTTCATCAACATTGGAAGATAATTGCATTTATTTCAGAAATACAGGGAGCATTATGCAATTTATTATTAGGTTAATCCATAAAAGATTAAATTTTAGTTTAATCAGACCTGAATTTTAATGAAAGCCCAAAATATTTTTTTTACGGCCCAAAGTATTTTTTTTACCTTACCCGATCGTAAAGTATTAATACCACTTTATCGATCGAAAAACTCCCTCACACGCAACTTCTCTCCATCGAAAAACTTATCGACTTCCGAACACTCTTCGAACTCTCTTCGGCGATTTCACCAAAACCTCACTTATCTCAGTGATTTTCTCCCTAATCTCGCCGATTTCGAAGGTAGAAAAACGTTTCAAACCACTTTCCGGTCAAAAACACACGATTCGCAAATAGTTCCTCAAAAACATTTGAAGAAATTTCATTTTGATACTTTTTCGACTAAAACGATTTTAAACTCTCAAATCAACGTGTTTAAACTCGACCCTTTGGGTTAAAATCATTATATTTGGATTCGCAACTGTTTTCTGAACGTTCCAAATCCACATTTAAAATCATGATTTACCCAGAAATCGACATTTACGTGTTAAGTAAGCATTTACTGTTTGATTTTAAAATTTTTCGATCGAAAAAGTCTTATCGCAAACAGTGTCGTCGAAAAACTTTAGTTTTCATTAAGTTTTATTCGATCGCAAAACTCAGCGTCGAAAACCTTATTTTTTCGATATATTTTAATTCGATCGTAAAACTTCGAGGCGAAAAATTTATTTTTCGATTAAATTTTATTCGATCGCAAAATTACTCAACAAAAAACTCTTGTTTTCGACAACATTTTATTCGATCGTAAAAGTCATCGGCGAAAAACTTGAGTTATTCGATACATTTTTATTCGATCGCAAAACTTAACGATCGAATAAATTGTCACTCGAATATAATCACGGTTAAAAGACTTAGAAAAATTTTCAAGTTTTTTCTCTAAGACTTAGAAAATTTTCGATCGCAAAACTTAACGTTCGAATAAATTCCCGATCGAATAAAAATACGCTAACAAGACTTAGCAAATTTTTCAAGTTTTACACTAAGTCTTTCGCTAATAAATTTTAACACTAAGTACACATTTCATTCGATCAATTCTTATATGAAAATTTATCTAATGAAGTTTATTTCATTCTTTGCAGAAATGGCACATCAAGAATACTCTCATATCTGCCACCTGATAGTTGGTTGCCGGTCCACGACAACAACTATCAATTGGATCTCGCCACCTTTCGATGTCCGGATGACGTAATTATTTCCATTCTAAAGGGACATGCACTATGGCCAGCTTGACGATGGCGGCCTCCGTCCAAATGGTCTATCTCCAGCAATTCTGGAAGTGTATCACGAGCCACATCGTTGGGGATGAAGTGCAGTATACAACGAAGATCAATACAAGACACGTCATCCTGACTAAGAACCCGATGGCCATGGTGCTCGATCTACCGCACCACGAACACTACGACCAACTTACAACGGATGCGGAGATGGTGGAAGACATGATCCGGATGGGATACAAGCCCCCGCTGACCAAACTGGCGAATTTCCAGCAAGATCTCACACCCGTGGCGGACTTTGTTCGGCATCATCAATAAATGCCTCTCCCCAAAGCACTCCGGATTTGACAAGGCGAATGAAAATATCCTTCGCATCTTCCATGGAGTGGTCTTTTCAAAGAAATACGACGTGACCCAGCTTATATGGAATGATCTAGCTGACCAGATACGACAAAGGGAGACTAAGTTGAAGGCGAAGTTCCTCCCATACGTACGGTGGTTCTCGGTGCTGATCTCACATTTCATGGACGTTCATCCAGAGATTCCGAGACTACCACCTGTTGGAGGATATATCCCACCTCGTCTTCGCTTCTTTCACAACCCGAAGACAGCCGACCTAGCACTCCAACCGATGCTGATCTCATTGGAGCTGCTCAGCCTAACTGATCCAATGGACGAGGCCTACCAGGCTACTGCCAAAATAACACTATCACGGAGGAAATGGTTCGGGGCGTGGATCAAGCTCCAGCGCCTTCTCAAAGGGCATCTTTGGTGGAAATAACCGAGCCCGAAGCAGCGGCTCAGGAGACAGAGACACCGGCCGTCGAGCCCGACGGTGTCCTTCACGATGAATCTCTTGAGGCCACCGAATCCGATAAAGAATACAGATTTCAAAGAAGAGGCTCTCGCCGATAACAAACCTTGGCCCCGTCTGTATCTCCTTCAATACTACTGGCTTCGGTGACATCTCCTCCACCAACAACGGGTCAGCCAACCGCACAGATTCAACTTGAATCTGTTTCAACACCCTTAGAGGTGATACATACTGTATCATCTCAAGGATTGGGTGGAAGCCCTATTGGACCCCGATATCTTCAGAGCAAACAATAGGCCAACCCACTGATGTGGTGACTTCAGGGTTGATAACGGATGTCCCTGGACGTTCCGAAATCTCAAGACATATTCCAGGCGGCACATCGGAAATCTTTTCCGATGTTGTGAAAGTGGAGCGCCTCCCTGGCCCCACTCCATCGATGATTGTGACAGAGCAACGCTTACAAGAAGTACTCTCCACAGCCATCTCTTCACTTGAAGATTGCCTGATGGACAGAATGCTCCAAGCCATTGAGACTTCCCGAAGGGATACCGGGAAAGCTCCAGTCTCCGAGGCCGCTCCGTCCGAAGCTCACACCACCCCCGTCTCTCACCACCTCTAACCACCACCATACGCACACCCATACCACCCATACCACCCATCCTCACCACCCCAACTGCATCACCTTCACTCATCAACACATACACAATCCCGATCACTCAGCTTCATGACATACTCAATTCCCGACTCCTCGCCTTAAAGACCATGACCCCCGCGGAGGAGAGTCTCTACAAAAGGCTGGTCGATGAACCCGAGCCGCCCGCCCAAACAAGGTATCGTGATGAAAGCTCCCGCACCAAAAGAAGACATGACGATCCCAATGATCCGAATCGTCATGAGGAGGAGAAAAGGCAACGAACCACACGTAGCGGCCGTGGTTTGAGTCGAGAGAAACCAACGACAACTCAAGAAGCTGGAGGATCATCCTCAAACTCACCAACTACACAACCCACAACCCGCCAACAAACGACCACATCTCCGACCACATCCCACACATTACCTCCCTCTCCTACAAATCCAAATCCAATCCCGACCTCTAACCTCCTCCAAAACCAACCAGAAGCAAGTCATCTACGATCCTTATGTGATCGTAGATTATTATATCTTAAACGAGAAGTGGATGATGCAATTAGAACCAGGGGAAGCTGCTCAAGCTCGACTCTCCAATGTCAGATACGTCTTACAACAAGCTTCTGTGGACTTGGTGGTGCTTGAAGATGAAGAACTTCAAGAAGGCGAGAACTACAACTCCGCTCTCCCCGAACTACCAGAAATGATCCGGCATAGGGTCGACTCTCCTCCCCGCTTATCAAAAGGACAGTCAGAGTCGAGACGCCGTGGAAGAATATAAGCATTGAAGTTTCATTCATTGAAGATGTTAGAAAGCATATATAGAGAGCTCCCAACCGCATAAAGAAGCTCAACGAACTAAATCTTCTAGGTATCTCTCATTGGGAAGATAGAAAAAAGATGGAGCACATCTTCATGCTCAACTATCTTGGTCCAGATCGAAGTGGCATCCTAACGAATCAACTTAAGATAAACTTCAGGGACAAGCCACTGATCCTCCAACTCGTGGGGGTTTCGCACTCGATTGGAAACTTTCCACCCCAATCTACCACATTGAGCGAGCGGACAACAATCACACTCGAGAAGAGATAGATGGAGCTATATCCCCTTCCTTCCACCGGATGAGGTCTACCGTCTATATTAGATGTACAAAAGCAAATATCAGACGCCCTCCGGATACATCAAGACAGAAGGACTCGAGGGGTTGAAGAGATTCATGGTGCGACAGATCAAGAATGACACCGCACACGACGTTCAAATTGCTGTAGAGAACAATATGAAGAAGGTCAACATGGAGTCTCCGCTCATGAAGGGCTTCCTACTCAACTAATTTCTCGAGAACTACATATTCAAGAAACCTGGCCTCAACTTGCCGGAATCCAATCATTAGAAAGACGAGAGCTATGATGAAGTCAGAAATCCACAAATTCTGTGACGGGCGTTGAAGCTAGTGAGGAAGAACATCCAGAGGAGGCTAGATGAGATCACTGAAGAGACGGTCTTCGAAGATCTTGGAGAAGAAGAGGCCCCACTCCTAAATGAGCTTCTGGATGCAATTAATGAGAGGTTGGAGCTGAGGAATGATGTCCGACGTTACGATACAACATTGGGATTACGGAAATTGTTCTACGCTCGACAAGGATAAATGGAGCTGAAACGAAGACAAGCACAAAGGGGGAGATTGAAGAGACATTAGAATTGTCCTTTGTTATTTTGTTATCCTTGTAATTAGGGGCGTAATTAGTAGTTTTGATAGTGTAGGACTAAAGTAAATATACCATGTAAATAGGTATAAATACAATGTACACTATCGAAATCAATACACAAGTTGATTTCGGAAAAATTACAAGCATTGAATTCGCATTATAAGAGAGAGAAAAGCAATCGAAAAACTCTCTCTCTCTCTCTCAAGATCTTCAAAGAAGATATTCGACCGAAGGTAATTTGTAAGATTCGAATATCTAGAATTCATGCTTAGATCGATCGGTAGTTGATATAATAGGACCTAACAAGTGAAGAACTTCAATTAATACACACTGATATATGTGGTCCATTTGACGGCACCATCTTGGGGTGGTGAAAAGTATTTCATCACATTCATTGATGATTTCTCGCGTTATTGTTACTTGTATTTGTTGCATGAAAAATCTCAATCAGTGGACGTCCTAGAGATGTTCGTTAATGAGGTGGAAAGGCAACAAGGCAAAAATGTTAAAATTGTGAGAACTGATCGATTTGGTCAATTTTATGGCAAATTTGATGAGAATGGACAATGTCCATGTCCATTTGCAAAATTCCTTGAAAGTCGAGGCATTTGTGCACAATACACAGTGCCCGATACGTCTCAACAAAATGGCGTGGCTGAAAGGCGAAATCGTACACTTATGGATATGGTTAGGAGTATGTTGAGTAATAGTTCTGTACCTTTATCACTATTGACATATGCACTAAAGACATCTGCATATCTGCTTATTAGAACCCCCCAGTAAGTCTGTATCAAAGACTCCTTACGAATTGTGAACGGGAAGAAAGCATAGTTTAAGGCAACTTCACGTTTGGGGTTGCTGTGCAGAAGTGATGACATACAATCCGCATGAAAGAAAGCTTGATGCAAGAACCATTAGTGGTTATTTCATCGGCTATCCTGAAAACTCGAAAGGATACAAATTTTATTGTCCTAACAATAGTACAAGAATAGTAGACTCTGGTAATGCTCGGTTTATTGAGAACAAGTTAGTGGGAGTGAAGAACCACGAAATGTAGAAATACATGGACTTTTGGCTGAAACTTCTACATCAGGCGTTTCTGCACCTGTTGCTAATCGTTTTGCGATATCACAGCTAAATAGCATTGAAGGACAACAAATGGGTATTAAGAATTCAGAAAAATGATCATTTAAATACTGAACCGATGGTTGCTGAACAAATTATCAATGAACAAGTGATCTCATAAGATATAGCTTTACGTAAGTCCGAAAGGCATAAAAGATCAGTTATTTCTAATGATTATGTAATTTATTCACTTGAACATGAATGTGATTTGAGCATCAATAAAGATCCAATCTCTTTTAAACAAGCCACGAAATGCAGTAATTCTGAAAATTGGTTTAATGACATGAAAGAAGAGTTAAAGTCAATGGATGACAACAAAGTCTGGGAATTAGTTGAAAGCCTAAGGGTTCTAAAAGAATCGGTTGTAAATGGGTCGAGACTCAAAAGGCAACATTGAAAGATATAAAGCTCGACTTGTCGCCAAAGGCTACACTCAGAAAGGTGACATTGACTACAAAGAGACATTTTCTCCCGTTTCAAAAAAGGACTCGTTAAGAATAATCTTAGCTTTGGTATCTCATTATGATCTAGAGCTTCACCAAATGGATGTAGAAACTGCATTTTTGAATGGTGATCTGGAAGAGGATGTTTATAAGGACCAACCTGAAGGTTTCGTGACTAGAGAAAATTCAGATTTAGTGTGTAAATTAAAGAAGTCGATATATGGACTGAAACAAGCTTCCCGGCAATGGTATATTAAGTTCAACAATATCATTACATCATATGGTTTTATAGAGAACATTGTAGATCGGTGTATCTATATGAAAATCAGTGGGAGCAAGTTCATTATATTAGTCTTATATGTTGATGATATTCTTCTTGCTTCGAATAATGTTTCTATGTAACATGATGTGAAGAAATTCTCTCTAAAAATTTTGATCTCGTGTTTTTTGGGTCACTAAGTTTCATAATTGCAAACTTAAGTTTTAAGTAACATATCTGATTTCTTTTGGGTCACTGGTGATTTTTCCGGCGAAAATCGCCGGAAATGTGACATGGTCGGTGACGTGGCTGCTGACATGTCATTGGCCACGTCAGATTTCCGGCGATTTTCGTCGGAAAATTCACCGACGACCCAAAAAAATCAGATATATTATGTAGTGACCTAAGTTTGCAATTATGAAACTTAGTGACCCAAAAACACGAGATGCATAGTTATTGACCTAATTTAACAATTTGGCCTCCAAACAATAGTTTTTAGAAATCCTAGAATTCATAATAAATATTTGACTTAATTATGCAAAGCACATAAGAATATACCCGAATCCATATGGTCGGATTTCTCGATATCTTCGATGAGTGTTGGAATATTGTTGTTCTCTCGCATTCCTCCTTATCTTTATCTTTTTGATGGATTTGAGAATAAGCCATACATGCCATTTTATAGATGCTAAAGAGATGCTTTAGACAAAAAGGCATGGCTCTTTAATTGGGTGGCCTTTTCATGAAATGGATTATCTTTTCATGTGAGGAGAAAGGAATTAAAATATTTATACCCTATTATTTAATATTTAATAACCATCATATTAAATAAATATAATATAGAGTATATTTTATATTTTATGAGTCATTAATGAAATTATTTAACAATCTCCCACTTGACTCATATAAATTAATTGACGATTCTATAACATATAAGTGTACCAATTATTCATAAGTGAACGAGAAAATCGAATCATGGCGGTCACGTTGTTAAGTCACATGATTCCGTTCATGTATTACAATTAACTTAATTCACAAGAACTATAATTGAGGAAAACATTAAATTTTAACTTTCATATTATTCACTAAAAGAAAACCATACTGTATACCCGTAATATGAATAACCAGTAACATTCAAAACAAAACTTTTAATTGAATTCATATGAGTCATAACAATAATATGAGCAATATAAACGATAAACATCATGATGTTACATTATCAGGGACTTGTCTGTAATACCCATTCGTTCAACATGGCTAATAAACGTCTTGGGTGGTAATCCTTTAGTTAGCGGATCCACAATCATCAAGTTGGTACTGATATGCTCCATTGACACCTTTTGTCTTTTAACTTCTTCTTTGACGACCATGTACTTTAACTCAATGTGTTTTGCTCTCTTCGAGTACTTGTCATTCTTGGAGAAGAATACATCATCATAATTATCACAATAAATTCGTAGGGGTCGATCTACATTATCAACTATAGTAAGTCCCTGTATGAAATTCTGCAACCATAATGCATGAACAGTGGCTTCAAAGCATGCCACAAATTCAGCCTCCATAGTGGACGTAGCAATTATATATTGTTTTTAACTTTTCCATGAAATTGCTCCTCCCGCCATTAAAAACATATAACCGAATGTAGATTTCCTCGTATCTACGCATTCCGCATAATCTGAATCTGAATTACCTTGTAATTCAAGGTGATTTGATCTTTTGTATGTGAGCATGTGTCTTTGGTACCTTGTAGGTATCTAAGCACTTTCTTCGCAGCTCTCCAATGATCTATTCCAAGATTACTTTGATATCGACCCAGCATCCGAACGGCAAAACTGATGTCCGGCCTATGTGCAAGTTTGGACATACATCACGCTTCCGACAACAAACGCATTGGGAATAGATTCCATTGCCTTTCGTTCCAATTCATTTTTAGGACATTGCATTGTATTGAATTTATTCCCTTTCTGAATTGGAACTATACTTGAGGAACATTTATCCATATGAAATCTCTCAAATATTTTATTAATATAGGCCTTTTGAGACAGTCCTAACAAACCTTGTGATCTATCACGGAATATTTCAATTCCTATCCATAAGATGCCTCCCCATATCTTTCATCGGCAAAGTTAGTGACCTAATTTAATAATTTGGCCTTGTTTGGAAGTAAAATCTAACACGTCATTCCTCCTTAAGATTATTTCGAAGCTCAGTAATAATATAAGCACACGTACGTTCAGCGCAAATAAAGAACCAAAGTTCTGGAGCAAAAGAAAGGAACTGAGCAAAAACGCAACCCGGAAAAAATTGGCCACATTTGAGAATTCTTCGAGTTCGGGTACTTTTCTGCCATATCGATCTACTTCTCATCTCAACTTGCTCCATTTATTTGAATGTCATGTGCAAGTTGTTACCAAGGCATTCTCTACTTGGCAATTTCATTTAACAACTAAAAGGCCTTTTAAAAAGTATCCCAATACTCTGCGTTGCTCTTGGATGACAGAAGAAAAAAAAATAAAAATTAGAATCATGTGTTGGAGACAGAAAGATAAGAAGCAATGAAACGAAAAATAAGCTTCAGAACTGCAGTGCTACGGTACCTGCTATTTTGTATTTTATTGCTTATTCATATCTCAATCTAGTACATACGCAAGATATATATAGATGCTCAGTACAACCATAATATTAAGTAGATAGCAGGAATATTTGACTAACGAAACATGGATGTTGTTGGCTGGTTTTCTTGTTTAGATAATGTCTAATTGTTGTTCTTGTCCATATGTAATTAATGAGTTGCAAATTATGACTTCAACACTCCATCTTAATTTGCAATCTTCAGCTCGTCTTTGATCTTCTGAAATTTCTCCGAAGAAATAGCTTTTGTAAGAAAATCTGCAGCTTGATTATTTGTGTTGATGAACTCCAAGGTGACCTCTCATTTGCTCACCATATCTCTTAGGAAATAGTGCCTCATCTCAATATGTTTTGTCCTTGAATGGAACACCGAATTTTTTTCCATAGCGATGGCTGACATATTTTCACAGTAGATTATTGTAGGTTGCTCCTGAACTTGATGTAAATCTGCTAGAAGTCTACGCAACCATATTGCCTCACAAGTAGCATCTGTAGCAGCGATATATTCAGCTTCCGCTGTTGAGAGTGCGACCTCCTTTTGCTTTTTCGAACTCCAGGTGATTATATTAGAGCCCATGCAGAATAAGTATCCGAAAGTACTTTTTCGATAATCTAAAGAACCAACGCAATCAATATCAGTAAATCCGATCAGATCGTTTTTGCTGTCTTTTACATACCCGATGTCAAGATTTTTTATTTCCTGAAGATACCTTAGAACCCTTTTAGCCGCTGAAAAATGAAGTTGACTTTGCTCGTTCATGAATCTGGGGATCAAACTAACGTCATACATGATATCCGGCCTTGTGTTCGTGAGATAAATCAAAGAACCAACGAGACTTCGAAACAGCTTACCATTAACCTTTTCGGCTCCATCAGATTTCAGCAGTTTATCATTAAGAGACATAGGGGGGACTTTAAAAAAATGGCCCATGACTGGGTCAATTTTAAAAAAATGGCCTCGTTGACGATTTTTTTTGGTCAATAGCCCTCACTATATTAACTAATTCTGATACTTAACTCATTAAGAAAAACGAAAAAATGGCCGCAATAACTGACTGAACAGAACATGGGTCCATCTCCATCTTTAACCATAACCTTACAATCGATATGAATGCATTATCTTCTCCATTTTAAAGAACAAAGGGTAACCACACACACCTCTCTCACAAACCTAAAGCGACGCGAGCTGTTCTCTTCGTTTAGTGCCGGAAAACAACTTCTCAAACCAAGAAAACAGCAAGCATTTCAGCATATTTACCAGTAAGCATTCGTTACATGAAAACTGCAATTTTAACGTCGAAAATGGTGAATTTCCTGTCCATTACCCCCTAAAATGTATGGGTTATTTATTAGATCACGTGTACTAGCCAGAGTAGCGATATTTCAGTGGTTATTACGAGAAATCGGACCTGAAAATACATATTCTGAGGTCTAGTTTTTGTGCATGGGACCCCTGCGTGCGGGTACCATGCGATATAGGTGCGGGTATCGTGAGATATTGGTGCGGGTACCATGCGCGCGGGTCCCCTGCGTTTATGCGCGGGTCCCCTGCGCTAGTGTGCGGGTACCCTGCGTTGTGTGTGGGTACCGTGATCCCATGTTCGGGATCCATGCGCTGAAGATCATATATAAGCACGATATATGACGAGAATCGTTTTCTAAACAATAACATTGCAGGTGCTCAAAATGACAATTACCAACATTGTATTTCAATTCGATGGTCGGTGGTTAATCGGCGAGGACAATACCTCGACTTGGTCTCCTGCGTCAAATTGTAGCTGGCATTCAATTTTGGTGGATGAGGACGCATGCACGTTACAAGACGTAAAGGAGCAAATTGTATCCGTGTTAGCGTTTCGCAACGATAATGCGAGGCTAACACTAAGCTATATGCCAAATGTACCCTATAGTTATCCGATGCCCATATACATCGATAACGACTATGCTCTACGTGCGTACTTGGGTTTTGGTGGCCCTCAATCGAGACCCGTGATTCATGTCGAGGTGGTGGAAGGTGCGCTTGTGGCTCCGTCGGACGCATTTGCTGGTTCATCTAGTAATAATACCGGGCTCATAGCCGATTGCGATGAAAATGCGCAAATCGAACCGTTTGAGGGGTACGGTTGCAGCCCTTCTAACCAAAATGAAGATGAGGGTCTTGAAGATATCGCTGGACCGTCTGGGGGTAGGGATTACTCGGGTTGGCATTCGAATGAAAATGAAGATGAGCCAATTGAAAACACTGGCGAGTCGGAAGAGGAATTTGTAGCCCGTGATCACAATGACGATGAAGATGACGATGTAGATCGAAACCCGGTAGAAGAGGCTGCCGATGGTACTTTTGCATTTCCGGACGGTTCAAGCCTACACGTTGGGCAGCAGTTTCGTGATAAGGCGGAAGTTATCGAGGAAATATCTAAAATCGCGTTGGCTGCGTCGTTCGAGTGCAAATTAGTCAAGTCGAACAAGACTTTGTATGTAGTAAGATGTGCGATGGAGCAATGTTCGTGGCGCTTTCGAGCTGCAAAAGATAGAGATTCCCCTTTTTTCTCGGTACGGACATATTGCGGCACACACACATGCGGCGTGTCTCATCGACGTCGAAGTCATCGTCAAGGAACTTCATCGGTTGTGTCTATCATGTCTATGATGCAAAATAGGGGGGTGAATGTTTCTTATTACAAGGCTTGGAAGGGGAAGAATATCGCTACGGAGGAGTTGGTCGGTAACGGGGACGATTGTTACGCGTTGATCCCGGCGTACTTGGAGGCCGTGAAGCAAATGAACGCCGGAAGTGTCACGGATTGGGAGATGGACGAGGAAAATAGATTTAAATATCTGTTTTTGGCATACGGTGCATGCATAGCGGGATTTGCTTTCATGCGTAAGGTAATTTCTATCGACGCCACCTTTTTAAAGGAAAAATATAAAGGGGTGATGCTTGTTGCTCCGGCGCAAGACGGTGATTACCACCAATATCCTATCGCATGGGGTATTGCGAGCACCGAATCTACCGAATCTTGGTCATGGTTCTTAACGAGATTGAAACGGATCGTGGCCGATTCAAATGACCTCGTCATAATTTCTGACAGACATGGCGGGATAAAGACAGCCGTCCCGGCAGTTTTCCCAAATGTGTTTCACGGGTTCTGTGCGTGGCATATTCAACAAAATATAAAGACCCGTATGAAGGAGAAAGGTGCGTGTGCGTTATTCCTTAATATTGCATACGCCTACAAGACGAGCGATTGCGATCGATTTTTGGAAACGCTAAAGAAACGGTACGAAAATGTGCATACGTATCTTGAGGAGGGTACGAAGGCAAAATGGACGAGATCGTATTGCCCGAGAACGAGGTACAACATCATGACCACAAACGGTTCGGAATTGATAAATGCCGCTCTACGTGCGGATAGAGAGCTTCCACTCATAGGATTGTTGGATTCGCTACAACGTTTGACGACTAGTTGGTTTAGTAAGCATCGAAGAACTTACGAAGCTTCGATGACAGCCAATGTCACGTCATTTACGCCGAAGGTCGAGTCAATCCTACGGTCTCACTACATAAATTCTCAAAATCTACACGTCTCGGAAATTGACATTCAACGGTATAATGTATACGGGCATGGACTCAACGAGGTGGTCGATATCGAGACGAAGTCATGTAGTTGTAAGATGTTTGATATCGATCGTATCCCATGTACACACGTCATTGCGGCTTGTGGACACGCTAATGTAGGGGTATATTCGCTAGTCCATGCGTATTACAGCTTGGAGACATGGAAATCAGCGTACGAGGGTACCATATGGCCTGTAACCGAGCGCGTTGAAGGAATTGTCAATATGTTACCACCACTCGTTGACCCAAAACGCGTAAGAGCACAAAAAAATAGAATGTCATCCGTCGGAGAATTCGGTAGGAGGGGGTAAATCCTATGAGTTTGATTTGTACATGTGGTTATGTATAATTGATATGGATATTAGGTATGTTGTAATGTTTGGTATCGTATAATGTATGCGGGTACCGTGCTTTTGTGTGCGGGTACCGTGCGCTTGTGTGCGGGTACCCTGCGCTTGTGTGCGGGTACCCTGCGCTTGTGTGCGGGTACCGTGAGCTTGTGCGCGGGTACCGTGCGCTAGTGTGCAGGTACCGTGAGCTTGTGTGCGGCTACCGTGCTTTTGTGTGCGGGTACCGTGCGCTTGTGTGCGGGTACCGTGAGCTTGTGCGCGGGTACCGTGAGCTTGTGTGCGGGTACCGTGCCTTTGTGTGCGGGTACCGTGCGCTTGTGTGCGGGTACAGTACAGTTATCAAATGCTTTCAACATTAAATATGTTACATCAATCAAGTCAGCGCAGTAGGTAGGTCTTGTCTGTACTTTAAATCATATAATAATAATTTTATCAGGATCCAAGTAATCATTAATCAATTATTCTGATAATCATAAAATAATAATTTATTTTTTTATTATATTAAATATGTTATATATCAATCACTTCAGTGCTTTACGTCTTGTCTGTACGTTAAATCATAAAATAATTTTATCATGATCGAGATAATCATTAACCAATTATTCTGATAATCATAAATTACCAAATTATGTTTTCAAAATAACGGCGCCATGTGTGCGGGGACACTGCGCCTGTGTGCGAGTACCCTGCGCTAGTGTGTGGGTACCGTGCGCCAAGTGGGCGGGTACCCTGCGCCAAGTGTGCGGTACCGTGCGCTAAGTGCGCGGGTACCCCGCGCCAAGTGTGCGGGTACCCTGCGCTAGTGTGCGGGTACCGTGCGCCATGGGGTTTGATAAAAGGGATCGAAACATATTTTATTTAAGCTGGAGGGATTGTATGGAAAAAGTCAAAAATACCCTCGAGTAAAAAGTCATTAATATTAGTTTACTCACTTAAATGAATTCGTCGTTTCAATTAAGTCTTATTCGAATTCGAATAAGCTTTATTCGGGTTCGAATAAGATATATTCGATTTCGAATAACCCTTATTCGAGTTCGAATAATCTGGGTTATTGGAACCCGAATAAGATTTATTCGAGTTCGAATAAGGTTATTCGAACTCGAATAAAGGTTATTCGAGTTCGAATACGCTTATTCGAACTCGAATAACCCTTATTCGGATCCGAATAACCTTATTTGAACCCGAATAGGGCTTATTTGAACCCGAATAGGGCTTATTCGAACCCGAATAGGGCTTATTCGAACCCGAATAAGGCTTAATTGAATGGTGAAATCTTTAAAAACTAATATTTGAATTCGCTCTTCGTATTTTGCTCTCACTTCTCTCTAAACTCTTATCAAGAAAATGACTAATTAAAGTTACGCTTATTCGAACCGTGCGCTTGTCTGCGGGTACCGTGAGCTTGTGTGCGGGTACCGTGCGCGAGTGTGCGGGTACCGTGAGCTTGTGTGCGGGTACCGTGAGCTAGTGTGCGGCCGTGCGCTTGTGTGCGGGTACCGTGAGCTTGTGTGCGGGTACCGTGCGCTTGTGTGCGGGTACCGTGAGCTTGTGTGCGGGTACCGTGAGCTTGTGTGCGGGTACCGTGCGCTAGTGTGCGGCCGTGCGCTTGTGTGCGGGTACCGCGAGCTTGTGTGCGCGTACCGCGAGCTTGTGTGCGGGTACGCTGCGCTTGTGTGCGGGTACCGTGAGCTTGTGCGCGGGTACCGTGCGCTAGTGTGCGGGTACCGTGAGCTTGTGTGCGGGTACCGTGAGCTTGTGTGCGGGTACCCTGCGCTAGTGTGCGGGTACCGTGCGCCATGGGGTTTGATAAAAGGGATCGAAACATATTTTATTTAAGCTGGAGGGATAGTATGGAAAAAGTCAAAAATACCCTCGAGTAAAAAGTCATTAATATTAGTTTACTCACTTAAATGAATTCGTCGTTTCAATTCAGTCTTATTCGAATTCGAATAAGCTTTATTCGGGTTCGAATAAGATATATTCGATTTCGAATAACCCTTATTCGAGTTCGAATAATCTGGGTTATTGGAACCCGAATAAGATTTATTCGAGTTCGAATAAGGTTATTCGAACTCGAATAAAGGTTATTCGAGTTCGAATACGCTTATTCGAACTCGAATAACCCTTACTCGGATCCGAATAACCTTATTGGAACCCGAATAGGGCTTATTCGAACCCGAATAGGGCTTATTCGAACCCGAATAAGGCTTAATTGAATGGTGAAATCTTTAAAACTAATATTTGAATTCGCTCTTCGTATTTTGCTCTCACTTCTCTCTAAACTCTTATCAAGAAAATGACTAATTAAAGTTACGCTTATTCGAACCGTGCGCTTGTCTGCGGGTACCGTGAGCTTGTGTGCGGGTACCGTGCGCGAGTGTGCGGGTACCGTGAGCTTGTGTGCGGGTACCGTGAGCTAGTGTGCGGCCGTGCGCTTGTGTGCGGGTACCGTGAGCTTGTGTGCGGGTACCGTGCGCTTGTGTGCGGGTACCGTGAGCTTGTGTGCGGCCGTGCGCTTGTGTGCGGGTACCGCGAGCTTGTGTGCGCGTACCGCGAGCTTGTGTGCGGGTACGCTGCGCTTGTGTGCGGGTACCCTGCGCTTGTGTGCGGGTACCGTGAGCTTGTGCGCGGGTACCGTGCGCTAGTGTGCGGGTACCGTGAGCTTGTGTGCGGGTACCGTGAGCTTGTGTGCGGGTACCCTGCGCTTGTGTGCGGGTACCGTGAGCTTGTGCGCGGGTACCGTGCGCTAGTGTGCAGGTACCGTGAGCTTGTGTGCGGGTACCGTGCTTTTGTGTGCGGGTACCGTGCGCTTGTGTGCGGGTACCGTGAGCTTGTGCGCGGGTACCGTGCGCTAGTACGCGGGTACCGTGAGCTTGTATGCGGGTACCGTGCCTTTGTGTGCGGGTACCGTGCGCTTGTGTGCGGGTACAGTACAGTTATCAAATGCTTTCAATATTAAATATGTTACATCAATCAAGTCAGCGCAGTAGGTAGGTCTTGTGTGTACGTTAAATCATATAATAATAATTTTAGCAGGATGCAAGTAATCATTAATCAATTATTCTGATAATCATAAAATAATAATTTATTTTTTATTATATTAAATATGTTATTTATCAATCAAGTCAGTGCTTTACGTCTTGTCTGTACGTTAAATCATAAAATAATTTTATCATGATCGAGATAATCATTAACCAATTATTCTGATAATCATAAATTACCAAATTATGTTTTCAAAATAACGGCGCCATGTGTGCGGGGACACTGCGCCTGTGTGCGAGTACCCTGCGCTAGTGTGCGGGTACCGTGCGCCAAGTGTGCGGGTACCCTGCGCCAAGTGCTTGGGTACCCTGCGCCAAGTGCTTGGGTACCCTGCGCTAGTGTGCGGGTACCGTGCGCCATGGGGTTTGATAAAAGGGATCGAAACATATTTTATTTAAGCTGGAGGGATAGTATGGAAAAAGTCAAAAATACCCTCGAGTAAAAAGTCATTAATATTAGTTTACTCACTTAAATGAATTCGTCGTTTCAATTAAGTCTTATTCGAATTCGAATAAGCTTTATTCGGGTTCGAATAAGATATATTCGATTTCGAATAACCCTTATTCGAGTTCGAATAATCTGGGTTATTGGAACCCGAATAAGATTTATTCGAGTTCGAATAAGGTTATTCGAACTCGAATAAAGGTTATTCGAGTTCGAATACGCTTATTCGAACTCGAATAACCCTTATTCGGATCCGAATAACTTTATTTGAACCCGAATAGGGCTTATTTGAACCCGAATAGGGCTTATTCGAACCCGAATAAGGCTTAATTGAATGGTGAAATCTTTAAAAACTAATATTTGAATTCGCTCTTCGTATTTTGCTCTCACTTCTCTCTAAACTCTTATCAAGAAAATGACTAATTAAAGTTACGCTTATTCGAACCGTGCGCTTGTGTGCGGGTACCGTGAGCTTGTGTACGGGTACCATGAGCTAGTGTGCGGCCGTGCGCTTGTGTGCGGTTACCGTGAGCTTGTGTGCGGGTACCGTGCGCTTGTGTGCGGGTACCGTGAGCTTGTGTGCGGGTACCGTGCGCTAGTGTGCGGCCGTGCGCTTGTGTGCGGGTACCGCGAGCTTGTGTGCGGGTACCCTGCACTTGTGTGCGGGTACCGTGAGCTTGTGCGCGGGTACCGTGCGCTAGTGTGCGGGTACCGTGAGCTTGTGTGTGGGTACCGTGCTTTTGTGTGCGGGTACCGTGCGTGAGTGTGCGGTACCGTGCCTATACAACTCGAAATCCAACTTATAAGATAATACAACTTCCCGAATATACAACTCGAAATTCCATTATGACATAAAATTTATCTAGATTTACAAAATTCCCAAATACAAAATTATTTAAATACATATAAATTATTGATACCAAGCACCCCAATCTTTCATGCGAATCGAAATACATAAAAATTCACGAAATTGGGTCACTTGCCGCCCCGTAAGCTCCGGCGACGTTATCGCCCCGGAATAACATAGAAAATGCGGCCCGCAACACGTGAACCCCACAATCGCCTCTGAAAACAACCAAATATTTAATAATGAGATATGAAGTACTAAAATCAACTTAATATCGAAATATGATACACTTACGAATTTTCTTGCTTCTTGAAGTTGGGGATCCGCTCGACCTTCCACTTCCTAAAGGCTGCTGCAATCAGACCGAGCTTTTTGAGCACGATCGGGACAGCTACTTGGAGACCGGCGAGGGCTGCGTGCATGTTGCGCATGTCGACATCGCAAGATGGATCCGAGTCGAATACTCGTATCGTCTTGTTCTTCCAGTCGAGGACTGCAAGAACCCAATGGGCGATGGTCTGCACCGGCACCACGATGTAGTCCGATGTTTGCCATGACACGCACGGCCAGTCCTGATCCCGTCCCTCTGCATAGTGGACCAAAAAGGCCAGCATGCCCTTGACAAATTTGTCGTCCTCTATGCAGTCCCGATCGATGCTCTCCTTAATCGAAACACTCATGAAGGAGATGGCACGAGAGCAGAAGGTATGAACCCTCTGCATCTCGAGGAACCCTCTGATGCTTTCATCAATGTGCTATAAAATAAAAGGCAACAAGTTAATTAATAAAACGTATTAATGCATTTAGAAGTATTGAATTTATCAATTGTTCTTACCGTGTCGTCGAGCCAAAACGAAGGCGTGTACAGCTGCTGAAACCACGTCTTGGTTCGGTACGATAGGAACAAGCAAAGGAGCCGCTCAGTATCTTCCATCGTATCGATCATCTGTTTTTGCCGAGGCCATAACTTCAGTTTTCTCTTCATGTGCCGTTCCAGCATTGGGTTTATGCTGTTCCGGACACGGTTCTGGTTCGGGTCGGTGAATGGGGTCACCTGATACTTGGAGGGCCTGGTTTCCCGAGGCGGCGTCGACTCCACCGCGGCCTCGGGTTCCTCCTCGGGCTCGGGTTCCTCCGTGGCCTCGGGTTCCTCCACGGCCTCGGGTTCCTCCGCGGCCTCGGATTCCTCCTCGGGCTCGGGTTCCTTCGCGGCCTCGGGTTCCACCGCGGCAGCGGCTTCCTCCGCGGCCTCGGCTTCAAGCGGGAACTCGGCCTCTCGGGCTGCCTCGGGTTCCGAGGGACAGAACGCCTGGTTGGATCCACCGGCCTCATAATCTAACAAGATAAAACTCCAACGTCAGAAACTATCGAAATTGCAGCAAATTATTTATAGGGGCGTACCGTGCGACGCGTGAGTCGGAAAGTCTCGGTTGGGCCTGTACCACCCCTGTTGCAAGTTCTGCTGCAATTCAGTCATCGACTGCTGCAACCCGAATATACTCGCGCCCCACTCTTGAGCCGTGGACCATCGTTCATCATACGAGTACCGTAACTGCGAGATGCTCGTAGAAACGTCGTCGAACCGACTATATCGGAAATACGGCTCGTTCATCTCCGATACAGTCGGGCTCAACATTCCCGAGACGGGTGACCCTTTTACTGCTTGGAGGATCGTCTCCATCTTCGGAGCTCCATTCGTCGACCAATCTTTGGTGACGTGCTGGCATATCCGCGGGTTCACCACGTCCACCTCGTTGATACGATCTGCGAACGCGTACCGAATGCCTGGTATGCACTCGTACGCCAAAACCTACAATGGAAAGAAACCAAATTAGCAAATATATAATGACAATTAAATATATATTTATAAGGATTTTAAATAATGAACGACCTGAAGCGGATGAACGAAGCCACTAATCAGTAGCCCGCAGTGTTCGCTGCCCCCGTTGCGGGCTCGTTCCCGCACAAAATCCCTCTTCTCCCTGAGGTTTATCTTCAGCGAGCGTATCACCTCTTTGAATGCTACGCTGCCCCAAGGATAGTTGGCGAATGCGACTTCGTCTTCGACCAAGTAAAGCAGCCACGATCGAAAAATCGTGTCCTTCTTCGACGGTCGAGGCAGCACCACAGCTGCGGCAAAGAGAATGTCCGCCAACTTCAACTTATCGAAGTTGACGTTTCCGTCATCGTTGGCTTCCAACTCTCGCAGCCGATCCTCGACGTACGACAAACGGATGGTGGATCTTCCCGGGAAGTTTCTCTGAGCGAAATCACCATTGGGGTCTACTTCCGGGATATCGTCGGAGAACCTTAGCCCGGTAATCAAGCAATACTCCGCTTTAGAAAAACGGAGAGGTCGCTTGTTTATGACCATCCACAACTCCTCGCGCTCGTGAAGAGTAGTCTGCCTCCTCGTCAAAAACGTAATGAGCTGGGCGGATAAATTGAAATCGGCCGCAGCTTCGACGAGTCTACCAAACGGACTCTCCGCCCTGTAACTCTCCCACTCATTTTCATTTACATTTTTCCTGATCTTCGCGCTTGCCTCCGTGTACATCCCGGTCATTGTCAATCGGAAGTCGAAGTCATCGTCTCGGGATGACAATTGCTTCTTCAGCACAACATAAGAATAAATAACCAATTAGTACTCGCATGGTACCCGCACAGGAAAGCATGGTACCCGCGCATGCGCGCATGGTACCCGCAGAGGAAAGCATGGTACCCGCGCACAAGAGCATGGTACCCGCACAGGAAAGCATGGTACCCGCGCTTGTAAAGCATGGTACCCGCACAGGAAAGCATGGTACCCGCGCTTGCGCGCATGGTACCCGCACACAAGAGCATGGTACCCGCGCATGCGCGCATGGTACCCGCACACAAGAGCATGGTACCCGTGCATGCGCGCAGGATACCCGCAGGCACGGTACCCACGCTCACTATCGCATGGTACCCGCATGCAATCGCATGGTACCCGCACTCAATCGCATGGTACCCGCACATAATCTCAAGGGGCCACCCGTATGGGTACCGTGCGTATGGGTACCGTGCGACTGTGCTCGGGTCCCAAGCCTGCAATCACGGGTCCCCTGATTTGCGCGACTGTTGGGTCCCAATTGGTTCGACGCACGGTTCCCTTGCGAGTCCAAATTGCACAATTGGGAAACCATGCGCCGGACCCAACCAATTCGACGCACGAGACCTGCTCCTGAGGAAGACGAAATCACAGTGAAATTACCGGCACTCTTTCGGGACGCGCGTTCATTGCCATTGTAGTCGGTTTGGAGAATTTTCTGCTTCGGGTAAAGGTTGTTTTTTAGATCTGGAAATTTACTTCTTCGTTTCCGTTCTGTGTCTTTCTTCAGTTTTAACTGTCAATTATTGTACTCGGTTATGAAGAAGAAGAAGACCCGTGACGCTACAGTGGGTGGAATCGATTAAACCTAATTAATTTTACTTTGGGTAGTTGAATGGGTTAAATAAGGGTAAAGACGTCTTTTTCCCTGAGTTAGTAAGGGTAGAATAGACTTCAAACATTATGGAGGCCATTTTTTTAAAATTGACCCAGTCAAAGGCCATTTACTTAAATAATCCGAGACATAGGAGTAGTAACATGCTTGCATTTTTCCATACGAAATTTTTTTAAAAGATCTTCTGTATATTTTTCTTGAGAGAGAAAAATTTCGCCTTTAGATTGTTTTATCTGAATTCCGAGAAAGTATTTATCGCTCCTAAATCTGTCATCACAAACTCATTAATCATACTTCGTTTGAAAGCTTCGACATCCGTCTCTTTAGTTCCTAAATATATCAGATCATCAACATAAATGCATACGATTAAAAAATTATCACCTTCTTTCTTCACATAAAGGGAATGATCTTTTGGACTTTGGGAAAATCCATTTCTTTGAAAATATCCATCAATTTTCTTGTTCCATGCTCTCGGAGCTTGTTTCAATTCGTATAGCGTTTTTTTGAGTCGATATACTTTATCTTCTTTTCCTTGTACTTCGAAATCTTGAGTGTTGCACGTCGATTTCCTCATCGAGTTCACTGTTCAGAATTGCTGATTTGACGTCAAATTGAAATACTTGAAGCTCTAATTGTGCCGCAAGAGCAAGTACAAGCCGAATAGTCTCCATTTGAACAACCGGCGCAAAAGTCTCGTTGAAGTCCACTCCTGATTGTTGAGCATATCCCTTTGCCACGAGTCGTGCCTTATGTTTTTGGATGCTCCCATCTTCGAGCAGTTTGGTTTGGAAAATCCATTTGAGACCGATTACATCCTTATGCTCCGGTCGATCCACCATTTCCCAAGTTTAGTTCTTTTCGACCACGGCGATTTCTTCTTCCATAGCCTTTGTCCACACAGCTTCTTTAGCAGCAACTTCAAAGCTATTTGGCTCAACTGTCGAGAAAGCGACATCGCAATTTTCTTAAATATCTCTTAAAGAGCGAGTTTTTCTTACCGGTGAATCTGAATTTTTGCCTTCGGAATGGGATGGAGGAGGTCGTGGACTTTGAGGTGGAGTTGTTTCTACAACTTCAACTTCAACGTCAGGTGGATGGAAAAATTCATTTGGAGCGAAAGGTTGCGATGAATTTTCTTCTCAGCTCCATTGAGCCATTTCATCAAAAAATACATCTCTCGAAATAATGAGCTTGCAATTTAGAGGATTATAGAGACGATAGCCTTTAGACTCATCGCTGTAGCCAATAAATATAAGTTTTAGAAAATAAACCCACATCATCGTTGTAAAATCATCAACAAACAGAATGAAGTATTTTTTGTTACCGAGAGGAGTTCTCTTGGGCCCCAGATATCCGCGTGAACAAGTTCCAGCGGTTCATTCACTCGCTAAGTTGTTTTCGGGAAAGGAAGTCGATGCATTTTCCCGTATACACATCCTTCACAAATTTCTGTTTGTCGATCAATGTTCGGTAGGCTATCACCATATTCTTTTGCTTGAGAAACATCAGTCCCTTTCCGTTGAGATGTCCATATCTCAAATGCCAAAGTTGAGATTGATCAAGATTTTCTCCATTGAACGCCACTTTCTCTTGAAGAGGGATAACCATCAGGACCTGATGGATGCTTAAGTTTTGGTGATTGAGCAAGAACTGAAATCGTCGGTACTGAAACACTACTGAGGACTGAATGCCAGCTGGAGCAAGCTGGTACCGGAGCAACGACAAGGCATCTGTCAAGTAGGGACAAGGTGCAGACAGCAGACTGAGAAACATTGAATGCAAGGCTGCGCTGAGTACTGGAGGAAAGCAGAAGACTTTCCCAAAGAGGCAAAAGTGGTACCCAGACGCAGAGTCAACACTGAGAGCCGCATTACCCAAAAATGGCAAAGAAGTAAATGAAGTATAAAAGGGCGAAGAACCTCAAGACGTAGATAAGAACTTTTAAGCACTTGTTATCGCCTTGTACGAAAGAAAAAAGCTTTAAGTCTACGATCTTTAGTGTTTATATTCAAGAGTGATTTTAAACAACAGATTGTAAAAAGTTGTTGTAGTTAGAAGGTGTTGGTTATATGTTAAGTATACAATACTTCTAAGGGTGCTTTCCTGAGGGAAGAAAGGGAGACGTAGGAGTTCATTAACACTCCGAACTTCCATAAACAAACACAAACACTAAAATACTATTCGGTACTCAATAGTGATCTCTTCCGCGTCACTGAGTGAATTAATTAAGTGTAAGAACCCAAAATACACATAGTACCGAAACCCTTCGGTAATGAGAGTTAAACATGTAGAAAAATTGGGTAGTGTTCATTCACCCCCCTCTAAACACTACCGAGTACCGACCCGATCCTAATAGTGGTATCAGAGCAGATCTACTTCAATCACACAATGAGTACCTACAGCAAGATGCCGATGTTCAGGAGAGAAAACTTCATGGAATGGAAGATAAGAATGGAGTTGCACTTATCAGCGCAAAACGAGTAAATGTAGGATATTGTCACTGATTGACCTCCCACTCTTCTCAAAATAAATCCAGCGCACGCTAGCGATCCTTCACAACCTCAACAAGTTCCAAAGATCAAAATCGAGTTGACTGATGCTGGAAAGAAGCTATGAATCTCGAAAAAGTGGCCAAGGATACACTGTTCAAGACCTTGGACACAAGAACCTTGAGACAAGTGATGCTGTGTAAAACGGCTGGAGAGGTCTGGCGAGAACTCTGTCAGATCTGAGAAGGGAGTGAGCAAACCATAGAAAATAAACTCGTGGTTGCCAATCAAAAACACGACTCGATCAAGATGAAGATCGGGGAAACCATGGCAGAGTTTGAGGACCGGTTCACCACTATCATCAACGACCTCTCAGCACTTGGGAGAACAATCGAGAACAGAGACATGGCCATAAAAGTCATTAAGGCGCTCCCTAGGGAATGGGACGTCAAGACAATGGGCATGAAGGAGGTTAAATATCTAAGCAAATTAAATCTCCGTGATCTTTTCGCCGACCTAAAGGCGTACGAATTCGAGCTACAAACTTGAATGGAAGAAGTCACGCCGGTGCCACCAGGAAAAGCTCTGGCGGCCGCAGAAAGCACTTCAAAGTCAGCTGAGGACATGAGCAAAGAGGCGGTGGCACTCTTCATCAAAATTCGGGCGATTCATGAAAAGAAATCAGCCCACTTAATCGCCACAGTTGGGTAAGAAAACACTAAGGATGACTCTAACAATAACGCTTGTTTTAACTATGGCAGGAAAGGTGATTTCATAGCCGACTGCAAAAAGCCCAGAAACGATAAGGGCAAAGAGGAAAGCAAGAAAAGGTTTCATCGGAAACCGAAGGCCCTTGTAGCTGAAGACAAAAAATGGGCAGAAACAGACTCTGACGACTCAGAGTCAAAAGGAGAATCAAGTGATGAGGAAGTCGAGTGCCTGATGGCAACTATCAACAAATGTGAGGTATTTGATTTCTCACAACCCGAATTTACCCGCGAGGATCTGGTACAAGCCTTACACGAGATGACTGAGGAGTATCAGAAACTCGCTACTCTAAACAAAGTAGCACCAGAACCGGAAATAATGCTCACCGGTACCAACACTGAAGAACTCGCTAAAGCTAAAGGTGAAGTGATATCTCTGAGAGCCGAAAATGAACTCCTCAAAGAGAGTTCTATCAAAACGAAACCCAATTTTCTAGACTTCCACAAGATGTCTAAATCTTCGTCTGAGTCGTCAAGGATACTTGAGACCTTGCAAGGTCTATCCAAAAATCCTAGTGATAGGACGGGTCTGGGATATAGCCCAAAGCCTCTGAACCCTATTCCCTCAACCTCTAAATTTGTTAAATTTGTAAAATCCTCAGAACCAATGGAAAGGACCGAATTTCGGTACCCATCAAATGAGAGACAGAGCATATATGGACTAGGGTATAAACCCAGATCTCAAAAAGCTGCACCAACGATCTCCCAACCAAGACAATGAGAATCCATGGGTAAAAGGCCAGTTCCTGAAACTCATGGAAGGATAACCAGAAAACCTCAGCAAAAGCGTACTGAGTACTGGAACCGGGTTTAGAAAAGGTTCGGTACTCAGTACAAACCTCAGAAATCCAAACCCAATAACACCCGACACCTAGGTAGGGGGAAGACACTACATAGGATGCTCGTAGATCCAAGCACATGAAGGTGCTTCAAGTGCATTCAAATGTGGATACCCAAACACTTACTTGGACATGGACCCAAACAAAAGATGGGTACCATAAATCCATTCATTGCAGGTATATGCTAACGGGATCTACAAGTCCATCTGGTACTTAGACAGTGGCTGCTGCAAGCAAATGACAGGGAACCGAGAATTGCTCTCCGACATAAAATCATGCACAAGCCAAACTGTCACATATGGAGACAATGGGAAATGTAAGGTCATCGGTAAGGGTAAGCTTACCTATGGCCACTCCACACTAGATAACATAAGTCTTCTGAAGAATCTCCACTACAACCTAATCAGCATAAGTCAATTATGCGATACCGGATACGTGTGTGGTTTCAAAAAGGATAGATGCGAAGTCATCAATCCTCTTGGAAAAACGGTACTCATTTGTTGGAGAACCAACGGTAACTACATAGTGAGATGGAAAGAACAATCAGTGACAAAGCCAACTTGCATGTTAGCTGAAAACTCTAAAAGTTGGCTGTGGCACAAAAGATTGAACCATCTAAATTTTAAAACTATATCCAAACTAAGCTCTAATGACTCGGTTCATGGACTACCAAAAGTGCATTACTTCAACGACAAGACATGTACAGCTTGTCAACTTGGCAAGCAAGTCAGATCCACTTTCAAAAGCAAAGGGAAAACAACGTCTAAGTGCTATCTAGACCTACTGCATATGGATCTATTTGCTCCTATACCAGTACCCAGCTTAGGAGGAGCCAAGTATACTCTAGTTGTCATTGATGACTACTCAAGATATACTTGGGTACTGTTCCTAAGAACTAAGGATCAAACTCCCTCTACGTTGATCAAATTACTAAAAAGAGTTCAAAATGAGCAAAGCTCTAAGATCAACACTATAAGAAATGATCGAGGTACTGAATTTTTAAATACTATACTTAACACCTATGTTGAGGACCATGGCATTCTCCATGAGTTATCGGCATCCCGGACACCACAGCAAAACGGAGTTGCTGAACGAAGGAACAACACACTTAAGGAAGCAGCTACCACCACGTTGGTTGATGCTGATATCTCTCAGAAGTTTTGGGCGGAAGCAGTCAATACCGCATGTTATACTCAGAACCGCTCAATGATCTGCAAGAGTCTAGGGAAGACTCCGTATGAAATCTGGACATGGAACGTCCCTTCAGTACGCTACTTCAAAACTTTCGGGAGCCGATGTTATATCAACCGGAGTCATCTGTCAGCATTCGAGAATAGAGCAGACAAAGGAATATTTAATGGATACTCTGTTGTAAGCAAGGCCTACAGAGTATTCAACAAGAAGACGCTATCTATTGAAGAATCTGCTCATGTCATTTTCGAGGAATCTCAAGAAGAAGACAATTCACCAACAAATATCAATCGTCTAAGCGAGCTCTTGGAAAATGCACACCTAGAGGAATCTAGTGATGAGGATGTTCAGGGTCCAAAACTGAACGATGAACACAGAGAGATGCTAACAGGGACGATAGAAAACTCGCAAGAATAGAGTACCGAACCCGGTACCCAGTTCTGAAGTACCTCTAGGAAGCTTAACGCCCATCTCAAATGAATTGAACGTAGTACCGGAAGAACCCAGTACTGCTCCCACAAATATGGGAGATGCACCAAGTGAGATGCATTAAGTTGAACAGGACCAAACTTAATCATCCTTCGGATCTGATAATGGGTGACCCCAAGGCACCAATAAAGACTCGACGATCACTCCAAAATCTCTTCAGCTATACATTCATATCTCAATCACAGCCTACGAAGATTGATGATGCGTTAAAGAATGATAGCTGGGTTGCAGCTATGCAAGAGGAACTGAATCAGTATGAAAGAAATGAAGTATGGACTTTAGTCCCTCGTCCCACACAAACGGTAATCGGCACCAAGTGGGTCTTCAAGAACAAAGTAAATGAAGATGGTCTCGCCATGAGAAATAAGGCTAGATTAGTCGCTCAAGGATTCAGAGAAGAAGAAGGCATCGACTACGACGAAACCTTTGTCCCATTGGTCATGCTAGAGGCAATAAGGATTTTTCTAGCCTACGCAACTTACAAGGACTTCAAAGTATATCAGATGGATGTCAAGAGCGCCTTCCTAAATGGAGTTATGTCAGAACAAGTATATGTAGCTCAACCTCCCGGCTTCGAAGATCATGAGAAACCGGACCTGTACAAGCTCAAGAAAGCTCTCTATGGTCTAAAGCAAGCACCCAGAGCTTGGTATGAGACACTTACTGGATTTTTTGTTGATTAATGTTTCACCATAGGAATTGTCGACAAAACCCTGTTTCGATTCACCAAAGGGGAACACTTCTTACTTGTACTAATCTATGTGGATGACATAATATTTGGCTCCACAGACCCAAAGCTATGTAAGAAAGTGTCAAAACTAATGTAAGACAAGTTCGAGATGATTATGCTGGGGAACTGAATTTCTTCCTAGGGCTCCAAGTTAAGCAAATGAGTCAAGGAATATTTATAAGTCAACAAAAGTACACCCTAATTTACTAAAGAAATTTGGACTTGAGGTTTGTTCACCAGCAGCAACTCCCATGAGTTCCTCCATTAAGCTCGACAAAGACGAATTTGGTTCTAAGGTAGAAACAACCAAGTACCGAGGACTAACTGGGTCCTTACTGTATCTAACAGCAATCCGACCAGACATCATGTACAGTGTATGTCTCTGTGCTCGGTTTCAATCAGACCCAAGACAGAGTCATGACATGGCTGCCAAATGTATTCTCAAATGTCTCAAGGGTACGACCAACGTAGGACTATGGTACCCTAAGGACTCTTCGTTCACTGTACGGCTACACGGATGCCGATTATGCCGGTTGCAAGCTGGATAGGAAAAGCACAAGTGGCACATGTCAGTTTCTTGGAGATAGACTGATTTCTTGGTTCAGCAAGAAACAGACCTCCATTGCCACATCAACAGCTAAAGCCGAATATCTCGCTGCTGGTAGTTGCTGCTCACAAATACTTTGGATCCAGGATCAACATAAGGATTATGAGATAAACGAGTCAGAGACACCCATATATTGTGATAACATAAGTGCTATCACCATATCACAAAATTCGGTACTCCACTCAAGGACTAAGCACATTGAGATCAGACACCACTTCATTCGTGATCATGTGATCAAGAAGGATGTCCGCTTGGAGCATGTACGAACCGAACAGCAAGTGGCTGACCTATTTACCAAGCCACTCTCTGAAGCCAAGTTCGTTATCTTCAGAAATGCCCTTGGCCTACTTGACCTATCAAGCAACTGACTGCTAAAATAGGTCACGCCTGTGCTTGAGTACCGGATACGATAGTCCACATAAATGATGCTCAGAAAAAATTACGATTACATGAGTAGTACCGCTTCAGGGGGAAATTTCGGTACTCATCAAAGAAGAATACTCATCTGACACCTACAAATACCGAAAATACGAGTACAATATTCGTTTAGTTCTCCATAAATGAGGTAAACCAGGTCTGAGACACAGGCCGTCAGTCTGAGGAACTTTCTCAGAGTAGTCAAATCGTCTGACAGCATTAAATGTTGTCGCATCACCTTATCCCGCCCATTTACCTCTACTTATACGCATGAAACATCACACTTACCATTTACGTTTCTTAAATTTTCTAAACCCTAACTCTCAAACACTCTCAACTCTCAAACCCTAATCTTCAAATCTTCAAAAACCTAACCCAAAAACTCTCAAATGGCCTCCCAACCTTCAACATCTTCCACTCAAAACCCCTCAGAATTCATGAGGGTGGCCGTAAAGGTCGATGTCCTATAACTTATGAGTTCTAGCGACAGAGAAGTTCATCAGATGGCATCGTGCATCATTGACGCCGGCCTGGCGACATTTTTGGACAGCGAACGTGAAATCTTCACAGATCACGTTCGCGAGTTCTTCTCCAGCGCCGTCTTCTCGTCAGACGCTCAGATCTTCAGTCGCGTCCAGAATTGCAACGTCGAAGTCACAAAGGAGTGGTTTGTCAAAGAGTTCGATCTGCCAACGGTGGGACCGGCCACTCTTCGTGAGGCCATAGGCGACATGCGCGAAGATCTTAAGGCACACATGCCCTGAGTGGAGCCACCTTCAAGGACTCCGACAGAAAGGCGGTACTGAAGCCTGCATACCGTCTTCTCCACGATATTGTGGCGAAAGGGCTGCTTGGGAAGGCTGGAGCATTTGATATGCTCACGGGTGAGAAGTTAGACGCAATGGTGGCCATTCTCACCCACATAGACGTGGACTGGGGCTAAGACCAGACTGATCAAGAACTTCGGTCCCCAGCTCACCCACATTCTGAAGAAGAAGATAGAGGGGGACCTGTTCCAGAACTTAGCCCGACGAGACTACCTCTTCGATGAGCGAGTTTTCGGCCTACACTCGGTACCGGAGATAGCCTTGCCTTCTCCATCAAAGGGGACGAAAAGAGCAGCTGCCACCAAGTCTAAAGTCAAGACACCAGTCGCGCAGCCTAAGAAAAAGAACGCTGCCACCCCCAAGGAGAAGACCCTGGCTGTAATTTCACAGCAGAACCAGAACCGCTGCCTCTTCAGACTGTGTCGGGTCCGACGCCAACAGAAGAGCCCACTGCTGAAGAACCAACCTCTCCAGTTCTAACGGACATCTTCCGTAGCCTCAATGGAACCAGAGAGGGCACGAGGCGAGAAGTCGGAATCGGTTTCCAGACTGAATCTACTCTGGCAGTTTCGAGAGGGGGACAAGTCGATGCAGCTGCCCCCGAAGAGGTCCCATTACAGCTAGCACCGGCTGAGGACCGACATGAGGCGGTTGACCGAACTGCAATCCTGGGCATCGTCATCAGGGAACCCACCGCGACGTCATCCAAGAAAAGGAAGCGCAAAAGTGGAAAAGAGAAGATGCCCCACTCCAGCCCTCGTCGTTCTTCCTACATCAACATGGTCCTAAGAGCCGTAGAAGCCCACATTGAATAGGCTATGACCGTGACTCTTCAAGACTTTGAAGAGTGGTGGAATGTACGAGTCGGGATGTCACTAGCCAACATCTCCAAACGCACAGCCAGCGGTGCCATGGCCATCGAGACCCGAATGCTGGAGCGCCTTGGATTAGAGTCACCTATAGCTCTAATTAAAGGTCGGGAACTTTTAGAGGTGCACACTCGACTGCACGAGATCACCCGTCTGCTTCAACAAGGAGAAGAAGCCTTCGACCCCAACCACAAGGAAGCCAGACGCGAAACGAAGTTACTCAAGCGGCTTCGGGCGGAGGCTGCAAACCTGCAGTCGAGGATGGGGGTTATACGGGCTGATCTACAAATACGGGGACCGCTCAGCTCCGTAGCCCTCAGCACTTATGGAACCGGAAGGGTAGGGACATCCCAGACGCTAGCTGGGAGTCCTCAAGAACAACCTTCTACACGCCGCCTATCTCCGGTTCCAGCTTCTCCAAGAGAAACCACTTCGGTTCTCCCCGGTACGGCCAGTGAAGCAGAACTAGCTCCCCGATACGCAACGCCCCGGGATACGGTGCGGAATAAAAAATTTTCCGGGTTCCTTCGCAACTCAGATCGAAAACTCTAATCGTGTTGGGTATCGTCTAGATCGTCACGCCGACCTCGCAGTGTACCACGGTTTCGATTCCCCGAAGATGGCTAGAGAGAATTGATCTGTCGCTTGGGAGAGTGGTTTGCGTTTATGTGTTCGTGTTTCGATTCTCGGGTCGAGAAATTTCGCGTCGATTCTCTTCCCGTGTCATTTTTTTTTTACGAGGGTCTCACCCTTATTTATAGTAGGGGAGGACGAAATTTTCAGCCCTAAACAAGGCTAAAATCTCGAAATATTTTTTCCTAAATATGAGAGATATTCTTGCCAAAATATCTCTCCTAATTGAATTCAAAATTCTATTAAAGGAACATACTATAAATAGAAAACTAACTAAGATATTAAAATATCTTCAAATATGGTATATAAATTTCGAAATTTACATAAAATATAAATTCGAATTTTAGTTTTAATAAATAATATTCCAAATATTTTTTATTACCATATTTGTAAATTACGAAAATACCCTTTAAGGCATTTTTCGAATTTCTCGGCTTAGGGTTGAATTCCAATTCTTCCCTCAAGTCTTTCTAAGCACTTAGCCAAGCCTAAGTCTTAAAGTTAGATTCATATGAAGTCCGACTTCGGTCCACTTAATGACCCCGAGGCCCAATAAGGCACGACCCGAGGCCCGTTAAGGCCCAAAACACAATCTCTCCTTCTCGGTACACATTGATGATCCTTTTTAAGCCCGACTCTCTAGGTTCGACTCAATCGGCAAGGGAGGAATCCAAGAGTCCGGTAGGTGCCTAGCCAATCCCGCAGTACCGGACAGATCCCGACTTGAGCACGAATTTCGAACTAGTCTCATTCCAGAACCTAACTATAGATTATAGTACTACGTACAAACCCTTCAGCTGTGTCCCGATCGAGTGAGAGCCATGGTATTTGTCAAACTCACTAAACTCGATACTATGATAAAATGACACGAGGCAAATTACCAAACTACCCTCCATGTCTAACATGAGTTAGTTTAATACCTTGGCCAAGGATTTTGTAATTTCCCGTCGTCATTCTCATAGGACACTTGTCTCGATTACTTGCCAGACTGTGAATCCGTACTCGGCGGTCTAAGCCCGGCAATCACAAATATCCATCAAGACCGCATCTGTCCCGCTGACCCATGCAATAGCAAATCGGATCTAGCGAAACCAGTGATAGTCAAGACTTCAAAGTCAACTCCGTCAAAGCCCCTTTCGGTCTATGGTTCAAGCAGACTACTATAGTTTTGTCGTCGATCATTGACACTCTTTGAGTAATAAGCCATGTTTGATCGTACGACCTGCGAGTCAGTGTCCATGAAACGATTCAATCCCTTGATTCGACTCGTATCACAAGTCATGACTTCCGCTTCCAAGCGGTATATCGGCACACGGTAAGTCATCGACAAATAAGCCATGATTGGTTTTCCAGCACCCAACTGAAACCTAAGGCTTATGGACATTTTATGTTCGAGGTTAAGAGTCCACTGGTGCCTTCCTCTCTCGTACCCATCGAGAACAGTGACTCAACTTGACACATTTGGATTTATTCATTTATTGCTTTACCCGATGCTAAGTAAAGAACTCATATAATCAATAAACGACTAATGCCTTTATTAATACGCAAAACAATGTTTGATTACATTGACAATCGAATGATAAATAAGCTAATGCCCTATACATATCCAATCATCTTATAGCATTCGAGGGCATATCCCTAACAATCTCCCACTTGCACTCAATGTCATGCGCTGTTGTATCTACTACCCATCTTCTCGAGATGTTTGTTCAGCACTGCCTGAGATAAAGGCTTGGTGAATGGGTCGGTCACGTTGTCCGCAGTCGCAATCTTGTGGACGACTATGTAGCCACTCTCAACGAATCCACGTAACACGTGGTATTTTCTTTCTATGTCTTTGGATTTACTGTGAGATCTTGGTTCCTTCGCTTGCGCGATTGCACCACTATTGTTGCACCATAGTGGCAGTGGTTTTTCGGCAATCGGAACCACTTGCAGTTCTTCCAAGAACTTTCTCATCCAAACTCCTTCTTTAGCTGCCTCTGAGGCGGCTATGTACTCAGCCTCGCAGGTGGAATCAGCAGTTGTGCTCTGCTTGGAACTTTTCCAAGATACTGCTCCACCGTTGAGTGTAAAGACGAAACCTGAAGTGGATTTTCGGTGGTCCATGTCTGATTGGAAATCCGAATCCGTATATCCTTCCACTTCTAATTCTCCATTTCCATAGACCAGCATCATATCATTTGTTCTTCTAAGATACTTGAGGATATTCTTGACTGCTGTCCAGTATTCTTTACCCGGGTTGGCTTGAAATCGACTAACTACGCTCACAGTGTATGCTATGTCCGGTCGCGTGCAAAGCATCGCGTACATCAAGCTACCCACTGCGGATGCATAGGGGATTCCATTCATCTCTTTTCTATCTGCCTCACTTTGAGGACACATAGCTTTGGAGAGATGTATCCCATGCCCCATAGGTAAGAACCCTTTCTTAGAATTGTCCATGTTATATCGTTTCAGGACCTTTTCTAAGTACAGGGCTTGGGAGAGCCCTAACATCTTATTCGTTCTATCCCTATAGACACGAATTCCTAGGATGTAGGTCGCTTCTCCCAAGTCTTTCATGGAGAATTCGGTCGAAAGCCATGCTTTCACCATCGAGAGCATCCCAATATCGTTTCCTATCAAAAGGATGTCATCGACGTACAATACGAGGAACGATATCTTGCTCCCACTGCTTTTTCTGTAGACGCATGGTTCATCTTCGTTCTTTATGAATCTGTAACTCTTAATTACTTCATCAAACCGAAGATTCCAGCTCCTAGAGGCTTGTTTAAGTCCGTAAATTGACTTATTCAATTTGCATACTTTATTAGCATCCTTTTGTGATGTAAAACCCTTTCACTGTTCCATATATATTTCCTCCTTGAGGTATCCATTTAGGAACGCGGTTTTCACATCCATCTGCCAGATCTCATAATCGTTATACGCTGCTATCGCAAGTAATATCCGAATGGACTTCATCATCGCAACAGGCGAAAAGGTTTCCTCATAGTCAATTCCTTCTTTTTGACTATAACCTTTCGCTACAAGCCTAGCTTTGTATGTATCCACCAGTCCGTCTGATCCAATCTTTTTCTTGAAGATCCACTTACACCCAATGGGTCTAAAACCATCGGGGAGATCAACAAGTGTCCAGACCTGATTTTCGTGCATTGAATCCATTTCGACTTGCATAGCTTCAAGCCATCTTACGGAGTCTATATCCGTCATTGTCAGGTCATAGGTAGCGGGATCGTCCCCGACGTTACCCCCCATCGCAGCATCCCCGTGCTCGACGTGTTTCCATATCTCTCAGGCTGGCGAGATACTCTACCAGACCTGCGCAACTCTGATTGCGTCTTGGACTGCTCTACGGTGTCTTCTAACACTGGAGTTTGTGAAATCGTTTCTGTCGTTTCTCCAAGAGTTACTTCACGACCCACTCCACCTTCTCGAACGAACTCTTCTTCGAGAAAGTGAGCCTGAAGGGCTACAACGATTTTCTGATCGTCGTGGAAGTAAAATTGGTATCCAATGGAATCCTCAGGATACCCGACAAAATGTCCTTTCACAGCTCTCGATTCCAATTTTTTTGTCTTGAGCTTTTTCACAAAAGCGGGGCAACCCCATATTCTTATGTGGTTCAAGCTCGGCTTTCTACCAGTCCATATTTCATAAGGGATCTGGTCGACAGAACTAGAAGGGATTCGATTTAAAACGTGCGTTGTTGTTAATAACGCATGACCCCACAGCGACAGTGGCATGTCTGTGTAACTTAGCATTGATCGAACCTTATCAACAACGTTCGATTTCTGCGTTCAGACACACCATTTAATTGTGGTGTTCCCGGCGGTGTCATCTGTGAAATGATCCCGTTCTCTTTCAAGAACTCGTCAAACTCGAGACTCATGTACTCGCCACCTCGATCAGATCGAATGGCCTTTATATGATTCCCAGTTTGTTTTTCTACTAAAGCCTTATATTCCTTGAACTTATCAAGGGCTTCAGACTTGTATCTCATAAGATATACCTTCCCAAATCTTGAATGATCGTCGGTGAAGGTAATAAAGTAGTGGAAATTACCTCGAGCCGCTTCCCCGAATGGTCCACAAACGTCTGTATGAATCAAAGTGAGAAGTTCTGTGGCTTTTTGGAAAGTCCCGGTAAAGGGAGACTTAGTCATCTTTCCAAGGATACACGATTCGCAAGTCGGATAAGGGTCCGAACCCAACGGCTTAATCATGCCATTTTTCTCCAACTCACGAATTTTTGATCTCCTGCATGACCAAGTCGAAGATGCCACAATTGTCTCATATTGGTCTCTAATTTTCGTTTGTTGGTAATTGTGTTCACAGATTCAGTTTTATCTTTGACATTTAGATAATATAATCCGTTAAGTAAAGTTTCACTTCCGATGCATTTATTTCCAAAATAAATATCGCAAATATTATTACTAAAGCGGAACACATATCCGTTTCCGCTCAAAACGGGAATAAAAATAATATTCTTAAGCCCTCTGGGCAATACTAAACAATCAGAAAGCAATAACTTATGTCTACTAGATAAAACAAGAGTTTTTGATCCAATGTGGATCGCCGGCACACTATGTCCGCTTCCTACGTTGATCATGACCTCTCGATCCGCCAACCTCCTACTTCGTTCCAGACCCTGGTTTGAAACACAAATGTGAGCGCTAGCTCCTGAGTCTAGGATCCATGAAGTGGAGTACACAGTCATAGAACAATTAGATTCTAAAACATAAAGTTCTTTACCTGAGGCGGCTAGCTTCGGGCAATCGCGCTTCCAATGGCCGAGCTCATTGCAGTGAAGGCATTTGTCCGTGGGCTTGGCGCCTTTAGACACGTTTTTCTTGGCCTTGCCTTTTGAAACTCCTCCCTTGGGCTTAATGGGCTTGTCCGACTTTTTCTTTCTAATCGACTTCCGAGTCTTATAAGTCGCAACAAGAGCCACTTCCTTTCCCTTTATCTTTTTCATCTGAGTTTGGGCCGTTGACAACTGGTTCATCAACTCAGTTAATGTCATCTCGACCCTATTCAGATTATAATTCACAATGAAGGGATTAAAGGAAGCCGGCAGTGACTGGAGCACGAGATCGTTTTGGAGCTCATTCTCCATGAGGAAGTCGAGTGCATCGAGTCTCTCGATCAAACCGATCATTTTCAGCACATGTTCTCTAACGTCGCTGCCCTTATCCATTTTGCAATGAAACAGTTGCTCTGTCAAAGAGTAGCGAACACTTCTGGAATGTTCACAAAAGAGCTCCTTCAAATGAAGCAAAATGGCGCCCACTTCCATTTCCTAGTGGCTTCGCTGCAACTCATTGCTCATGGATAGGAGTATATAGCCCTTGACCTTTGGCTCGTCTATTTGCCACTTGACATACGCAGCCCGGTCGTCGTCACTCGCATCAGTCCCTGGGACTTGCGGTGTAGGGGAATCGAGGACATAAGTCAAAGACTCCATACCTAGAACTATCCTGAGGTTACGGAGCCAGTCCACGTAGTTTGGTCCTACCAAACGGTTCTTTTCAAGCAGCATGTTTAAAAGATTCGTCATAGTAACTAGAAAGAAAATAACTCTGCAGAAGATAAAGATCACATAGTTAGGTTTATTCTATCATTAATCAAGCGCAAATACGGACTATTCGTTTCGCTTGACTCCCACTATTTTTCTCGAAAATTCTATTCTCCCGATTTAAGAATTTCGGAAACTTCGTTGAGTAGTTTCATAGTGGAGTTGAGGTCCCCGACTCGATTAAACATGCCTCAGCCTTTAACGCAATATTTGGCCTGCCTAATCGATCGAAGTCGAGTTTCACTCGAACCCATCATATGAGTATTTCAACTATCTTTGTCTCAGTCAGTGACCCTCACGGCTAACCCTGCATTTTGGGTATAACTATCTAAGTGCAACCTAATCAACTTATGCTCTAACCGCACATTTGAATTCCGCCTTGCTGCCTTACGCTTTGTGGGGCGGAATATGCTATGGTGAGCGTCGTCAAACGAACCCGAAACGCTAATGTTAGGGCTTGATGTACGGCGCCAACTTACTCGGAACAAACCGTACAAACTCCCTAACACCAGACATCTCAAGCATGATATAAGACAGGAACTCAATTCCTTTTCTCACTTAGTATTTATCAAACGGGAGAAAAAACCTTTTTCACATAAGAGCACATAAAGCATGCATATCATTTCACAAATCGACACGCACGTAAGTAGTAAATAAACCCTAGGAAAATAAACTACAAGGCAACACGAACGGGTTATTTATATTCTAGCCCTATTACGTGAATTATGTGTATGTGGCTTCAAAAAATCATCGGTTCTCCGTATGGGCTTTGAAGTCGACAATCGCCCTTCATCATTCGAACGGCCTCCAAGTCGTCGATCGTCCACCAAGTCATCTTCTCCTGGGGAGTCGTCAACCGTCGAACAGCTTCGTGTATTCTAAACTAAGCCTAATCTAATAAAGACTTTGAAGTACAACACGGGGGGATCATCAGTCCCAAACAACCCGTAAAAGACAAATACAACCCGGGGGGACGAGGCCCTTAACAAATAACCCGGAAAACCAAATAGAAATCCTAAACCCGTAAGTGTGCCTTAAATCATAATCATAACGAGCACGTTGACAATTTCATGAATTCTAACCGAAACCGACAATTTGGGCCTTAAATGGGCTAGGCCCGATAAAAGGCCCGTTAGGGTTTTTGGGCGAAAAACCCTAGGCGACCGTCGTGTCCCGGAGGCTGCAGTTTCGTGCGGGTACGCGGCTGTCCGCGCGCCGCTGGCGCTGCCGTCAGAGGTGGCACCACCATCGGACAGCGGTGTGCCGCTGCCCGAGGCAGCGGCGCGGTGGTTCGGGTCTTCGTTGCCCGAACCCGCGGCAGCGGATACGCCGTCGCACGGCGCGGTTGCGCGTGCGGCTGTGCGGCTGTCTGCGTGTCGCAGCGTCTCGGCGGTGGTGTCTTCGACCCCGTCGAGCGGTATGGTGGTCGTGGGTTGGCAAGCCACGCATCGAGCAGCCCCACGCGCCTAGTGCGTTGGCTTTTCGATCGTCTCCCACGAGCCTCGTTTCGATTTAATCATGTTATGATTCCGATCACGAGCCCTAGCTCTGATACCACTGTTGGGAAAGGTACTCGGTTTGTACCCGAGACGCAACACCCCGGGATACGGTGCGGAATAAAATTTTTTCCGGGTTCCTTCGCAGCTTGGATCGAAAACTCTAATCACGTTGACACGTAATAGGGCGGGTCATACCCGTGAGAGATTACCTTTGAAGCGAGTGACAGGTCCTCGTCGATTGCGTCGTCGGCCGCGGTCGTGTTGGGTATCGTCTAGATCGTCACACCGACCTCGCAGTGTACCACGGTTTCGATTCTCCGAAGATGGCTAGAGAGAATTGATCCGTCGCTCGGGAGAGTGGTTTACGTTTGTGTGTTCGTGTTTCGATTCTCGGGTCCAGAAATTTCGCGTCGATTCTCTTCCCGTGTTTTTTTTTACGAGGGTCTCACCCTTATTTATAGTAGGGGAGGACGAAATTTTCAGCCCTAAACAAGGCTAAAATCTCAAGCGCGTCTCCCATCCAACCAGGCTAAGGGACATTGCAGCCTCTCTCACGGATGACCAACTGGGTGAAGTCGTTTGGCTTCACGACATCAAGACACTCTCCTACGCTAAGGCTATCACTCAAAAGGGGCTCGCCAAGGAGAATGAGAAGAGAGGCTGATGACCGGACAGAGTGCTCTCTAGTGAGCCTGACCTAGGTTTTTCCAATCACCTAAAAGGGAGAAATTGATGGATGCCTAAGTTTTGGTGATTGAGCAAGAACCGAAACCGTCGGTACCGAAACCACTACTGAGGATTGGATGCCAACTGGAGCAAGCCAGTACCGGAGCAACGACAAGGCATCTGTCCAGGAGGGACAAGGTGCAGACAGAAGACTGGAAAGCATTGAATTCAAGGCTGCGCAAAGTACTGGAGGAAAGCAGAAGACTTTCCCAAAAAGGCAAAAGTGGAACCCAAACGCAGAGTCAACACTGAGAGCCGCAGTACCCAAAAGTGGCAAAGAAGTAAATGAAGCAAGAGCGAGCTCAGGCATTCAAATTGCAACGGCTACTTCAGGAGCACGAAGTATAAAAGGGCGAGAACCTCAAGACGTAGATAAGAACTTTTAAGCACTTGTAATCGCCTTGTATGAAAGAAAAAAGCTTTAAGTCTACGATCTTGAGTGTTTATATTTAAGAGTGATTTTGTAAACAACGGACTGTAAAACGTTGTTGTACTTAGAATGTGTAGGTTATACGTTAAGTAAACCATACTTCTAAGGGTGCCTTCCTGAGGGAAGAAGGGGAGACGTAGGAGTTCATTAACACTCCGAACTTCCATAAACAATTTCAGTGTCAAACACAAACACAAACACTAACATCCTATTCATTACTCAGCAGTGATCTCTTCCGCGTCACTGAGTGAACTAATTAAGTGTAAGAACCCAACATACACATAGTACCGAAACCCTTCGGACTGAGAGTTAAACACTTAGAAAAATTGAGTAGTGTTCATTTACCCCCTCTCCCCCTCTAAACACTACCGAGTACCGACCCGATCCTAAAAGGAACACCTTGTTTGAGCTCTTAGGAACATAAGCAATGGTATTATTGCTTTTCTTATAAAAAATTCTGCATTTTCTGTCATAAAAAAACACAGAATATCCCTTCTCCAACAATTGTCCTAACACTACAAAGATTACTCGTTAGATTCGGCACATAAAGAACTCCTTGAATGAGATGTTTGTTACCTCCTTTAGTTTGGACTTCAATGATTCCCTTTCCTTCAGCCTTATGTAGCTTTCCATCACCGAGTTTCACCTCCGATGAACGGCATAATGTCCCTACGAAAGCATCCATTTCATGAGTTGAACTGGCCAAGCTCAACGAACAGAGTTCTTTCGCCGGTCATGTGGCTGCTAGACCCATTGTCCAAAATACCACGTAAATGGTGATTGATGTTGAACAGACATGCAAGAAAATAATTGCTCTCCTGCGTCTTTGCTGAAATTTGCTTCACCTTTCTCCGATTTTTGTTGGTACCAACAGTCCCTCTGAGAATGGTTGACGTTTCGGCACTTTTTACACTTGAACGACAATCTTTTGTGTCGTGATTTGTCTTTTTGCAGATTCGGCAGTCGGCCGGCATGGTTGTTTGAGTTCCACCATTAGGCCTCGATTGATTTGCATGACCTCGTCCTCTTCCTCTCGCATGAGATGAACCTCCTCTCCCCTTTTGATGTCATGTATTGTTTTTACTTCCTTGCATATGTTCATCTTTGAATCAAAAGCTTGCTCGAGGGGCTGATTTGAGATCTGTTGAGACGCTCTTCATGAACTTGTAGAAGTGAATTTGGTTAAGTCTTTAGACTCTTCGATCGCATCGACAATATAATCGTATTGAGAGGGAAGACTTCTTAGAACTTTTTGGACAATCTTCTTCTCTTCAATAATGTCTCCAAGGCTCCTGATTTGATTTACGATTTCTGCAACTCGAGTAAGATAGACTTGCATGGCTTTATTGTCTTTCTTCGCTAAGTTATCGAATTCCCTGCAAAGATATTGGAGCTTGATTGAAGTTACTTTCTCATTTCCTTGAAAACCTTCTTTGAGAATATCCCACGCTTCTTTGGAATTTTTAATGCCATGAATTCTGGGATAAATGTTTTTGCTCAAGCCTTGTTGGATAAACCTTAGGGCACAAGCATCCTTCTTCCTATTTGCGTTGTATTCTTTTTGTTGTGCATCAGTCCATTTTTGTTCCTCAGTCTGCTCTTTATCTTCTTTAGGTGGCGGCTCTGCATACGTTTCTTCAACGACCTCCCACAGATTTTGTGACAAAAATAGTGTTTCTAATTGACTACTCCAATAGTAAAAATTTTCTCCATCAAAGATTGGAACTTGATTCGGAGTGGAAAACGGGCTAATTGCTAAACTAGGTCACTAATTATACCTCTCGTGTTTTTTGGGTCACTAAGTTTTATTATTGCAAAATTAAGTCACTAAGTAACTTATCTGATTTTTTTTGGGCCGTCGGTGAATTTTTCCGGCAAAAATCGCCGGAAATCCGACGTGGCCAATGACTTGTCAGCATCCACGTTGGATTTCCGGCGATTTTCGCCGGAAAATTCACCAGTGACCCAAAAGAAATCAGATATGTTACTTAGTAACCTAAGTTTGCAATTATGAAACTTAATGACTCAAAAAATACGAGAGACATAATTAGTGACCTAATTTAATAATTTGGCGTAATTTGTTTTGCTGCCATTTCATGAGTATATGAATGCTTTCGTTGGGTTGTTGTTGCGTGAGGGTGGAAGCTTCAAGTCGATGAGACTTGAGAGGTGGATGGTGTGTGTGGTGGTAGGTCTCAGCCGTGGGTTTGGATCAGATGGCTTGCAGGATGTGACGTGTTTAGCGTGAATCGGCTAATAGCTCACGTGCATGCTTGAGCTGCCCCCTTCGGGAAAAAAACAAGGTTTCGTGTATATGAGAGCAGTGAGGGTGAGACGTGAGTTGATTTTTTTTTTTTAATCCAAAGCTCTAATACCACAAATTGTTGGAGACAGAAAGATAAGAAGCAATGAAACGAAAAATAAGCTTAAGAACTGCAGTGCTGCGGGACCTGCTATTTTGTATTTTATTGCTTATTCATATCTCAATCTAGTACATACGCAAGATATATGTAGATGTTCAGTACAACCATAATAGATAGCAGGAATATTTGATTAACGAAACATGAATGTTGTTGGCTGGTTTTCTTGTCTAGATAATGTCTAATTGTTGTTCTTGTCCATATGTAATTAATGAGTTGCAAATTATGACTTCAACATCCTGCATGCACATAATTTTAAATATGAGCTTTAACAAAAAACGTATAGCATAAATAACAGAAAAAGCCACAAATAATATGTAATAATCTGACATTATAATGAAGAGTCAAACCATGCAGATACATTATAAGTAATGGAAAAAGACAAAACCTGTATCAATTGAGCCCATTTCGTTGTGATTAATGATTCTCAGCCAATCTTCATCGAGGTTTCAGGGCTATAACCATCATGTTATTAATGCACAAAAGTCAGCAATCAACCGACTACCTACATACCAGAGCAGCCACAAGTCCGTTGATTTGCGCCATATCGCACAAAATCGGGGCCCGACCTTATCTGCAATCTCCCTAAATCTCTTGTAATTCCAGTCTCTAGGATATGCATTCCCACCACATATAATAATCATGGGCCTAAAACCCCAATGCCGTTGGGATGCGGCTCTTCGTGTTGTGCGATACTTGAAGGGCAATCCCGGACAAAGTATATTCTTACCTGCTGATTGTGATCTCCAACTTATTGTCTGGTGTGATTTTGACTGGGCCGCTTGTCCTCTGACGAGGCGTTCTCTTACGGGCTGTTTTCTTCAATTGAGTGTCTCACCTATTTCTTGGAAAACCAAGAAGCAACATATTGTTGCTCGCTCATCGATCGAGGCCGAGTACCGCTCTATGGCATCCACCATCGGTGAGTTGAAGTGGTTGAAGGGATTGCTACTGAGTCTTGGTGTTCCTCATTCACAACTCATTCGTCTCTATTGTGATAGTCAGCTTGCATTACACATTGTAGTTAATTCGGTTTTTCATGAACGTAGGAAACATATAAAGGTTGATTGTCACTTCGTAAGAAATGAGATTATTAAAGGCATCATTCTTCCCATTCATGTCTCTACAAATGTCTAACTTGCTGACATCTTCACCAAGGCTTTTGGAAAACAACATTTTAATTATTTTCTTGGCAAATTGGGCCTCCATAATCCGCATGCTCTAACTTGAGGGGGTATTAGCGTATATTATATTATGAAGGATCAATTATGTATCTTTGTATATATATTAAGTGTATCAATTAGGAATTATGCGTCGAAATCTTTACCACTAATAGGAACATTTGTACATGTATATATATTGACAGTGAATGAAAAAGTATGGCAAGAAAGCCCTTTTCATTCTCCAAAATCTTGTTTCGTGTTATGGTTTATTTCTCATAATTATTCTTAGTTTTTTTAATTAATAAAAATAGTTGAACATGTGGAAGCATTAGAACAAACTCACATTTAAATGTATATATAAGATGTTCTGTAGCTGAGTCAAAAGTTCTAGTGTTGTCACCGTATACATGGTTGAACCGGATAACTTTATTACACATTTGTCACCTTATTTTGAAATCCTGACTCTACTCTGTAAACTCACATACTCCAATTGTCTTTCCAGATCAAGATGAACTTCAGCTCATTGATTTAAGAACTGCTGAAATTTAGTAATTCTGCTTTCGATGGTTAGGAAATGTAAGCTTTACCACAATTGTTGCGTTGAATCTCTTCTTTCTGCAGTCACGCTCGTGACTTCTAAAACTTACATGTCCGAAATGTTATCCTCAACTCTTTTACTATACTGTAATGATTCGTCATTACATTTATAACATTCTATTTTAGATGCCCTAACAGCACCCAGGTTGACAAATGTTGGAATCAACGACATTATACCAGTCACTAATCACATATCGGGAAAAGAAACAAATAAAAGGTCAATGAATCATGATATAGTTGTTCTTGGGGAAATTTTTTACTTTATGAATCTTTATGCAATTTCAAGGACCACAATTTATGTGTACGGCTTATTATTTTATTGATTTGTTTGTTTATTTTTGCGTATTTGAGAGAGATAGAAGATATCACGGTGTCATGGCCGATTCATATCCACTGCTTTTCGTTTGTTTTCCCTTCGAGTCCTATTAAAAACTACAAGCACGTTTTCATTTTGCTTTTGGGAAGTTCGCTAATACTTGGTTGTGACATATAATATTAGAAAGAATCTAATTACACAAAGGACACTTTTGTGTGTTAGAAGCTTTCATTCCATGATCTTCGAATTTCCGTGTTATTTGAAACTTCGCTAGCAAGTAGTGGACTTTCCATTCATTATTGTAGTGCATACAAAAGAAAGGCTAAATAAAATATGCTCTATCTACGGGTGGTTATACAGAAATGCATGTTATTTTCCTATGCTTTTTTTAGTATATAAAACTTCCTTTGTGGTGTGCTAAACTTAACATCGAATCCCTGTGGTGTCTATACCTAACATCATATCCCCCAAATTAGGGGGTGAAAATGACAGGGAGCGCAATATTAAATAAATCACGAGGGGTTACAAACTAGAGGTTTTAGTGCACTTTGGCTAAAGTACAAACAAGCTTTATGCATTTTAGCCAAAAAGAAATTGTGTTTTTTAATTTACAATATAGGGAAACATACACTTAAATACCTATTAGAATAAAAAAAATGTCAATTCAGTTGTCGGAATTTTTTATATGTGTACCTCGTAGAATAAAGTTTTTACACATATGTGCTCATTTGCCGAAGATACAACATATAAGACATTTAGGTACCATAACGAAACGTAGTGTAGTGCATAATAGAGTGAAAAAAGGTATATACTAAAGCAAACAAAAGTACATCATATAAGGACCTTATATACCATAAGAAACGCATTTGGTACCATACAAACGCGTGATGTAGTACGTAATTTATATATATATATATATATAAAGTTACGTAAATGAGTGAAAAAAAGGTACTCTCGGCCAAATGAGTACCTATGTGTAAAAACATTTTCCTAGTAGATACATGCATATAAAATTTACCTGACATGGGACTGAATTGATGTTTTTTTATACAAAGAGGTATTTTTTTGTAGTTTCACCTATATTATATGCTTGCTCATAATGATATTGAATCAAAAAACCCTAGGACTTGCCTCTAAGAAAAGCTATCCGAAAAATTCTCAATTCTTCTTCTCCACTGGCGGCCACAGATCTACCGCCACCATGGTCTCAGGCGGATCGGGTTGGAGCATCCATCATGTTTTTTTATTCTCTTCTTAAATTTATTTATTTCAAGTTTTCTATTTTGGTTTGAGAGTTTTCTTCTCTCGTATGAGCATTTTCTTTTCTCGTATGATAGTATTTCTCTCTTTTAATAAGAGCGTGTTGTGATCTTATACATAGATATGAGGAAAATACATCGTGTTGGCATTCGGTGATCACTCAATGGAGATATTGTCAATTGTGCTTACTGAAAGGATTGCAATTAGCGATTTCTATCTTTTTTTGTCATTCCTTCAAATTCTTCAACAGTTTTGCTTTTTGTTTCATTGTAAAATTTTGTCAAATTGATATTATGTAATGAAACTATCATTTTTAAAAAAAATTAATGGTAAAAAGTATTTTAGTTAAATAGTAGTGTTAAATATAAAAGATTTATTTTGAAATTGGATTTTAGTAAAATTAGTGGCGGAGCCACCTTGGTGGCAGAAGGATCCATGGACCCACTGAAATAAGTATTATTAATAATATATGTTGAATATTTGAATGACTGGACTAATTGACCAAAATTAAAGTAAAAGAACCCCACTGAAAATTTTAGAAATTATTGAAGTATAGTGTCCAAGTAGGCTGGACCGCACTCATGTGATTTTCTGGCTCCGCCGCTGAGTAGTGTTTACGTATTAGCATATTTTGATAAATTGGGCGATTGTAAAGCAAAATATGTCCGATTAGATTCTGATTAAATCCCGACGTTATGTTTGAATGTTCATTTTAAAACATGTTAGTCCATTTGATCTAATTTATACTTAGCAACCATATAAACAATCAGATTCTGCAAGACCTAATTATTAAAGTACGAACAACTTTGTCAAGAAATTGATAACAAGATTGTTCAATACGATTATTACCTCAATAATATCCGTATCAACTTTGTAGTAGGAAGAACATGATCAGGAGCTCCCCATTACGTCAGTTATTAAAAAGCCAAATCGATTTTCCATGAATTATTCGAAAAGATAATCAGATTCGCATCGATCGATCCGACAATAACTCCATGAAATGAAACGTCCCTTTTGATCGCAATCTCTACACTTTCCTCTTATCTTTTTTCATCATCATTTCACCATATGCCAATTCGAATCCATCGATCTCACTTTAATGCCAACAGCCACACATCCCCACACACATTTATTGTTTTCTCATTTAAAATGGGAACATTTGGCTATCTAATTATTTTGAAAATATATTACTTAGTATTAAGAGAAAGAAGCACATGTTATTGTTCTATTATATAATACTTAGCATATTATATAATCAATATTATATGCATCTCTTCGACGTAGAAATATACTACGAGTCTGTTTAATTGGGGGTATTAGGGAATAATGGAGGTTATGATTAATTAAAGTTGTGTTTGGTTGAAGGATTTATTTATATAGAATATTTAATTAATATCTTTCTAATACTTCCCGTAAAGTATTAATTAAAAGAGCTTTATCCTCCCTTTATTTAATTCACTCTTTTTTAGATAAATTTATCCCTTTTATTTGTTTATTTTTTCTCATCATTTTTTCTCATATGAATTCCTCTCTATCTCCCCTCTTCTCTCTCTCTTCCCTCTCTCTCCCCTCTCTCTCGCATCTCTTCCCCTCTCTCTCCTGTCTCTCCTCTCCTTCGCTCTTTTCTCGTCTCCTCTTTCTCTCTCTCCTCTTCGCTCTTTATCTCTCTATACCATATTTTTTTTAATTAAAAAAAGGATAATAATGTGATTGTATTTATTTCAACTTTATACCATCTAAATTTATCTACCAAAAATATCGGACATCATTATTTAATTTTATCAACCAAACACCCAAAAAAACCCATACCCCCCAAAAAACTCATACCCCCCATTATTTATATAAACCTAACTTAAACCAATACCAAATAAACCCATCCTTACAACTATTGTACATTTATTATATAACAAGATGTTGCCCGTGGGATGCACGAGGCGATGTTGTCATTATATTTAAACACACTTTCCATGTATGGGTCATTTTATCATTATATTTAAACATAGTTTTCCGAAACAATTCAAGTCAAAGGTTAGATTTAAATACATCGGGATAGTATTTAAACGATGGTTTTCTTAAATTGCATAGTTCCTTTGAGTTCGATACTCGGATTTTCAACACTTCTATATTACTATTGGTGGGTGCATTTGCCTATTTATAGTAGAATAGTTCGTAGTTATTCGCTTTAAATATAACATAACTTGTTCATCACCCATCCTACCCATAATCTACTACCACGACCAATATCATAAGTAAAGAACCATGTCCACTGTGGTTGTATGTGTTGACTAATAGTCGTCACATTTTGTACAGATTCTCTTATTTACGCTAAACCAATTAGCTTTAAATCAAACTTTATGACAGCTCCCCTAAAGCCCAACTATGGTCTCGTTTACTGAGACCTTGTACATTTCAAATGGCGAATGGGACAATTTAAAAACCAGCTGAGGGCTACAATGCTTTCAGGGCTATTGAGTAATAGAGTACCGTCCTCGTTGACGTCATGTAGAATGCCAAACTTCTAAGAGTAAATCTCCGAGTGACCAGATGAAGAAGCTCCTTCTCTGACACGCTTATGTGAGATAACTTTCTCTTTTGGACCATGTTGAACATCATCCTCAGTCGTGCCACTAGGCATCATCGCTATCATTTTACCTTTATCAGGTATGCATCATCATTCCCTTTTATGGGTATAGTACTCACTTTTGGTTTCGAGACTTTTTGTGCTGCAAATTTTGAATGATTAGGACAATTGGCCGGCTATGAGTAAAGGTCAAACATGCACTACATTTGGATGGTCTCCACACGTATTCCACACAGACCTTAATGCTCTAGAATGATCCGCAAGCTCCATGGGCAGCCTAATATTAAAGTGATTAGTAATAAGGGTCAGCGAGTGATTGCATGATCCCAACACGCGCATAATCTATATGCTTCATATTTAAATTATCGCATCCGCATAGAGAGGTTAGCCCATCGCACTAGCGACAATTCCAAGTTCCTCGCTGGTCCAAAACTCCGAAGGGACATTTCAAAATGAGACCCACACGGACACCTCCTTGCGCTCTAGAGACATTTGGAATGAAACACCTCAAGAAAAATCGGCTGACCTTGGAAGGGCCAAGGGCCGCCATCAAGCACTGTAGTCGTCATCATGTCTGTCTCAAAATGAAACTTATAGAAGCCGTTGGAAGTTGCTCTGACCTCCACCAATTATTTCCGAATCGAACGGAAGTACTTCTCGACTAATGAAAAGTACGGTCTTCATCCAAGAAAGTAACCAACTAAAGTATGGTCCCATCCTGATAAGCCCTTCACTGTCGTTCCCACAGGGCCGCACATACACTTCAACATTGATCAATGGCGGAGTATATCGGAATATGGTCCTCTCAGCTTGACGTACTTTGCTGATACCCACTTAGGGTTAGGTGTGAACCTTTAAGAATAGAGAGAAAAGACGATTTAGGGTTTCATCACCCGCTTTCATGGAAAGAGTGTCACAACCATCGATATGAATACCTTGGAGATGTTGTGCTTGAAAACTTGAATCTTCCAGTGTCGAAATATTGTCGCACGCAACATTATGCACCATAAACGGACTACTGCCTCCACCACGACTAGCATCCAGGGTTTCGACATGTTTGGAAACATTCAAAATTCTAGACGATAAAGGGCCCGATATAGTACTCCGTTTATGATTATCGAGGCAAAGATCGCATAAAATCGTCATGATTATCCTCCGTGATTTTTCCTTACCACCAAAATCCGCACTATCAATATTCAGGATCTCTCCCAAAACGGTTATATCAGCGCAATTCCTTTAAAAAATATTTTGATCTAAATTACATTGTCGCCCGCCAGAATGATCGATGAAAGGGGCGACGAGCAGCCACTTTAGGAGGTGGTAAGGTTCATTGTCGGTGGCAGACATGAATATTCAAGATCCATCTCCATGATCCCGAAGAGGCTGCAAACATGTATAACTCGCTAATACACCAGGCAAACGCTCGTTAGTGCAGCTTGCCTTAACATTGAATCATTCCATCCGAGCACGAACTTGCACCAAATTTGAGGTAGACGTAGTTTTTGATTCGGGTTGTCCATGCACTTGCCCATCCAATTCACCAAAAGCCTTACAATTGAAACTCTCATCAAATGAGGATAGAATAAGATATCTATGGGAACAAGGAGGAGGACATTGTCGAAAGACACATGGACGTAGAGGTTGTCATCCCGACACATGAATCGAAAGCAAGAAAAAGAATCAGAATCAAAACCAAGATAACCAAGAAAACAAAAAAAAATCTCTTTCACCGACCAATAGAGATCGGTGATGGAGGCCAATCACCTTCCAACACTGTTCGGCGATGTCTCGTGTCTAGTGGCGGCGGGTGGTGGCCGTAGATTGCATGGTTGATGACTGGGATAAGGGTTCTCACGGGAATCACTCGAATTTTATCTCTAGGCTAGAAGATTACATATATTTTACAGAAACATAGTTGGAAATTATTTGATCCCTCATATGAATGTAAACTGTTAGGATCTAAATAGCAGTTTAAATGAAAACCAAAACTAGATGGTTTAATTGATAAGTATAAAGCAAAATTTATTATCACAAGCAACGAGAAGGCTAGATTACGTTGATACTTATTCTCCTGTTGAATAAATTCTCTTAGATCTGAATAGTGTCCAATGTATTTTTTATATCTTTGTCTTGTAATTTATTTATTAAGTGAATTGGATTCAATTTTGTAGAGTCTCGTAGTTTATTTGTTGTGGGCTTTTTAGGGGCTCAAGTATCTTATACCTAATTAAGGGTATCAATACTAAAACCCTACAACTTTACTAATGAGAATCAATATTTAAATTCATGCCGCTACAGTGGCTGAAGAGAGAAAAACACACACGAACACACACTTTAGATATTTAGCGAAAACACATTTGATTCTTCACCATTCTTGTTGTTCGTTATGTTGATTCTGGCCCTACAAGTGGTATCAGAGCTTAGCGTGAAAGATCAAAACTGTTTTTACGTTTGGATTTGAGATTGTTTTTGCTGGGTTTATCGCATTTTTTAGTTCGTGAGCTTCTTTGAATGGTCTTCAACCATTACGAGTGCTTTTAAGCCTATTTTGGTTGCTTTGAACTCATCTAGTGTTATAGGACTTTTTCTTGAATCTCTGCAAAAGAACCCAGAAATTTTCATCAAGTTTCGAACTAATATGTGTTCAGAAAATTTTCGCAAAACATTTTCGCAATGTTACGAAAATCGTTCCGAAAATCGATTTTCGCAACAACTGAAATTTTTTTGTGATACTTTCGTAATCTTGAGTATCGAAAATTATTTGCAACTCACTGCAAAAAACGATTTCGCAATAACTTATAATTACCAACGACATTTCCGTAATTTCAGTATAAAATCTTCGCAACAAGATTTTCACAACTAGCTTTCGAAATTCTATTTTTACAACTCCAAAAATATTCGAACTCTAATTTTTGAGACGCGATTTTTGCAACAAGATTTTTGAAACCCGATTTTCGCAACGCGACTTTGTACGTGATTTTTGAAACCAAATTTTCAATAAAATCTCAAACATCGAAAAATTCAAACTCTTCTATTTCAAACAACACTAACTCAATCAATTCACATCAAACGATCAAAACCTAACACTCAACATAAATGGACACTCATGCTCAGACGCGGTGAATACTCCGTATGGAGGAACAAGTTCCTCAATTTCATTGAATCCTAGGACCAAGGGCCATACATTCTTGTCTCGCTCAACGAAAGACCCGCCCAATTCTGGACGACCATTCCTGGCGACGCTACCACCGACCCTCCAATACTCCCAAAGTTTACTCAAAACACCATCGGAGTACACCAATGCTGAAAAGCTAAGAAATAAAGCGGACCTCCTAGCTAAGATCTACCTGCTCCAAGCCACTACCTTCAGTTCAATGCTCTTTCTATCACTAAAGAGATGTGGGATGAGATCCATAAAATGATACATGGAACGGAACTCGGAGTCAAGACCAAGATGGTAAGCACACTCGCTGCCTACGATGCATACAAGGCAAAGCCAGGGGAAGAGCACAGAGACACACACATATAGAAGTTTCATCATCTTAGTGAACGAAATGAAGAATATCAACGTTCATAGATTAAACTTCGAGTTGAATACCCGATTCCTCAATTCTCTGCTGCTAGAATGGAAGAGAATTGCCACCTTGATCCGACGAAACAAATATATCGACGTAATCGACATCCACACTGTCTTCGAGAGTCTCTCACAACACGCCGATGACATTAGTGAGATTGAGAGCAGCTTAAAAGGGAAGTGACCCACTCGCCTTAGTAACCGACAGTCGATCCAAGAGGAGCACAAAATCCTCCAAAGAGAAGTCGGTGAAGCTCCCTAGTTCCTCAGATGAAGACAACTCAGGATCCAACTCCGATATCGAGTTCACAGATTTTGAGAAACAGTTGGCCCTTATGAAGAAGCTAACAAAAAAGAAAGTTTTCCAAAAGAAGTCATCGCAATCTGCTAACAAACTCGACAACCACCTAATGTTCTTCAATAGGCCGAACCCAAGAGTGCCACCGACAACCCAAGTTAGGGCAGTGAGCAACAAAGTGCTATTTCCCAAAGAAGAAGAATGAGGACTAATACAACGGGAAGCTCCAACTGATCAAGCAGAGGAAGTCTGATGTGGCTCTAATGGTCGAGCATGACAACTGGATTGAAGACACCTCGGACAATGAGCCCCAGAACGTCGCATTAATGGCTTTCGTCGAGGGAGCTGAGTCGGAAGCTGAAATCAAGGAGCCTGAGGTCTCGAACAAGGAGGAAGAGGGATCGTCGCTGGGAAGGAGTAAACTCTATTGACTAGAAAGTAGGCTAGCTAATAATGAGATCATTTTAGCTAATGCCCAAGAAAAAGGTCACCGCCTTAGAAGCTACTTTCGCTAAATCTGAGGCTAAAGTTAGTGCTTTAACCAATGGTCTCAATGCATGTGAGCAAGCTAAAAGTGCCTTTATAAATCACAAAAAGATTATAGAGAACTTGGAAGCTAGGTTAAAAAAATAACAACCAAAGCTTGCTCAAAAACTTAAGAGAGAAATGCACTCTCAATTGTCAGCTAGAAGCTTGGGATACACAGAGCCTCGCGAGGTCCATAAGAAGACACCCTTACCACTTTATGACGCTAGATTTCTCAGGTTAAATATGCCCCATCTAATGACCTTCACGAGAGCGTCCGAAAAAAATGCTCTCGAGAAGGAAAAATGAGATGCAAAAGTAAGGACGGAGATCTCGTTTGACTTCGCAGAATTGAATGATAGTTACAAGACAAAGGACATCTTTTGTCTACAGACTATCTACCAATCTGCACACCCTCTACCGAAGTCACTCCTGTCGATAAAGAATTTTCTGACTAGTAGAAACAGAGCACTTCAAGTATCTACATTCCAGCGATAATCCAAGATTTTACGAATTTGCGTTCAACCCTAGAGTCAGATGCTAAGAACTTTCAGAAAGAAAAGGAGAAAGTACCTAGTAGAATCTCCTCGCTTGAAAAGGTCCCCGACACGAACGAAGTTTCGAGCTCAAAATATGTGTCACTAGTTAGATTCCCAAAGGAACCTCCCACTCTCGCTAGAAAGCTAGAAAAGAAGGTTGTATCTCGCAAACATGGCCCAACTAACTCATCTTTACGTGTGCTCACAGAAAAGAACCTAAGTAGGAATGGGGAAGCGAAAGCCACATGAACTCGAAAGGAGGACGCTAATCTTTTTTCTAAAAAATAAGTAGATACCCTTATCTTTTATTTCCTTTTTTACGTCTAAATTGAATTCATGTAGGACGATTTCTTCATGTATATTCAGACATGTTGTTATTTTCTCTTTTCTAAGTCTGGACATATAGAGACCGTTAAGCATTCCAATTCATATGATTGTCGTGACTCAAATGTTATTAATTCTCGTCATAGAAATGTAACTCTTAAAAAGGACAAAAGAAAATACCTTCTCCTACGATGTCAAGTTCTAAACTTGACAAAAAGGCGTACGCCAAAAATGTCAAAGCACACTAAAACTTAGGCCAACGCTAAAGTTTTAGAAACTAGACAAATATGGGTGACGAAACGGGATTTTGCATCAAGCACTAAGTTATATGATCCACTTGGAATTAAAAAGATATGGGATCCTAAATCGGAAACAAAGTCAAATAAAATGTCAGAAACTAACTTAGAACCCAAATCTCTTAATAGTGCATGCAAAGCACCTTCTGCAAACAAGGGAGGGCCGTCCTTAACGGGGTCCTAAATCTTCTTAATATGTGCATATCCATCATGTGTGGTACCTTGATTGTGGTTGCTCCACACACATGACTGGAAAAAAAGAGTTGTTGAGCAACTACACCGAAAGATTCGATGGGAAAGTGTGTTCGGGAACAATCACTCCGCTCCCATTCTTGGACATGGCGACAACATGGTATCAGATCGGAAGATCCTAGTAGATCAGAGATTCGAAAAGAACGGCGTTCCTCATCCGACAAAAAAAAGATATACGACGGGTTCGAAAAGAATGGCGTTCTCGTCTGATAAAAAAAAAGGCTCACATGTGAGGGGGGAGTGTGAAGAATATCACATGTGAGGGCCAAATGTCCCACATTGATTACGACGAGAAAAATTGATCGGTATATAAGCTTTAAGGGTCACTCCTCCTATCACCAATTGGTTTTAGGAAGGAATCCCGTCAATCTTATACGGTCCTTCCTCCTACGGTGGGGCACATGCGTGCGGGCCCCGATAGCCCAAATTTAACATGTTGAATTTCGGGCCCCGATAGCCCACCGTAGGAGGAAGGATCGTATAAGCTTGATGGGGTTTCTTCCTAAAATTAATTGGTGATAGGAGGAGTGACCCATCATGCTTATATACCGATCAATTTTGTCGTCGTAATCAATGTGGGACATTTGGCCCTCACATGTGATATTCTTCACACTCCCCCTCACATGTGAGCCCATTTCTTTTAATATGACGGGAACGTTATTCTTTTCGAACCCGCCGTATGATTTTGTTTTTTTCAAATTCAGTTGGATGAGGAACGCCAATATTTTTGAACCTCAAGGACCTGCCCAGATCTTCCGGTCTGATACCATGTAGAATTTTCGGGCTCGCGCTCATGTGCAGCACGTAGGAGGGAGTAATTGTATAAGCTTGATGGGGTTCTTTCCCAAAATCAATTGGTGATAGGAGGAGTGACCGATCAAGCTTATATACCGATCACTTTTTCTCGTCGTAATCAATGTGAAACATTTGGCCCTCACATGTGATATTATTCACATAACTAACGTAGACACCGATGGACGCCACCGGAATCATCACTGGCACCCTCCTAACATATATTTTAGCGGCATGTTGGAACAAAAGATGGAAGAAGAGAGTTTAACGAGGAAGAAGGGATTTAGATCCTCTGTCCCACTTTTGTGTGCCACTTTACAAAAGTATCATTATAACCCGCCCCGACCAATATTAAAACATCCGTAAATAGCATTACACCATTAATACTATTATATTGAGTGCTTAAACACAAAAAAAAATATATAACATTGATAAGCACTCCATATATATTTTTTGTGTTCCACCAATGTTATATATTATTTTTGTGTGTTTAAGCATTCGATATAATAGTATTAATGGTATAATGCTATTTACGGGTGTTTTAACACTGGTCGGGACGGGATGTAATGAATATTTTTGTAAAGTGGCACACAAAAGTGGACAGGGGATCGGGTCCTAGGAAGAAGGAGATGTGGTCGGATCAAGCAACCTCTAGATATTTTTGGGATCATCATAATATTTATTGTGGTTTGGTTGTAATTTAAGAGAATTCATTTTAATAGTTTATTTATGTTAGTAGATGATATGTAAGGTATCGAATGAAAATAAGTAATTGTAACTTATCGAATGAAAATAAGTTATCTATAATATCTTCCGTAATATTTAAATCTTTATAAACATAGTATTTTTTTAAATTATTAACATAGTACTTAATAGTTATAATAACTTTTTAATATATGATGTGACGGGTTAGTTTACATCTTGTGTTTTTGTTTTTTTGTTTGACAGACAAAAGGAAATAGTTGATTAGAAAAAGCAAAGCGGAATAAAACCTGATATAGGAAAAAAAGAAAAAAAACTCTGTTTGGGCCAATGTCAAAAAATATGTTCACACGTACTACCCTATAAATTTATAATATAGGAATTACGAAAAAGAAAAGATTTCCAAAGTAAAGACGTAGTTGAATAGAAACCCCGATACATGTTATGATCCTATGATTGGCATAGCACCGCTGATTAATCATATTTAAATATATACATTTTTTCGCTGCGTGTGTGTATAACATTATAATTAAGGGATAAAAACATCTTTTAGAAAGTCGAATGCTTTTCCACTAAAGTTTAAATCGGATAATTGAAAGAAAGGAGGTCTTGGCCGACTGCGATTGGACCATCCAAAACCATATGGGCCAGCAGAATATATTCCTTCTATGAACGTTCAATCGCTGTTACAGGGCTGTTGTGACTCCGGCTTAATCAGTCATTTTCTGTTTTACACGACATGGAAAAAATATTAATCTTTAAACAAGTTGGACTTCGGAAAATGACCTAAACAAGTTCAGCTTCGCTCATCTTCTTGTATCGAACTCGAGGTCTATATATTAACTTCAGAGCTTGGATTAGTCATTTATTTTATAGTTTTGAGTTCGATGAGTGAGAATAATTAGGCTTGAGTTCGTGACTTCATTTAGTTGACGAATTGAGCTCGAGAGTTCGAAATTCCGGATTTTGTATTCGAATGAGTTCGATGAGTGATAGGCTCGAAGCTCGGCTCGATTCTTAGTGAGTCAGCTCGAGCTCGGCTCGAGCTCGATTTTGACCTAACTCAAATCAAGCTTTGACCGAGCGGCTCACGGGTAGCTCTGCTCGTTTTCACCCATGGTCTTAAGTGACTGTGTCAATAGTTCATTTGGAAAGTGTGAGCTCGTGATTTTTATAGATGACGAATCATAATTGTCCCTTGTTAGATCATGTGTTCAACAATTTATGTTATTTTTGTCTTACAATGTATCTAAGTAGTTTACGGCTAAAGTTTAATTAGCATTTTATAGGACTACCTATAGAGATATACCATAGAAAGGTTGGTATATAGACTTGTCAAAAAAGCGCTGGTTTTGAAAAGAATAAATAGAAGAATCAAACACTCTAGAGATAAGATTAAGCCACAACAATTCCGTTACAAATCTATATCTCTCTTAAGCGAATGAACTCTAGATCAATTCCGCTTCAAATCTATCGGTAATCCTTAATTGATTCTTCGTTACAATCGGCTGGATAATCGGGAGCCTACAATTGGTATCATAACTTAACGTATTTGATTCGGATCGAATTCCCGACTTTGCGAATCGAGTTTGAATTGAAGATCGAATATTCATTTCCATCGATTTTGTTTACGTTCGATTTCTCCAAAATTCGTTATATTTTGGCTATGTGTGTGATTGATCGAGTCTTAGAAACTGTTATGTGGTACAACTCGATCGATTAACCTGTCGCATTTTCATTTTTTGATCGAAATTTGATTTTAAAGTCCGAACTTCACTATTTGATCGAATTTAGTAATCATTGGGTTTTCAAAAGTTCGACTTATTTTGCTAATTGATTGGTTAAAAGAAAGAGTGTTACAAGTTGTGATCATACTGATTTTGATGGATTACTTACTTTGCACTTTTAAGTGTTTTGGATTGAAATCAGTGATTCTACGAAAATATCGAAAACTTTTTTGACTTTTTCGGCTCTTGGGAAAAAATTTCGATCGTAGAAAAGTTTTCGATACTTGAAAAGTTTTCGATATAGTTCAAAAAGTTTTCAATCAAAACATTTTCGACAAAGGTTTTCGGCCAGAAATTTTTCGAAACCATACTAAGATTTCGATTTTTCGATACAAAGTTTTCTGGTATAGAAGTTTTCGACCTACTAGTTTTTTATATAAAACCTTTTGACACTTGTATACAAACTTTTCGGCACATATAAAAAGTTCTCAATAGTAAAACCTTATACTCCAAAACTTTTCGGTACTTAACTTTTGAGCCCAAACTTTTCGAAACTTCAACTTTTTGAGTCAAAGTTTTCGATAGAGTTTTCAAATCAACTATTCGATCCTAACAATAGTTTCTCTGTTCGATAAGTTGTTTTGTTACAACTCAATCGACACAAACACTATCCAACTCCAACCAAGAAAAAGGATGTCTACTCAATGGAAAACGACGTCAGACCACCCATTCTCCGACGAGGCGAATATACAGTATGGAGGAGCAAACTTTGAAACTTTCTAGAAAGGGAAGATCAGGCTACACGCATGTTGTCTTCAGTTATGGATGGACCGGGAAAAATTTTGGGAGACATAAAATGGTGATTCAGAAAACAATCCACCAATTTCTGAAACGATGATATTGGAAACACCTTAAGTACAATGATCTGAAAAAGCTTAGACCCAAAGCAGACTTAATTGCTAAAACCTATCTCCTGCACGCAATTCCCAACAAAATATATATACAGATAGACAGCATGCCAAATGCAAAAGTGACGTGGGATGAGGTCTACAAGATGATGCGGAGAACGGAAGTTGGTGCCAAGGTAAAGAAAAAGCCAATATTCTTACTGATATGACTCATTTAAAGTTAAGCAGATAAAGATCTCAATGATACTTGTCAACGTTTCCGAACTCTTATCAACGTGATGAGAAAGATAAACATAAGACGAATATGGAGATAAATATTCGATTTCTCTCATTTTTGTTGCCCCAATGGAAATCGAAAGCCACTCAAAGAATGCTGAATAAGTATCTAGTGAGATGGACATCCAAACAGTTGTCGATAATCTCGCACAACATATAGATGACATTAGCGAGACTCGGATAGAATTAAAAGACAATTAGTTGAAGATTCTCTTGACTTGTCACATGAAAGAAACACACTATGACAAGATCACAAAAAGAGAAGAATGTGAAACCACCAAGCTCCTCCGATGATGTAGACTCGGAATTCGACTCGGGTCCTGAACTGAAAGAGTTCAGAAAACAATTAGTCCTTGATGACTAAGAAATTCCTTAAGAACAAGTTGAGAACTTCTAGCTCCTGGCAGAAAGAGAGAATGGCTAAACCGTCGGAGTCTAAGATTGCCAGTAATCAGATATAATGCTACAACTATGGCAAACCCAGGACCGAGCCAAAGAGTGATCTCAGCCTAAGAAAAAGAATGCGAGCTATTACTCCTAAAAACTACAATTGTCAAAATAGAAGGAGGTTGAAGTTGCGTTAATGGCTGAACTCATTGGCTCGAAGACTCCACTAACAGTAAGCAAGAGAACTTGGCTCTGATGGCTAATGTGGACGATGGATCTGAAGCTGGCACCTCAGAAATGTTTGATGATGAGTCATCCACATCTCTGTTGAAACTGAGTAAACTATTAACTATATTTACTCTAGTAGATTACATGATTTACAAGAACAATATACTTCCATTCATAAAGAACGTAAAACTATAAACGTGTTAGGAGAGAGAAGAAAATAATGAAAGAGTGAGAAAGTATTTAGACAGCTCTTAGAATATTATTATCTTAATCCTCAAGATAAGATAGTCTTAAATCTAAAGTAGAAAATCATTCAGAAAAAGTTCTGTGAACTAACAAATAGTCTGAATGCCTGTCAAGTAGAACGTAATACATTATTAATTGTCGCACTTAGGTCCAACGGCACATGCACAATCGAGTTTACCCACTCGACTGTCTCACAAAAGACATGTGTTTTAGAAATAACAGGAAACCACGTCTACTATCACCGCTTCACTCGGAAGCGAGAGATATTGAACTAAGTTGTACTCTGCCCCACCACCACACTTCCGTGCGCACAATCGAAACTAGTGTGTCCTCACTTCCCATACGTTATAGGACACATACAATTTTAAAACACATGATCTTTGTGATCACGTTAGAACTTCCGTAGAAATGTCATTTTAGACATACTTCGAGGATCGAAGAGAAGTCCCGCCGATTCAAGCCATCGTCTATGAGCAAAGCTCCTAGATCGATGTTAACGGGTAAGTCTTCGTCTGGTTTTTCTTACATGGAGGATCGCTTTTGTGGCTCCATCGGGTTATTACCAAACCTGAGTTCTTACGATGCCTAACAACTCCATCTCCTTGTCACGACGACGCGATCTTCTCGCCAAAGACGAAGCCCCATTTTGATCCATTACCATGACAATCTCCCCAACTCGATCATCGTGAGAGGAAGTAGTATTATAAAATGGGAGCAATACCACGACGGAAGTGCAAGATTGATCAGAAACGCCAAAATTTCAGGCGTCATAGAAGAATCAAGCGAACACCACGGCCTTCAAAGACCGAAGTTTTTGCCTCGTGTGCGCCTCTCAAAATCTCAAAGAAAACTCCACAATCTCAACACAAGGTTGAACAAAAGTAGGGGAAATTGCTGCACTATCAAAGGGAGGATCGAACACAAAAAGAGGAGATTCTCCTAGATCCGACAAGCAACTTCAAATACCTTCCGGCATTTCCGAGATAAGCTTCAAGAGACGACTTGAAGGAAGATACAGTTCTGAGAAGAGAATATCAAGAAAAGGTGAGCTTGAAGATCTCCAAAGGAAGAGGTCATACGACAAAACAAAGGAAGAGATAATTAGGACTAAGAAAACCATCCCTCACAAGACGAAGATAACAAGCGATGAATCGTAAATTGAACACAAAGGGGGAGATTGTTAGGATTATTTTATTGTTTTCAATTAATTATGTTATCTTAGTCTTGTAATTTAATTAAAATTAGTTTTAGGCTTAATTAGAATAAACATTTATTTGTAATTGGGCTTATTAGGGGATCATCTAAGTATTATATACCAAAATATCTGGTATAAATACTAAAACCCTACACACATAGTAGGGAGTGTCTCGTGTGTGAATTAACGTGAAGCTTATCCATTAGAGAGGAAATGCCCAACACCCTCAAGAACGCGCACACACCCCACGCTGAGCTTCATTCTTCGGATTCATTTCGTGGTAAATCCTTTAATCTTAGGTTGGAGTTAATCTAGTTCTAACAAAGGTCAACCGAACAAGTCCAAATAACCGTGGTCTGGACTCGATGAGCTTCCGGAGTGTTATATATTCAAAGATCCAGAGCACGGTGTAATTTATCTCAACCACAAAGGAGAGAAACACCTGCTCGTACAATCCGAGATTGTTAAATACTGCGATGGGACTTTGAACATAGTTCTCCGAAATTTGAAAAGGTACCTACAGGCTTTGGATGCTTCTGAGACGTTTGATCTTGAAGGAGTCCTAACCAAAACAGTTATCGAAGAAGACTTACAAGAACGAATCGATCTAAGGAACGACATTCGCCAATATGAGATGGCTTTAGGGCTTCAGAAATCATTCTATGCAAGACAGAGATAACAAGCATTGAATTGAAGATTGAACACAACAGGGGGGATTGTTAAATCATCATAATTGTATTAAAGAATTTATGTTATCTTTGACTTACAATGTATATAAGTAGTTTAGGGCTAAAGTGTAATTAGCATTATTATCGGACTACTTGTAAATAATATACCAAAGAGAAGGTCGTATATTTACTTGTAAAAAGAGCGCCTAATGATATGTTTTGAAAAGAATTGAATAAAATAATCAAACATTTTAGAGAGAAAATTTATCCACTCAAGTCTTCAAGCTTAGTTTTTCTCTCTCCCTCTTTAACGAAGGAACCCTATATCGGTTCCGCTTCAAATCAATCGATAATCATGTAGTTGAGTTTTTGTTAATTTCTAGTCGGTTGGATAATAAGGATCCTAATCTCTATTTGAATTTTGACTCGTAGTTGAATCAGTCACATGTTTTACAAAGTCAATGATCGATCGATTGTCTATAGTAGATTGCATGAACCTTAGACCGAAATGTCAACGCGGAGTTAGCTTTTGGGTCTTAACTTGTCAATAGCTTTCCTAGACTCAATTTTGACGAGTGCATAGGTCGGCGACGAATGTGCTCCAACAACGGAATGCGATTTCCGGCTTGAAGCGTCGAGCGAGATTCACGATCTCGAGTAAATCAGGGTACATGTCCTAGGTGAATTTCGGGGACAAGAAATTACTAAGTCTTCGATAAAAACATCTAACTCATGTGGGATGTGAATTATATTGGAAATCGGCCAGTGGATTACCGAGACCCGTGTTCCCTAGGAACATGCAGAATTCAAGATTTTTCTGGCGATAAAAAATTCCTTAGGATCACTCGGATGCACATCGATCAGATAAAGTAAACGCCTTTACCGCAAGATATAAGACTTTCAAGCCATGATACTGAGCGACTCGAAGATGACTAGCTCACTCTGATCTCATCCCATAGACACGCTTCTGTAGGTGGTGATGGAAAAAGAGATAAACGCCGACCCCATATTATGTCCGGTCAAAAAACTCCCTTATTGACCGAGAGAGATATCTCCGAGCTTGTTTGTATTTTTTGAATTTTTGTCCAAGAATTAGTTTTTTTAAAATACCTTAGGTAGGTGTTTATAGATTTCGAAAATATCCCGTTAGAATAAGTGGTTGAGATTTTATCTGCCTTGTTAAAAAATGAAATCTTTCAAATATTTGATTCACCAAATCTTTTCAAAAGGTAGAAGATATTATTCAAAAGTCATATTTTCTTTAATATCTTAATTTTTGAAATTGCTATTATATCTAATATTAATATTTCTAAAATCACATTATATCTAATATATGAATTTTAAAAATCATCCAATATCTAATATTAATATTTCGGAAGTGTCTTTCTACAAATTCCTTAAAAGGGTAGATTGGGTATTTACCTTGTTATAATTTTCGAAATCTTAATATTAGATATTGTATTTTTTTTTAAATTAATATATATTAGATATAGTATGATTTTCGATATATTAATATTTTATAGGGATAATTACACCAACACCCCATGTGATATCACTCAATTACACGTACACCTCATCTGACTATAGTAATTACACCTACACCCCTTTCAGTTTAATCAAACCTCACACTAAGTCCAAAATAGGATGGAGGAGTCTTAGTGTAAGGTATAATTATACTGAAGGGGGTGTAGGTATAATTACTATACTCATAAGGGGTGTACGTGTAATTGAGTGATACCACATGGGGTGTTGGTGTAATTATCCCTATTATATATTATATTCGGAAAGATATATTTTTTGAAATAGTATATTTTAATTTTTTTGAAAGATTTGGTAATCAAATATTTGAAAGCTAACTCGGTTATATGCGAAATGTTTTTCGGATAATTGGGTTATATGATTTTTGAGAAATGTTATTCGGGTTACATGCGCGTTTGATAACGTAAAGTTGCATGTTTAACTAAGTTATATGCATGTTAGTTTTTATATGTGACACTGCATGCTTTACGTTCCTGTGCTTCTATGACAATTCTCTCGTTAATAAATGATTGTAAATATAGGAATATGATTCATGTCTTCTGTCAAGCTCGAAATACTACAACATGGGGACCTGAAGTATTATCGGCATCAATTGATTAACTCTTTTATAAGTAGTTTTGGGTTTGTCTTCTGTCTTTAGGCATACATCCTAAAGACAAAATTTCAATGTGAGAGGATTGACCCGGAGGCTGAAAGGTTGCACTTAGATAGTTATACTCAATAAGTAGGGTATAACCATGAGGGTTCCACAATGTACAGAAAGTTGTTAAAAATATTTGTTCAATAAACACAAGTAGAAAACACCTAATAGACTACGACATTACAGGCGACGATTGTAAAAAAAAGAGTCGCGTATAATGATTTTTAATATATTTTTTAATTTTCACAACGTTTTCGCGACAGTTTTCGAAGAAAAACCGTCGCGAAAAGGATCGTCGAACATTACACGACAGTTTTTCTTAAAAAACATTGCATAATGTTTATCTTTATGCAATGGTTTTGTTTCCCAAACCATCGCATAAAGTTTATTACAATATACACGGCGCTTACGGGAAATAAACGGTCGCATAAAGTTTTTATTAACGCAGACGGGAATTCTTCTCCCTCACTCGCTTTTTATTTTCTAACACCCAAACACGAATACGAAGACGGCAATTTCATCCCGAGGTTTCCAGAGACTTGAGACGGTGATCTAGGCTCGACGACGCAACGATTGCTAGGTTCAAGGAAGGTGGAGTCCGGATTTAATTTGATTTGCAAGGTTTCAGTGCTTACTTTTGTCCAATTAAATTTTTTGTTTTTCGGATCTCGGAGGTTATTCTCCCAATATAGTGTGATCGATTTTTAGTCATGTAGGGCGATTTTGTTTAAATGGATGTCGATCCGTGTCTTAGTTTAAAATATTTGGCGAAAATCATCTCGAGAATTAGGGTTTTGGTTCAGTTTGGTCTATTTCTTGTGGATTTGAGGGTAATTTCATGTAATGTATGTTGATTCATGCCTTATTTTGGAAAATTGGGCAAAAAATTATTGTTTTGGTTTCGTAAAATAGGGTTTTCGATTTAGGGGAATTCGTTTGGTTGATTTCTACTCTATTTAGGTGTGATTTCGTCTAATGTATGTTGATTTGTTGTTTAGGTTCGTAAATTGGGTCAATTGGGCTTTTTTGGTTTCGAAATTAGGGGAACTCATTTCGGGTTTTCTCGATTTCCTTTCGGATTTCACTTTTAGCTATTAATAGGCTTATTTCTTCCAAAGATTAGGTTCCGATTTGGGGCTTTCCATTTTTTTGGACGCATTTGGCATTGACAGCTGTGTAGGGGGCCCTTCCACTTTATTTTGGACGATTACGGTAAAATATTTTACCCATAGTGATTTAATTTTTGATTGCTTGCTTAATCGTCACATTTTATGTTATTTACTGCTATTATTACCTTATATACCCGTTCAAGATTTGCTCAATATGAAAAAATCTTGAATGATTCCTGTACTGGGACCGTTCGTAGACGTTCACTATCGCTTTAGGTTGTAAATGTGTGTTTGAGATTCGATATTGGTGAAAATTTTGGTTTCATTTTCCTAAAATGTTCTCTGGGTAAATTGAATATTTATTCATTCATATTTTTTGTCTACTTGGAGAACTGTGGGGAAATGCTGCCGAATTTTCAGCAATATCGAGGCTCAGACACACATTTCCTAGTGATAGTGAATGTTTAAGATGGATTAGGTTGGAGCGATAAGGACCCTCAAAACCTTTCAATATATGTGAAATATATTTGGTTTTTGTGAATTATTCGTTTAAATTTACTTTCTATAGTTTAGGTGTGATTGGAATGGATCGGGGTTGGATGTGTAGTATGCGAACAACAGTCGAATACTTGGCTGGCGTTGATGAATTTTTGAAATGTGTGGAGTTGAATAGGAGAAAAAAGAGTCAATCGAATATTTCGTGTCCGTGTCGGTAACAACATTAGGGGGTGGAATAATGACAGATAATAATTGGTTTATGCACGTGTATACTAATTGGATGTGACACGGTGAGACCATCGTCATTAAAGCTAGTTGTCCGAGGTTAGGAACTATTAACACAGTACCACCTAACGCAGATGACGATGTTGGAGTTAACAGGTTATCTGATGACAATGATCGTATTGAGGACTTGTTGAATGATGTCCAAGAGGATTTTGAGGAACGACCACCTATATTTGATGATTTTGTAAGGGGCAACAATATCCATTTATACAACGGGTGCTAAAAATACTCAAAATTGTCTGTCGTGTTCAAGTTGTTGAATATCAAAGCTAAATTTGAAGTTTCAGACAAGTGCTTCTCAACACCCTTTTAGAAACATTTGTGAGTATGCTTCCTGATGGTAATGAGCTTCCGACGTCGACTTACGAGGCAAAGAAGCTACTATGCCCATTGAATTTAGAATACATGTGTGTCGCAACGACTTCATATTTTATCGGGGCGAGTATGACGCTTTTGATAAGTGTCTGATATGTGACACTTGGCATTATAAGCGAAAAGATGAAGTCGACATTGCTCTTGCTAAGGTTCTGTGGTACTTACCAATAGTTCCCAGATAAAAATGCATGTTTTCTAACGCTGAGAACGCTAAAATGTAGAGATGACATGATGAAGAAAAGAAAATAGATGGAAAATTGAGACATCCAGCAGATTCCCCGGAAAAAGATTGATTTGTTGTGTCCTGCATTTGCAGGTGAGGTATGGAATCTCAGGCTTGGGCTTTGCACTGATGGGATAAACCCATTCGACGATTTGGGCAGTCGTCACAGTACTTGGCCGGTGCTGCTTTGCATCTACAACCTCCCTCCATGTCTTACGATGAAAAGAAAATATATCATGCGGTCGTTGTTAATATTCGGTCCAAAAACAACATGGCCATGACATTGATGTTTTCTTAGCTCCGTTGATTAAAGACCTGAAAGCACTATGGCACGAAGGCGTTGAGGTGTACAACGCGTACATCAAATCAAAATTACGTTATGTGCCATGATAGTTTGTACCATTAATGTTTTTCCATCTTACGGGAATCTATCAAGTTATAGTGTAGGGTAAGAAAACATGTAAAGTTGTGAGGATAATACGGATAGCCAATGGTTGAGCAACTGTGTGAAACACATCTACAAGTGCCATCGAAATTCCTACCAAGCTGGTACCACTATTTAACGGGAAGTTCGAGAGTTCAAAGGCTACGTTACCTTTGAAAGGTACAGAATTGAGTGAATTGTCGTAAACATCAATGCTCAGTTTGGTAAGACGATCAAGCCATCGAAAGATGGTAATGTCTGGAAAAAGCAGTCAATATTCTGGGATCTCCCGTATTGGGGGTGAGACTTGCATCGATGTGATGCATGTGGAGAAAAATGTTTGTGACAGTATCGTGGGTACCCGTTTAAATATGCCGGTAAGACGAAACATGGGCTTAAAGCCCGAGAAAACATGGTTGTACTTGGAAGGGACAGAGAACTTTCTTCCACCAGCTTTTTTTACACTTAGCATGGCTGAGAAGTTAAGTTTTTGCGAATACCTTAAAGGTATTAAAGTCTCCTATGGGAGTAATATAAGGCGGTATATCTCGTTGAAGGACTTGAAGCTATTGGGGTACAAATCTCATGATTATCATGCGTTGATGCAACATCTATTACAGATTGCTATTCGTGGTATAATGCCGAAACACGTTTGTCAATGCATCGCTAAACTATGCTTCTTTTTCATGCAACATGTAATAAAGTTCTTAATCCCGAGGTCCTAGACGAGCTACAAGCCGATATCGTGATTACATTATGTTGGTTCGAAATGTTTTTCCCTCGTATTTCTTTGATATCATGGTACATCTTATTGTTCATTTAGTGAGTGAAATTAAGATATGTGGTCCGGTGTACATGAGATAGATGTATCCTTTTGAACGATACATGAAGATCTTAAAGGGATATGTTAGAAATCGGTATCTTCCGGAGGGTAGCATCGTTGAAGGATACACAACAAAGGAATGTGTTGTGTTTTGCACTTCATATTTGTTGAATGTGAAAGCGATAGGGGTGCCCACTTCTCTCCACAACGAGCGATTGGGAGGCAAACTGTTCACGAAGAGAGTGTTCAAGACGGTATCTCGCGAATTATGGGAGTTAGCGCATTTCTATGTGTTGCGTATTTTTTAGAAGTGCACCCGTTCATGGAGGAACACATGGCTACCTTACGACTCAAAAATCCCACAAAAATAGAGCTATGGTACATAAAGGAGCATAACCGAGTATTTATAGATTGGTTTATAACGAGAACACTCTATGCAGAAGCCGGCAAAGATTGTTGTGAAATGAATAATCGGCTACCCTGGGGACATGAAGGCTAAAACATTAATAATGGTACACTTTTTATACTAAGAGGCCAGATGATAGGAGCGCCTCGCAGAACAGTTGGGTCACATTAGTTGCGTTGCCCAGAGAAGTCTCTCGTGGAAAAGGTGCTCAAGTGATGAGTAATTCAAGTTCTTACTATGGATTTATAGAAGAAATATGGGAACTAGCATACAAAAATGATGCAAAATTTATTTTATTTCGATGTCAATGGGTAGAAACCGACGAGGCGTTCGCATTGATCTTGAATTGGGCTTCACGGCAGTCGAATTATCTAAACTTGGTTATGTCGACGACCCTTTCATTCTCGCAAACCAAGCCAAACAAGTATTCTACATTTAAGATCCAACTAATAAGGAATGACATATAGTTCTTCAAGGAAAGAAGAGTGTTATCGGGGATGTGGACGACGAACAAGAATATGATAATAGCGATGACACGTGTTACACCTTGGCGAGTGCCACGTCGGCAAATTTAAACATTGTCAGGCGGGAAAGCAATGTTGTGCAAAGTCACCGAGGCACATGGCTCGGGAAGCACTTGGAGACACGCACGAGCGGCCGACGCGGGCCAAGACAAGCAGGCCAAGGCCAAGCAGACGACGGTGGGCGAGAACGTGCGGGACGACTTGGACGTTGAGGTCCAAGACAACAACGGGCGGTGGCTCGACGGAATACAAGCCAAGCACGGTGGTGCGCGGCGGCGCAGGAGGCGGTCCGGCGGCAAATGGCAGCGGCGGTGCCGGGAGGAGCAAGGCCGAGCAGCGGTTCGGCCAACCGAAGGTGTGGCGGCGGCGTTTGCGGGACAGCGCGCCAGCGTGGGCGCGCGCGCAACGAGGCTGACGAGGTTTGCGATAATCTCGGGCGAGCTGTTGGGCGGGATCAAGACCGAGTCTTCGATCTGCGTGAAGATTGACCAAGTCTCGGGCTGTTGAGAGGATTTGGGGTGCCAAGTCAAACGGGAGAAAATTTCGGGGAGAGATTCTCGCAACAGCCGAATTCAAATTCGAATGAGGTTGTTGAGAAAATCTCTCCGAGCCAATATTCGCCCAACTATATAAATATGGAGGCCGAGATTGAGTCATTTGTCGAGCCGAGAGAGACGCATATTCGATCCACACAAACCTCCGAGAGAAAGTTCTAAGGCGCGGTACTTCGAGCGAACTACAAATTCGAGCTAGGGGCGCCGAGCTTGAGAGGGATCCCGCTGAGGGTTTCACGAGCGAGAGAGAGTGAGCGATTAAGATATCAAAAAATGGGACATTAGGAGATAACCGTGTCGTGTCGCAGAGTAGACGTGTGAGGCCGAGACGTGTTCGGTGCCACCGGTTTGAGTGTTCTCCTTCGTTGTAAACTTTGCGTGAATAAAGATTACGACAAGGCGGGTAGGCGAACTCGGTTGTCCCCTAATTGACCGTGTCTTTGTTTTTACGTTTCCGCATATACAAAGCAGGGTTGGGTGAGAGGATTATCGCGGGTGACTTGGGAATCGGGCGAGAGAGGAACGAATCAAACGCGAGCCGGTTGTGAAGCACGCGGGGCATTTTAATTCGAAAAATTTTCCTAAGTCCCGGATTTGCAACAACACGTTCCCATTTTCTACTGCCATGCACGTCGTCCCTATTGCAGAAGATGATACAATATTTCGTAGGTATATTGTTCTGGATCACAACGAAGGAATGCATTGTTGACACGTTGAATTTTTGTAAGTGCAATATCATAAATGTTTTTGTTACGACTTCATTATTTTTTCTTATCGTTATAATGATAAATTAATCCTTTTTCTGATGTTTGTATATTTTAAGTGCATATATCTTTATTGCGAGATGTCTTTAGATCCTCCTTCATCTACCTCAGCAGGTACCGACTCTAGCGGGTCGAATAGGTGCACGAGGGGCCCGTACTATATAAAGAATCTACGACGTTTGTTGGATTATGACTCTGACGTCTCCATCCTCCAATACGACGGAAACAGGGATTGCACCGGCCCAGATAGTGCTGCGAGGGCCAAATTTAGCAATTATATTGGCGTGGTAGTTGGGTCACAAGTGGCCGATTTTATCACGGATTGGCGCCACATCGACCGGGGACTCAAGGAGGCGTTTTGGAAAGACATAAAGGTATGTATAGATAATTAAGATGTGTCTTTTATTTTATTAATTAATATATTTTTAACAGCGTATGTGGAGGTTGCCTGACGACCCCGCTATAAGGAGAAAACCCTTAAAAAGGTCGTGGAGCTTTGAAAAAGTTGGAAGCATAAATACCACCTAAAAGAGAAGGAAAAGGGGTCAAGTTTGACGAATGAGTATGAACACCTCAGTAATGAGGGACTAGAAGCGTGGAGGATCCACAGGGATACCCCTGAGTTTCAGATAAAACATGATACACCTCGAATTTGTTTAATTTAAGTCTAATTGTATTAAAATTTTTGCATGAACTTAGTGAGAAGGCTAGACAGAGTCAGTTTCATAACATGTATCCACACCATCTCGGCAACACGGGATATAGAGGTCGGATGGTTGATTGGTCCTTATGGAGAAGGCTAGTGAGAAGGCTAGACAGAGTCAGTCTCATAACATGTATCCACACCATCTCGGCAACACGTGATACAGAGGACCCGTTCGACCACAACATCGATTTTCCCGAGGATTTGGTCCTTATGCTGTCAACCGGAAATGACAGAACTAAGAACTTCCTCCGTTCTCTGACGCAAAAAAGGACGATGGACGATATGTCATTGACGGTGGCTCCAACCGAGAATTAGCCGAGAAAGTTGAAAGTATGAACGTCACTTTATTGTCACAATTGTATATGATTTAAAACATTTATATATGATGTGTGACATGCACAGGTGCACGGGCAACAAAGTCAAGGAGAATTTGTTCCCGTGAGACACCACGATGTGTTGTCCAACACTATTGGAAAGCCCAATCATCCCGGCCGAGTGAGAGGTGTTGGAAAGACGGGACGATTCGGAATGTGTTCGGCAACCGGGCCGAGGGCTCGAGAGGAAGTTATTCGACTCAGGCCTCGTTAGATCAGATGAAGGCCGAAATTCTGGCCGAGAGGAGGCTCAAGTGGAGGTTCAAGTGGCGATCTAGATGCGAACCGTGGTCGCTCAAATGGGGATGATGATGCCTACTATGGATCAAGAAGTGAGCTAATCCAGTTGCCGATTTCCCCGGCCACACTTGGAGTTCTCATGGATCGGCTTTTATTGATCCATTTACGTCGATGGACGTACCGGTGGGACTTACGCTTATTTTAATGTTTACCATACGTTTTAGGTAAATAAATATTTATGCTTTTCGAATCCTATAGTATCCTTATGTACGACTGATGCTGGACATCATCGGGCAATTAGAGGTCGTTGCTATTGGGACGGTTGTTCCAGGACGTGCTCAACTTCATAGCGTCACAGTTGCGAGCGACAACATCGTTGTCTCAATTGATCTAGTTGCTAGTGGAAAAGAGATTGTCTGACTTCCGGTGACGACTGCTGATCTTGTGACACTGGGAGAGGCACAAGAAAGCTACGTACAATGGCACAGATCTCTGGTACACTTGCAAAATGCGGTAAGAAAAACAATAAAATATTATATATATATATATATATATATATATAATTTCGGGTTTTTTTATTAATATTTGTATGTCCTATATAGATACATCTTGTTCCAATTTCGCCATACACACGGAAGGAAAAGTCACCGATGAAGTCCTCCTCCTTTTATATCGCACGCCTTGACCCGGAAGTGGTTAGAAATCTAGGCGAGCAAAGTCGGTATGTCTTTGATTCCCTCTCGTCCCGCCCGGATCGTCGTAATGCATCTTTCGTAATTAATATGAGAGTTGTATACTATAACCCGCGGCGTGAGACATATGAGATGTCCATCGACATGGAGGATATACGGGATTTCGTCAGATGTGTGAGTCATGATGCTTCGATTATCTAGCATTCATGAGGTATCTTCGAGATCGTTACAAGTCATTAAGTAAATTTAATTGATTATTCATAACTTAATATCATAAATACAGATATATGCATAATCCCTCGTTGGCGTTCCATTTCTTAAACCCAAGTCGTCTAAGTGGCCAATAGGTGTTTTGTACTAGTGTAACAAGCTATTTAATACAAAGCTGTCTAGGACTTCTCGAGTTTGACATTCGTAAGGCGATAAAGATCAACATTGTCCTACGCTCGCTACCTCTCTCGTTCCATCAGTTCATGGTAAAATTGTAACTTGAACGACTAGAAGTATGCATTGCCGGATTTTATACATCAATCGGTCGCTACTTAGTAGCAGATGTAGTCAACAAGGGCAAGGAGGTACCACTCGTGGTGAAAACTTCTCGGTCTAATAACAAAACTAGAATAGGAAACCTCAGGAAGAGATTGTCAAGAATGACAAGGCAAAGGTGTTCACTAAGCAGCAGGCTGCGAAACCCTCGGACAAGTGTTTTTATTGCCATCAACATGATTATGGACTTATTTGACGAATCGAATTCGAATATTTTTTTATTTTTTTCAACAAAAACCCCTATATACAAAACATATAAAATAATATAATCCATACAAAAGACAGTGAACGGATTATTTCAGCAGAAAGAAAAAATTAATGCAAACATAATTGGTTCATCAAATAAGCTGTCGAGAGAGAGTCGTGATGTGGTGAGACCACATGTGGACGTCAGTGGTTGCAAGACAACCGACGGTTGTCGGTGAGAAAGAAATGATGGTGGCCGAGGTCGAGAGAACCGTGCATCTGCCAGTCTGGGCGATGAGAGCATGAGCACAAGCATACTAGAGGGTTTGCTTTTTCTATTTAATTAATATGTGCTTTAATTAATTTGGACTTGTCTGATAGAAATATTTATAATATATTATATTATTCAAATATATATTAATTAAACGAATAGAATATTTGTTTATTGTTCGAATCGAATATAGTAATATTTGTATTCGTTAATTATTCGAATCAGAAAAAATATTCTTGTTCGTATTCTTTCGATTAATTCGAATTTGAATTTTGAATGTTGAATTGAATCTCGAATCGCCGAAAATATTTAAATCTTTTGCAATCCTACTTGTAGTGAGTGTTACAAGGAATGGAAAGCTATCGTTGAAAAAAACAAGCTATTTGTAACATTTGCTCAAACTATTGTTTAAACCATCGATTTTTTATACTTTTTTAAGTTAATTAAAATGTTATAATGAATAGTTACAAATAAAATTACAAAAAATGGTTAGAAACAGATACATAAGAACCAAAATCAGATAATTTAGCCTAAAACGTGTACACCTCTATTACAACGATCCCGTATACCACAACAAGAACTTGGGGTGTTCATTATTTGGGTGACCCGATTAATCCGCCCGAACCATTTTGAATCTGACTTATTCGGTTCGGTTAATTGGGTCAACGGATGGTTAATTGGATCACCCGAATTAGAATGGTTCGGGTATCGGGTGGGGTAAAAAAATTCGGGGCCCACCCAAAACCCGAATAAGATTTATTTAATTATACTTATATATATCTATATATATATATGAAGAGTAAAAATCGATACCATCATTCAACCATATTGTTAGGTCGTATCAACTAACGATCAATATAAGCACGAATTCTAGATATTCTAATGATAAATCTTACAAATTACCTTCGGTCGAATATCTTCTTTGAAGATCTTGAGAGAAAGTGTTTTTCGATTGCTTTTCTCTCTCTTAGAATGTGAATTCAATGCTTGTGATTTTTCCGAAAAATGAACTTCTTTATTTTTTTTCTCGATAGTGTACATTGTATTTATACCTATTTACATGGTATATTTATTATTTAGTCCTACACTATCAAAACTACTAATTACGCCCCTAATTACAAGATAACAAAATAACAAAGCACAATTCCAATGTCTCTACAAATATCCCCCTTTGTGCTTGTCTTCGTTTCAGCTCCATTTATCCATGTCGGGCGTAGACTGATTTCCGTAATTCCAATGCTGTTTCGTAATGTCGAACATCATTCTTCAGCTCCAACCTCTCATTATGCTCCATGTATTTCTGAAAGAAATGCAATTATCTCCTATTGTTGATGGAATTCAACACTTGACTCCTCGGATGAGCACGAAATTTTCTGTGACGCTTAAAAAAATTATTAGAAGTCATGTTTTATAAGTAAATCATATAGGAGATAATAACAAATTCTCATATAAAACCCCCCCTCAACAATTGCATGTTTGAACTTTTCGTCATCTAAGCACATATATAGTATTTAAATTTACTATTTAAGTACAAGTAACGCATTTTAAGAAATTCAGCATAGATTCATTAAAATTTTGCGTTTTTCAAACAAATTTCGCCTTTTGTCAATTCTGAACCAATGCATGTATTAATGCATTTAAAATGTGCGATCAATATTTTTAATTATAAAAAATTTTTTTAGGGGTCAGATTGGACATTTTGAGCATTATCACACAATAATTTCTCATGACATATAAAATAATAATTTTTCGTCAAATCATGTAACTAAACTAATATTCTAAGATCTTAGTATTAATCATTTTGACAACTCTCGCAGTTTCGCTCTTAGCACTCAATTTATTTTTATCATGGAAATATTTAGTAGATATGTTACTCATATCATCACGACAAAATTATCAAATTTTTTGTTATCGTAGCATATTTAATCAACTTACCAAGTGAAAGTTCATTATTTTGAATCAAAGGGACTTTAAAGGGATTATTTTTAGGCTCAGACTAAAAGGGTAGGGTAATTTTGGGTTTAGTGAGCTTAAAAAAATTCTTCAATTCCAGGAGCCCTTTTTGAAATTCATTTCTGATCCTTTAGCTTTTCTTGCTCAAGATGAGTCTCGTCTTCTTTACAAAACTTTGAGAGATTAGAACTTCTTTTTGGGTCGAGACCGTGTTCCTTTCGAAGGTTCCAAAGTTATGGAATTCGAACCCAATGCCGTGCTTCTCTTCTCGTTTTCTCTATTTATAAGATCTAGATTATCGTTGGAGAAGTTCATTTCGAGGTGCTTCTCTTCTAGGAGTATACGAGATTATCTAGGAGAAGTTGACAGTGAGATCCGTGTTTCTCTTCTATAATGATTGAGACTTGTATCTCTTTTTCTCCTCCTCTTTTTCTTGATTGAGCAACCCCGAAGCTTTGGAAATAATGTTGAACGCTTGATCGGGTTTCATAAGAAAAAGAATGTCAGAGAAGGCTCAAAGTGGATATCTAGAGGTAAAAGTAAAGGATTTATAATTTGGGCTTAGTGAGGAATTTCCTAAGTTGCCCTTATCATTTTCATGAAAACTAACACAAAAGCAAGAATGAAGCGATGAAGTACAAACCAAAAGATAGTCATTTGAAGTGTGACACACTCAAAAAAAAATTTGAGCTCAAATTCTCACATATATTATGTGGCTTTTTGTCTAGTGAAACAAACTAGGCTCTTTGAATAAGAGAAATTCACATACATTTTTAGACAATGTACTTAATCATATATCAAAGAAATATTTTTGTGAGTTTTTCAAAATAGACAAAATTATCGTCATCCCCCATTTTTTTTTTATTATTATTATATTTATATACTATTTTATTTTTATTTTTCTTTGTAAAAAAATTTGGGATAGAGTCACGCAAGATAATCAAAGAATATCAAGAAGCACATAGAATATCTCAAAGAAGCATAATTGAGCATGTAAAACACTTTTCAAGTAAGATTGAGATTCAACATGCCTAACTTAGCAATAAGGAATTGAAATCGTTTTTCATCCAATGCCTTAGTGAATAAATCGGCAAGTTGAAGCTCCGTTTTTACAAAATACATATTCATAGTGCCTTTTTCTACATGATTTTTTATAACATGATAGCGAATATCTATGTGTTTCGTGCTGAATGGTGAACAAGATTGCAAGTTATGGCAATAGCACTTTGAGAATCACTGTAAATGGGAATGTTATTAAATTCAAATTCGTAATCCTGTAGTTGTGTCCGCATCCATAGAACTTGCGAGCAACAGCTGGCAGACGCGACGTACTCCGCCTCGACCGTCGATGTTGACACGCAATTTTGTTTCTTTGAGGACCAGCAGACCAACTTTTCGCTTAAAAATTGTGCTCCGCCAGACGTGCTTTTTCTGTCCATTCGACAACCTGCATAATCAGCGTCAGTATAGCCAAGTAATCTAAAATCAGTATCTTTAGGATACCATAGCCCTAACTTGGGAGTTCCTTTGAGATAGCGTAGAATTCGCTTGACTGCATGCATGTGGGACTCCTTTGGGTCAGCTTGATAACGAGCACAAAGACACGTGGCGAACATGATGTCGGGTTGGCTGGACGTCAAGAAAAGAAGAGCTCCGATAGGTTGTGATGTTGACTGCCTTGCCATACGGATCAACATCCAATTTGCAGTTTGTTGATATGGGAGTATTCATCGGTGTGCTCTTGTCTTGATTAAATCTCTTCATAATATCTCGGATATATTTGGTTTGACTGATGAAGATTCCATCTTCGAGTTGCTTTACTTGTAGTCCAAGAGAGAATTAGAGTTCTCCCATTAAGCTCATCTCGAATTTGGTCTTCATGAGTTCACAAAATTTCTGACAGAGACGTTCATTCGTCGAGCCGAAGATGATGTCATCAACGTAAACATAAACGATCATCATATCTTTGCCTTGTCTTTTGATGAGGAGTGTCGTATCGATGGTGCCTCTTATGAAGTTGGACTTGACTAAAAATTCGCTTATGACATCATACCAAGCACGAGGGGCTTGTTTTAGTCCATAGAGAGCTTTGTCCAATCGATAGACATGATCGGGATGATTCTCTGGCACGAACCTGTCGGGTTGAGCGACGTAGACTTCTTCTTTTAACACACCGTTGAGAAAGGCGGTTTTAACATCCATTTGATAGACTTTGAAGTCTTTATGAGCCGCGTATGCTGAAAATATTCGAATTGCTTCGATACGTGCAACCGGAGCATACGTCTCGTCGTAGTCAATTCCTTCTTGTTGATTGTACCCTTTGGCTACGAGTCGTTCTTTATTCATGATTACTTCAACGTTCTCGTTCTTCTTATTCTTGAAAACCCATTTAGTTCCAATTATTGTTTTGCCTTGCGGTCGAGGAACTAATGTCCAAACTCGTAGACGATCGAATTGGTTGAGTTTATCTTGCATTGCGATTACCCAATCCGGGTCTTTAAGAGCTTCGACTACCTTAATTGGTTCTTTTTGGCTTAAGAAGCATGTGAATAAGCCACTTTGTGTAGACGTCCTAGTGCGTACTCCACTTGAAGGATCACCGATGATTTGGTTAATAGGATGAGCTCGAGTCCATTTTTGTTCATGAGGAATAACCGAAGTAGATCCTTCGTTGGTTTGTAGATTGAGACATCCTAAATTGATGGGCTGATCATTCGTAGTTGGGAAATTCAATTCTGAGGTTGAATTGGAAGGAATTTCCTCATCTGCATTTGTAGGAGCTGCATCACTAGTGGAAGATTGAGAATTTTGAGAATTCGTAACATTTGTCGTAGTTTGAGGATTAGGAATCTCAATTTGAATTTCTTCCATTGAGAGAGAAGGAGCACTGCTTGGTAGAATGAGACGAAGCAGGCATTTGAGACTCGTTCCGATAAAAATGTTCAAATAGAAAGTCCAAATCTTCTAGGTTAACGGAAATTGCTTCTCTTGACTTTGAGGTAGACGTTGTCGAAAGTTGTTGACTTTGTGGCAACACGTCTATAAGCTCGGGTTTGGAACTGTTTTGTTCAGAAGCCAATTTGGTCACTTCTTAAAAAGTGACGTTGTAGCTTTCCAAGATAGTATGCGAAGACTTGATATAGACTCGGTATGCATTAGAAGTGGATGAATATCCAACGAAGACGGCTTCAAATGCTTTAGGGTCGAACTTGCTTCGATGCCCCCTATCGTTGGCCACAAAGCATTTACATCCGAATACTTTGAAGAAAGAGATATTCGGAACCCTTTGATTTATTATCTCATACGGCGTCTTTTCAAAGGTTTGAGAATAATCGTCCGATTTTGCGTAAAGAATGCGGTACTCACTGCTTCAGCCCATAGAAAGTGAGGGAGACCGGAATGGATTAACATTGTTCTTGCAGCTTCAACTAGAGTCCGGTTCTTCCGTTTCACGACGCCATTTTTCTAGGCGTTTTAGCGGATGAAAATTGTTGAATAATTCCGAGTGACTGATAGTAATTGCTGAGGCGCTGATTCTTGAATTCAGTTCCGTTATCAGTCTGGATTACTTGGATTTTGTTTTGCAGGAGATTCTGAGTCGTATTCACAAAGCTTGATTATCAAGTCTCCAGTCTCATCTTTTGTCCGGAGATATCTTGTCCATGTATAGCGAGAATAACCATCGACAATTACTAACACGTATTTACGACCGTTGATACTTTGTGTACACATTGGTCCACAGAGGTCCATGTGAATCCATTTGACAAGCCGAACAATTATGCTCTTGATGTATGGAAATAGTTGGTAGTCCGTGTACCAACTTATTGATAGAGAGTTTGTGAAGAGCTTTGAGGTTTAGATGAGAGAAACGTTGATACCATAAGCTATTCCTCTTGATTGTTGTCTGTGAGATGATGTAAACAGCTGTCGAAGGTCGAACTGTTATCAGATTGATGGTGTAAAGATTAGATCTTCGAGATCTTGTTAGAAGTTCTTGATCCTGACTATTTAATATTCTGCACTGATCAGCTAGAAACACCACTTGAAATCCTTTGTCACATAATTGTCCTATGCTGAAAAGATTGTGTTTAAGACCTTGGACGTAAGAGACATCTTTAATCGTCAGATTTTGCAGTAGAATATCTCTAAAGCCAAGTATTGGAGCTGAGTCGTTGTTGCTAAATCTGACTTTTCTGTTGTAACGGTCTTGGTAGTTGCTCAACAGTTCTTGATTGCCCGTCATGTGTGTGGAGCAACCAGAATCTAAATACAACACATAATGGATCTGCATAAAATTGTTAAAGAGACTTAGGTACCCACTTAGTAATGGGTCCCCTCGGATTAGCAGATTTGGTAGGTAAGATTTGTTCATTTTTGGTTCCTAAACCATTTATGCTTTTAGGTACCCAAACCAACTTGGTATTAGTTGGTTTAAGTGATACGTACCTCTTTAGGCAATTTGGCCTTTTGGGCTTGCGTGGGACCAGATGGTGTCTTGGGAACCCATTGAGGTTGAACCTTACATGGGAGGTTAATTTCAGCATGGACAAATGTCTTATTAGTCTTAGTGCATGAGAAAATCTTTTGTCTAGCTAGTCTCTTAAGGTGTTTGGCTGAGTGTACTTTGACCGGATACCTTAAATGAGGACAAGAATGTATCGAGCTATAAGCTTTCTTTATAGTCGGATCTTGTTTCCTTCAAGACTTGTGATTTGCATTTGTATTAGAATGATGGGTTAATTTTTTTGAAGTAGAGCTGATTTCAAAATGTGTGCTTTCAAAATTAATAGGCTCTAACTCACATGTGGAAGCAACAATATTAAAATTAGAAACTACTGTCTTCTTATGAGAGTCCATAGTTTTTGATACAGAAGAAAATTTTGAAAATAAAGATTTTCTATCATTTTTCTTTTGAAATCCTATCCTAGGGACTCTTTCCTTTGCATGCTTCACCTCTTGTTCTACTCTACCTGTGGATTGAGTAGAAAAAGAGTTACAAAAAAGCTTTTTCCTTTTTGAAGCATTTAAGGACTCTTTTCCTCCCTTTACGCTTTTTAAAGGGGAGGTGTTTTCTTAGATTTGATCATGTCCTTATTTAATGATTTTTCTTTTAAAGTAAAATCAGGACATGATTTTAAAATTGAGGAAGTTTTGAGATTCGAAATCTCCAATAAAAGCTCATTCTTTTCAGCTTTGAAATTCTTTCTTTCTGTTTCTAAGGAAGCGTTTAAATCAGCTATTTTCTTAATAATAGCAGGTATATAACAGAAAGTAGAATTTTGAAAATGATCATTATTTTCTTCCTGAACTTTAGGAAAATCTTCTAAAGGATAGAATTTCTTCCCGTGTCTTGTAACTATTATTCAATTCGATGTAGTCAAAGGGGATATTAGTCCTATTAGTGACTTTTTGTTTAGATTCTTCTAGGGCATTTATTTCAGAAGAGTTAGCAAAGACAATTAGAGAAGTTAATCATAATCTCATATACTTGATATCATATAATTCTTAGGATTATAAAATTCTATATCAAGAGGTTGATTTAGAAATATAGTTTGATCCGTTGCCCCCTTTTTGTAAGAATATCGTCTAAAGTTTTAATCCTAGAGTAAAGCTTCTTACGTTCATCAGAGATTTCCTTACTAAGGTCATCTATTTTTATCTCGCAGGTAATTATCCTAGATTCAAGACTAGTTATGGTTTAGCATTAGATAAGAGAATATCTAAGTAAATAGTTCTATCTAATTGCTTTTGAAAATTATTTTCACTAAGGGCTAGTCTTTCTTCTCATTCCTTTTAACTCTTCCGCTCATTCTTCATGTTAGGATACTTAATTTGTAGAGATTCTAACATGTTTAATAATGTAGAGTTAGGCATCGTTACCTCTTGTGATGATGTGGATGCTTTTTCTTCATCATCTGACCTCCTTGATGAATTATCGTTTGAGGCGTCGTCAAGGTACGCCATTAGAGCAAGATTTTCGTCTTCAGAATCTGTTGTATCTTCGAGCCAATGCTCTTGTTCCGCCATCAATGCTACTCCAGCCTCTTTTTGTTTAGTTAGTTGGAATTTTTTAGAGAAGTAGTTGGCATCCTTTTTCTTGGAAAGTTTGCATTCTCTGGCGAAGTGTCCTATCATACCACAATTATAGCACTTTTATGGTTCTTTGGCGTTTTTAGATTATGATGACTCGGCCGGTCTTTCCTTGTGCCTAAATCTATCAGTCCGAAGTCTATTTGCCGAAGAGGAGGATTTCTTTTTATAAAACTTTTTGTTCATCATCTTAGTAATGAGAGCCAATTGTTTCTTGAACTCCTTCATGTCTGGCTCAGAGTCCGATTCGGAATCATCTTCTTCTTCTGATGAACTTGGCAACTTGATGCTTTTATCCTTGCAAGATCGACTTGTTTTTCTTTCAGAGACTAGAGCTATAGAGTCTTCGATCTACTTGCCCTTAAGTTCTTTTTGTATCTTGCTTATATCTTCTTCTTGTTGAGCGAGATTATCAAAGATGGCATGGATATCCATTTCGTCCAAATCCTTGTTTTGACGGATTTGCATGGATATTTTCTTCCACTCCGGTTGAAGAGAAGAGAGAAATCGGATGTTGACCTCCATGTTGGTCTTGAAAATTTCTATCTTCCTCATCTCGTTGAGAAGAGTTAGATAACTTTGATAGAGTTCATAAACGTTTTCCTCTGACTTTGCTTTGAATGAGTCATATGCCGTGAGAATATTGGCTTTCTTGGCTTTGACTCCGACTTCGGTTCTTTGCATCATTTTGTGGAGTTCATCCCACATAGCTATTGCACTAGATAGACTATATATTTGCATATAGATGTCGTTTGGAATTTCTTGCATTAGGAAAGTTTTGGCTCCTAAATCCGTTTTTTCTCTTAATCGCTCCCCCTCGGTGTATTCACTAGGAATTTTGAGTCTTATAGAGGCGGAAATTGGAGGATTATTGGTGGCATCGCCTTCTTGGATGAACCAAAATTGAGCGGGACCTTCTTGAAGAGAAGCTATCAAATTTGTAGCTTGCTCTTCTGTTTCCAAGAAGTTCATGAATCGGCTTCTACATACGGTGTATTCGCCTCTTCGTAAAATTGGAGAGCGGACGTCATTTTCGAGTGAGTAAGCATCCATTTGGTAGGATCTTCGTGAAACTTTGGAATCGAAATGGTAAAAGTGCTTCATAAGTGACAAACTTCAACTTCGTTAGTAATGTTTGTTACGTATTTTAAGCAATTTCCCTTTCGTACCTTTATTTTTGGTTGTTAAAGAGAAATTGTTTTGATTTCGAAAAATATTTGATATGATAATTGATACTTCAAAATTTTGCTAAAGAATTTTGATTTTAAGATCGAAAATTTTGAGTATCGTAGAAGATAATTAGAATCAAATATTTTTCGTAAGTTTTGAAAATTTCGAATTTTGATTTCTTTCAAAATAGTGTAAAATGTGTGTGTGTTTGAACATTAATCGAAATTTTTTTTTCGAGCAATAAAGTTTTCGATAAGAAAAAATTTCGAACATATAATCGAAAAAGATTTTCGATTGTATAAGTTTTTCGTTGTATTTATCGAAAATTATTTTTCGAATGTAAGAGTTTTGCAGAGTAAATATCTTGTCGAAAAATAGTTTGTCGAATAATTGTTGATCGCAAAAACCTTTATCGAAAAAAAATCGATTATTAAGAAAATCAATTCGGAATCAAAGCTTACTCGCAAAATCAAATATCGATCTAAATCGAAAATATGAATTAATATGACGCTCTAAGCGAATAAAATCAGTACGTAAATCATTCCTAACATATAATCTATCACTTAATCCGCAAGATCATCAACAAAATTCGCAAACAATAAGCACATTGATCAAAATCTATTTCACGTGAGTTTTTCGATCGAAAATCTGGAAAAATTATTTTGATCTTATAATCACGAATTCAATCCAAAAGCGATCATGATCTGCTCTGATACCAATTGTTAGGTCCTTATCTATCAACTAACGATCAATCTAAGTATGAATTCTAGATATTCGAATGATAAATCTTACAAATTGCCTTCGGTCGAATATCTTCTTTGAAGATCTTGAGAGAGTGTGTTTTTCGATTGATTTTCTCTCTCTTAGAATGTGAATTCAATGCTTGTGATGTTTCCGAAAAATGAACTTTTTTTTCTCGATTGTGTACAATGTATTTATACCTATTTACATGGTATATTTACTATTTAGTCCTACACTATCAAAACTACTAACTACGCCCCTAATTACAAGGATAACAAAATAACAAAGCAACAATTCTAATGTCTCTATAATCTCCCCCTTTGTGCTTGTCTTCGTTTCAGCTCCATTTATCCTTGTCGGGCGTAGAATGATTTCCGTTATCCCAATGCTGTTTCGTAACATCGAACAACATTCCTGAGCTCCAACCTCTCATTAATAGCATCCAGAAGCTCATTTAATAGTGGGGCCTCTTCTTCACCAAGATCCTCGAAGATTGTCTCTTCAGTGATCTCTCCCAATCTTTTCTGGATGTTCTTCCTCACTAGCTTCAACGTCCTGTCACAGAACTTGTGGATTTCTGACTTCATCATAGCTCTCATCTTTCCAATGACTGGATTTCGATAAGTTATGGCGATGCCAGGTTTCTTGAATATGTAGTTCTCGGGAAAATCGTTGAGTGGGAAGCCCTTCATGAGCGGAGACTCCATGTTGACCTTCTTCATATTGTTCTCTATAGCAATTTGAAGGTCGTGTGCGGTGTGATACTTGATCTGCCGCACCATGAATCTTTTCAATCCCTCGAGTCCTTCATTCTTGGTGTATCCGGTGGGTGTCTGATATTTTCTGTTGTACATCTGATATAGACGATAGACCTCATCCGGTGGAAGAAAGGGGAGATATGTCTCATCTATCTCTTCTCGAGTGCGGTTGTTGTCCGCTCGCTCAATGTGGTAGATTGGGGTAGGGAAGCTTCCAATCAAATGGGAAACCCCCACGAGATGGAGGATCGGTGGCTTGTCCCTAAAGTTTTTCTTCAGTTGATCCGTTGGGATGCCACTTCGATCTGGACCAAGATAGTTGAGCATGAAGATGTGCTCCATTTTCTTCATATCTTCCCAATGTGATATACCTCGTAGGTTTAGTTCGTTGAGCTTCTTTATCCGGTTAGGAGCCCTCCATATCTGCTTTCTAACATCTTCAATGAACGGAAATTCAATTCTGATATTCTCCCACGGCGTCTCGACTCTGACTGTCCCTTTTGATAAGCGGGGAGGAGAGTCGACTCTGTGCCTGATCATTTCTGGTAGTTCTGGGAGAACAGAATTGTAGTTCTTGCCTTCTTGAAGTTCTTCACCTTCAAGCAGCACCAAGTCCACCGAAGCTTGTTGTAAAAAGTATCTGACGTTGGAGAGTCGAGCTTGAGCAGCTTCCTCTGGTTCCGATTGCGTCATCAACTTCTCGTTTAAAATATAATCGTCTACGATCAGATGTGGATCGTAGACGACTGCTTCTGGTTGGGCTTGGAGGAGGTTAGAGGTCGGGATTGGATTTGGATTTGTAGGAGAGGGAAGTAGTGTGTGGGATATGGTGGGAGATGGATTTTTATGTTGGCGGGTTGTGGGTTGTGTGGTTTGTGGGTTTGATGATGATCCTCCAGCTTCTTGACTCTTTGTTGTTTGCTCTCGCATCACACCACAGCCGCTTCGTGTGGTTCGTTGCCTTTTCTCCCCCTCATGACAATCCAGATCATCGGGATCGTCATGTCTTCTTTTGGTGCGAGAGCTTTCTTCTCGGCACCTTGTTTGAGTGGGCGGCTCGGGTTCATCTATATCAGCCTTTTGTAGAAACTCTCCTCAGCGGGGGTCCTGGTCTCTAAGGCTATGAGTCGGGAGATGAGAATGTCATGAAGCTGGGTGATCGGGATGGTATAGGGGTTGATGAGTGAAGGTGATGGGGTTGGAGTGGTGAGGGTGGGTTGGATAGGGGTGTGTATGGTGGTGGTAAGAGGTGGTGAGGAGACGGGAGTGGTTTGAGCTTCTGACGGAGCGGCCTCGGAGACCGATGCTTTCCCGGTATCCCTTCGGGAGGTCTCAATGGCCTGGAGCAGTCTGTCCATCAGGCGATCTTCAAGAGAAGAAATGGCTATGGAGAGTACTTCTTGTAAGCGTTGCTCCGTCAAAATCATCGATGGAGTGGGGCCAGGGAGGCGCTCCAATGTCACAACATCGGAAAAGGTTTCCGATGTGCCGCCTTGAACAGGTCTTGAGATTCCGTAACGTCCAGGGACATCCTTTAACAACCCTGAAGTCACTACTTCAATAGGTTGACCTATTGTTTGATCTTATAATCGCGAATTCAATCCAAAAGCGATCACTATCCGCTCTGATACCAATTGTTAGGTCCTTACAATCAACTAACGATCAATCTAAGCATGAATTCTAAATATTCGAATGATAAATCTTACAAATTACCTTTGGTCGAATATCTTCTTTGAAGATCTTGAGAGAGAGTATTTTTCGATTGCTTTTCTCTCTCTTAGAATGTGAATTCAATGCTTGTGATTTTTCGGAAAAATGAACTTTTTTTTCTCGATAGTGTACATTGTATTTATACCTATTTACATGGTATATTTACTATTTAGTCCTACACTATCAAAAGTACTAATTACGCCCCTAATTACAAGGATAACAAAATAACAAAGCACAATTCTTATGTCTCTACATAAATGAACCTCGTTTCTCATCTCCCGTCACTCGCATCTCGTAAGTTCATCATTTCTCTTTTTTCTCTCGCGCACACTCTATTTATCGCATCTCCTCACTCGTCAAGTCATCATCTCTCTTCTCGCTCTTGCAACATACTTTCTAGCATCGCATAACGTATTTTGATAGTTACTGTTTAGATATCTAATGTGTATTTGGTTTTGCTTGGTGCTCCGTTTAGATATCTATTGTGTATTTGGGGTTGCTTGATAATCGATTTTCTACTATGAGTTTGATGTGCTTTTAAAATTTTTGTTTAACCAATCCAAACCGATTAACCCGAAAGTTATTTGTTGTGGATTGGTTTGATTTTATGCTTTCTGGTTTGATTTGCGGGCGGGTGTCCCAACATGTCAAAAACCGAATAACCCGAAAATCAAAAACCACCCATTTGAACACCTCTAACAAGAACCATAACCACCGGTACTCGATTACGGTTCCAATGATCCCGTGAATCAAAATCGGGAGCTGTGAAACGGGACCCGAACCATTTGATCACGAGAGAATGACATATATAGTTAAGTTTTAAAACTTAAATTACAAAACTAGTTAACTTTTTAACATTATTACAAAACTAATCAACTTTTTTAATTATTATTATTTTCTTTTTTCATCACAAAACACTTCAAAATTCCAATTTTCACCATTATTATCTTACATTAGCATACAACTTATTAATAATTATATTTTAATCCCAAATTCATATTAGAAAATTTAAAGCCCTCAAAATATGCAAGCATAAGTAGGCGTGTTGAATCGGTTCCAGTTCCCGGTATGAATAGCCGGTTTCCGTTGAACCAAAACCTCAAACCATAACCGAACCGTGGTAACAACTGTTATGGTTACGGTTTGAAATCGGCCGAGCCAATTTTGGTCCTCGCAGAACCGCCGGTTCCGGTTCCAAATAGTTTATTTTATTTTCTGTTGAATTTTATTTATTTATCCATTTCTTATTGAAAATTGTTAGGTCCTATTATATCCAACACGATTAAATTCGGTGAAGAATTCGATAGAAAATGTAAAACTTACGAAGAACACGTTTGAATTTGGCGCGAAAGCTTGATAGCGTTCTTCACGTTGTAAAGCTCGGTTTTCTATTAAAATGAATTCTTAACCCTATACATCACATTAGGGTTCCTTATATACCAAATAAGTTTGGTATATTTTCTAAGTAGTACTAATCTATGGCTTAATTACAATTAAGCCCAAACTACTATTTATACTAGAAGACTAAGATAACACAATAAAAATGTCCTAACAATCTCCCCCTTTGTGTTCAATCTTCACTTGACCGTAGGTTATCTTGTCATGTTCTGAAAATATTTGTATAATCTCTTCCTTTATCTTGTATTGTGACCTCTTTCTTTTTTTGGAGATCTTCAACCTCACCATGTCTTGTAATACTCTTCTCGGCACCTGATCTTTCTTCTAATTTTCTTTTGAAGTTCGTCTCCAAATGTCGGAAGGTGTGTGAAGTCGCGTGCCGGATTTTTTGGAGAATTTCCTCTTTTGTGTTCCATCTCTCCCCTTGATAGCGACGAACTCCCCCTATTTTAGTTCAACTTTGTGTTGGGATCGGGGATTCGATTTAAAATTTGGAGAGACAAACACGAGTGGCAACTTCGGTTATTGAAGCTCGTGGTGTTTGCTTGATTCAACGACGCTTAGAATTTAGTATTTCCGATCAATCTTGCACTTTCGTTGTTGTATTGCTCTCATTTCTTTAGTACTACTCCTCCTCATGATGATCTAGTGGAGAGATCGTCATGGCAATGTATCAAAATAGGGCATCATCGTTGGCAAGAAGATTGTATCGTCGTGACAAGAAGATGGAGTTTGTAGACTTCGTAGGAAATCAAATTTGGTAATAACCCGACGGAGCCACGAAGGCGTTTCGCCGATATAAAACCAGGGCCACATAGGCTTCCCGTTGACATCGTTCTAGGAGCGTTGCTCATAGAAGATGGCTTAATACCGTTGTTGGTTTGATGTTGCAACCTTTCCTTTCGATCATCAAAGCATGTCTGAGAATGACATGTCTATGAATGTTCTAACTTGATCACAAAAAGACCAAATATTTAAAAAGTGTATGTGTCGTAGAAAATTATAAAAAGTTAGGAAGTGAGGACACATTAGACACGATGTGATCAATGACAGCGTGGTACGGGGCGGATTACCATTTAGTTCAATATCTCCTACTTCCAAGTAAAGTGGTGATAGTAGACGTGGCTCCCCGTGAGATAATGAAACATCGATCTTTTAGGAGACGATGAGTGGGTAAGGCTCGGATGTGCACGCACCGTTGGACCGAATGCGGCGTCTTCTACTCGGGAGCTAATAAAATTAGCACCTGTACCTATGGGAGAATGGTACGAGTAATTTGTAGGATAAGGGAATTATGTACCTTCAAAGATTTCCAAGTCATCATCGAAGTCATCTTGCTTGTTATTCGGATGATGTAGGATAGGTGGTAGGTTGGATCGTCACTAATGCTCGAACGCGTTTCGGAGTTAGGATCAAGTCGGTTTAGACTGAACCATAGGAACTAGAATCCATGCTTCCGGGATAAGTGATAAGTGCTGCTTTATTTGAATCAGCAAGCCGAAGCGGGCGTCGAACAAGAGCATTGGGATCGTCAGGTAGATTGTCACCTTCGCCTTTTGGAAATATTTGTCTGTTGTAAGCTCGAGATTCTTCCTTGAAGTCCGTCGAAAGTTGTCAGAGGAAATATCCATGAAGCTTAATGAATATGGGAGGAGATTTTCTTTTTCCTTTTTTTTTTTATTTTCTATCTTTTTTTGTTGTTTTTTTTTTATGAAGTATATATGTATATTTATAAGAAATATATAATAGTATATTATATTATATATATATGTGTGTGTGTGTGGTTTGCGGGAGAGAGGTTGTCAGGTCGGAGTCGAGAAGTGGAGCTATCGAGAAAATTTTTCGGATGAGGTGTATCGAGAAAAATTTTCGAATGAGGTATATCGAGAAAAAAAATTCTCGGAATGAGGTGTATCGAAAAAAAATTTCAGATGAGGTTTGCGAAAAAATTTCTCGATATGTAAGCCTTTATCGAAAAACTTTTCTCGATATAGTGGAGAAGATTTCTCGATAAAAATTTTACGATAGCGTTCTACGAGAAAAATTTTACAAGAAAGTTGTACGAAAAAAATTATCGATAATGTTTTCGGAGAAAAAAAAATTTACGATAAAGTTTTTCGGAAAGACTAAATAAAAGACTTTCACGAACAAATGGTCGATAAAATTTTCACATTATGTATCGAGAAAGTTTGTCGATAAAAAAAATGTGTAGAGAAAGTCTTGCGATAAAATTTCTCGAGAAAGTGTAGAAAATTTATTGGTAAACTTTGTCCGTAGAATTTTAAAAAATTCAATATTAAAAACTATATCTATATTTTTATTTCTCCTTCTCAAATAATGCTTCCAAAATAAAGTTTCTCCCCCTAGAAAGTTGCGTAGTAAGAAAAAAATATTACGAATCTCTTTCCCTTAATGCATTCGTTTAAAGTTTTAACTCCCCCGCAAAAATTAAAATTGTTGCTCCCTCTTGAAAGAAATAAGAGTCGCTCCTCTTTAAAATAAAAGAGTAGCTCCCCCTCAAATTAAGCTCATTTAAAAAATGTTATATTGAAAAAAAAATGGTATTTATCATTTCCGTGTGTAATATGCATTTAGAATTTAAAATCTCTTAAAGTTTTGAAAATGCATATTTAAAATGTACCATTTTGTAAAATAATAGGTATTTTTCAATGTAGCTCGTATGCGTGCGCAAATTTAAAATATTGAAAGTTCGTTCAACATACGCATTAGTAGAATATACCTCGTTGAAGTGTAGTTGTAGTAGCTCACGTCTCTTCCCTTTATCATGTATGTGGAGCCACTACGTCAAAGACCGTACATGAGGGAACCTGCAAAACATTATCGGGACTTTGGTACCCAATGTAATGTGGGTCCTCCCTTAGTAGATGGAGTCAAATTTAATTTCGGTCCTAAATCATCCATTAATGTGCGTCTAGGTACCCAAATTTGTGTGGGATTTCCTAACTTAATAGTAGACATAGGAAGCCATGTAGGAGTGATTTGACATGGAAAAGAAATTTCAGTTCGGGTGAAAGTGTGTCTCGGAGAAGATTTAAATATTTTCTCCGAAGCCTGTTGCATAAGATGCTTCTTAGAATGAACTTGGACTGGATACTTCATGTAGGAATACGAGCATATAGAATTATAAGCATCACTAGTATATAAGTCGTGTATCCTTCGTTGAGAAGTTCACACAATTCACATTAGAATAATGAGAAGAATTAGGAAAATTATTTTCAAGTCTAGGCTTCTTAAATATAGAATTATTAAAATCATTTGAAGCACACGATGAAGTTTCTTTGCTAGAACGTGGAGCCTTTTCGTTAAAAATTTTCTTTATAGAAATAGGAGAGGAAAATTTTTGTTCTTTAAATTTCCGTTCCGTAACTTTGGAAAATAATGTAGATTTTCCTTTCTCCTTCCTAGGTTGTATTTGTTCATTACCAATTTGAAGTTCTTGGATTTTACTTTGAATTTCAGTTTCGGTCAAAATGACGTAGAAGTATTAGTAAAAAGTCTTTTCGATTTTAGGAACAAAAACGTCCGTTTGCGTTGCTTTATCCTGTTTAAGAGAAGATTTTTCTTTACAAATATCGTTTAAAACAGGTAAAGGAGAGAAATGTTTTAGATTTTATATCTCCAATAAAAGCGCATTCCTTTCTGCTTCAATATTCTTTCTTTCTGATTCTAAGGAGGAGTTTAAATCGTCTATTTTCTTAGCAATAGGAGGAATATAACAGAAAGTAGAATTTTTAGAATGATCATTATTTTCTTCCTCAACTTTAGGGATATCTTCTAAAGGATATAATGAATTATAGTCACTAGACAAGTTTATCTCCTGCGCCTTGTAACTATTATTCAAATCAGTGTAATCAAAATGGATTTGAGTTCTAGTTGTGGCTTTTCTTTTGGATTCTTCTAAGGCATTTATTTCTGAAGCGTTAGTAAAAGACATTAAAGAAGTTAATCCTAAACCCATGTACTTGATATCATACAATTGTTTTACATTAATCTTTTTCAAGTTACAAGGGTTAGTAAAGCCTAAGCATTCAACATGACTATAAAATTGCATGTCATGTAAATGAGGGGAATTTTTGAGATTTGATATCTCCTCTAAAAGTTTTTTTCTTTTCCGCCCGGAAACCTACTCTTTCTAATTCACGAGTTGCGTTTAATTCGGTTATTTTATGAATAACCTCCGGAATTTCCCAACAAGAGGTAGGTTTATCAGAATGTAAAATATTTTCCCAATTAGATGCTAAGGCTTTAGAGGAACTTTGATCTTTTTTACCATTTTCCGCAAGATTCTGCTCTAAAATTTTAATTTTAGAGTACAATTTTCCGCGTTCCTCAACTAATTCATCATAAATGAGTGACTTATTACAACATGTTGCTTCACTATTTTTAAGACGCGTGGTTAGTTCCTTATTTTTTGCTTCTAAACCTATAACTGTTTTTTCTAACTTTTCAAATAAACTAGATTCAGAAGGACTAACCTCATTCGTAGATACCGTGCTCTCTGAAGAGCACCAATTAGGTTGTGGTTGTGTTCCATAGAGTAGGTATACGTTTGTGTTGGTTAGGTTGGATATTTGATCGTTGACGCGTTATGTGGATTTGAGATCTTTTAATAAAAGTTTCGAAGAATAGAGTAGGTATCGAAAAGTTGTTAGGATAAAATGTAGATATCAAAAACTTTTGGACCGAAAAGTATAGTTTTGAAAATTCTGGAGTCGAAAAGTTTAAGTATCGAAATTTTGTGCGTACCGAAAACTTTTGATAATGAGAGTGTAAGTATCGAAAGCTTTTTATTTTCTAATATCGAAAAAAGAAATTGGCTTTAAAATTTAAGTTCCGAAAAGTTTTTGTGTTTAAAAAAATATCTAAAAGTATCGAAAATTTTAGGTGTGTACTTAAAAGTTTTAAATTGGTGTTCAATACTTCGAAAATTTACCAAAACTTTTTCTATAATGTGCCAAGAAAATATTGAATAAGGTTGAAAACTTTTGCTGAAAAAAAATTGAAATTGAAACCTTTTAGATCAAAATATTGAAATAAAAATAATTCGGGTCAAAAGATTAAGTATCGAAAAATATGTGTATCGAGAAAATTTGTCGTACCAAGAACTTCATTTTGCGCTAGGAGATTCTCGATAACACCTTTGCTAAAACTAAACTTTTTCGGGTTGACCAATTTATTCAGATTGGCTAACTTTCTCGATAAGAAATTTACGATAGCGCTAAAATTTTGAGAAGAAAAAAAAATTCGATAGTGATTTTTTCGGTAGTATACCGTTGTTCGGAAATTTCGCCGAGAAACGTTGTCGAGAAACTTTCTCAGAGCTAATTTTATTACTACGCAAAGCTGTTAAATTATTGTCGTAAACCTTATAGAACTGTGCGATAGAGGAAATGAGTCTCACTTTGCGAGAAACTCTGTCGACGAATTATATCGAGAAAGTTTTGTACCGTGAACAATTCTTGGCGAAAAACAAAGGAGCTTTACTAATGATTACAGCTGATAGAACTTTGCGAAATGCTAAGTACTTTACGAACTTTGCGAAATGCTAAGTACTGTACCGTGAACTTTGCAGAACTTTGCGAGTGATCCATTATATGTCAACTGGAATTAATAAGTTTGCAGCTTGCGCAACAATCGTATAATAAGCTATCAAGAAACTTATTCGAGAAACCTAATAACGTACTATCGCAAACTGGTTATTCGAGAAACTTAATAATGGGTTGTTAAGTGCCGCAAGGTGTTTTATCGAGAAATGCGGTAAGGTGCTGAAACAGTTTACGAAACTTTTTTTTTTTTTTAATTTCGATCACAAACATAAAATCAATCAAATTAAGCTTGGGTTATTGATCAAAACATGTAGAATTTCATATTATAACAATCAATTGAACCAGAAAACAGCAAAATAGGTCGAATTTTTGAGAAATTGGATTAATTTCACGAAGAACACGATTTATCGAATCTTCAAAATTCGCGAAAATTAGCATTTCGATCAATCAAAATTCAGCCCAGACATGCTCGATCGAAGCCTATAAACAGCAAATCATATCGAATTTTGGAGAATTTTGGATGAACTCGGGAAGAACACAATTCAACCGTAACTTCAATTTCACGAAATTTGTTCATGTAATCGATCGAGTTGCAGCACATACTAGTTTAAAAACAGTCGATCACATTGTTTTAACAGCAAATAGAGTCGAATTTGAAGAATCGAGCAATATGAAGATCGACGAACATTGACCGAAAATTCGAAAAGGTCAAAGCTCTATTTGATCAAGTTTTACGTATGGTTTCGATTGCAGATCAGTTAAAAAAAAAAAACTTAATTAATCACACTCAAAAGCAAGATATGATCAAATTTCGAAAAATTGAGCGAAGAACACTAAAAAATTCTCGAACCAGAAACTAAAATTTTCGATTGAAAACTTAAAATTAGATGCAAATCCGAACACGTTTCGCTCTGATACCAATTGTTAGGTCCTATTATATCCAACACGATTAAGTTCGGTGAAGAATTCGATAGAAAATGTAAAACTTACGAAGAACACGTTTGAATTTGGCGCGGAAGCTTGAGAGCGTTCTTCACGTTGTAAAGCTCGGTTTTCTATTAAAATGAATTCTTAACCCTAATACATCACATTAGGATTCCTTATATACCAAATAAGTTTGGTATATTTGTTAAGTAGTCCTAATCTATAGCTTAATTACAATTAAGCCCAAACTACTACTCATGCTACAAGACTAAGATAACATATATTTTTTAACACAATAAAAATGTCCTAACAAAAATTAATAAAGAAAATTGATTTTTTTAATATTGTAAAAAAAATTTCTTTAAACTTAGAAATTTGACGGGGATTCGAGAGATTGGATATGGATTCGAGAGAGATTTGAGAACAAAGCAAAGTATGGGAAAACCAAAATAAATTATCGATATTTACAGGAAAAAAACATAAAACAGTCATACGTAAGCTTGTCAATATTGCGGGTTTCCAGGTCCCCGCGGGTCTGTCCCGAACGAGGCATAAAATAATATTTTATCCCTACACGAGGCGGAGACGGAGTGGCATCTCGTCCCGCGGGGATCCCCACCCCGTTCCCCGTTAGCATTATAATATTTAAATAATATTTATTGTATCCAATTTATATAATAATATAAAATATGACCGTTGAATACAAAAACAACAAAAAAAAAACAATCTTAGATATCTTAATATTTGGATAAAAAAGATTAAAAATAACTCGGAGTTAAAAATATAATTATTCATAATTTGTGTGCTAATGCAAGATAATAATGGTAAAAAATTGGAATTGTAAACAATTTTGTGGTGACAAAAGAAAATAACAATAATTAAATTTTATAAAAAGTTAAGTAGTTTTGTAATTGAAGTTTTAAAACTCAACTAGTTATGGAATTCTCTCGTTTCATCGGGTATAGAGGTAAGTGGGTAAAGTATAATAAAACGTGAAAACCAATTCTAAGTTGATTAAAAAACGAGACGGGCAAAAAGTTACAAACAAATTGAAAAAAAGGCTAATAATCGGCCAACGATGGAAAGGCGAGGGAATCAAACTTGAAAAGAAAAGCAGCCACACACACAAAGTGCAAGGCCCATCTTTCCCCCCTTCACCTTCACAAACAAGCTTTCTACCAAAGACATACAAACTCGCACGCACACACACATCAATCAACCAATCAATCTTTCCTCTAATCTTCTGACTTTTTTTTTTTCTTTTAAACTTACCTTTTACTACACTGCCCTACTACTACTTTCGCATGTGTTGTCTATGTCCAATTCCACTAAGAACTCCCACTAACTTCATGCCACGCAAAGATAAAAAGCCTCCTTAAAGATCATCTCCCCACAAAGGAAAGAAAAGAACCCTTTGCTTCTCGTTTCGACAATCCATCTCTATTATAACAGCAGCCCAGCCCCTTTTTTTTCCCCACCACCGCCCACCGTGCAAGAAATGAAAGTGCCCTTTAACGCAAATAACCACAACAAAGCATCCGTAGCAAGCGACAACACCACCACCACCGCCGCCGCCGCCGCCACTCCATCGTACGAGCCCAAGTCCGTGCTCGACATCGGAAGAAGCCCGAGCCCGGCTGCAGAAAAGCCCTCCGCCGACCAGCTGGAAAAGGAAAGAGGAGAACAAGACGAGGACCACCATGCTTTGTTGAACATAAATCAACACTACTTGGAGGATTGGGATTCTTTGATGAGAGAGCTTGGCCTCAACGACGATCCACCAGCTGGGTCAAAACCCTTTCCAGTAGCAGACCATCACAATCCTCAGCATCAATTAGCCACCGTCGATCTTACCCACGCAGGCGCAGTACCCTCGTCGTTCGATTCCGCCGCCGATAACTTCAACCTCGTCTCGGATCTGCCAACGACCTACGCCGCCGCGTTGGACCAAGCCTGCCTCGCTGGCGGCGCCGGCTGGAACGTGGGGGGTTTCGAGTACGTGGACGAGCTGATTCGTCTGGCCGAGTGCTTCGAGACCAACTCCCTCCATTTCGGGCAGGTGATACTGGCACGGCTCAACCAGCGCCTGACCTCTCCCACCGGGAAACCCCTTCAGCGGGCGGCTTTCTACTTCAAGGAAGCACTTCGTTCCGTGCTCACCGGCTCGTCGGCTCTCTCGGGCTCCTCCGACTCGATCGTACAGACCATCAAAGCCCTGAAGACCTTCTCCGACGTCTCTCCGATTCCCATGTTCACCAGCTTCACGGCGAACCAGGCCGTGCTCGAGGCCTTGGAGAATGGGTTCGCCCATGTCCACGTGATTGATTTTGACATCGGGCTGGGCGGTCACTGGGCTTCCTTCATTAAAGAGCTGGCCGAGCCATCAAACCGGGCCAACCCGCCTAGTGTTCGGGTCTCGGCACTCGTTCCCCAGGACTACACGGTCCAGTCCAGGCTGGTCAGGGAGAACCTCACTCAGTTCGCGCGCGAGCTCAACATCAGGTATTCAGATCAGACATCTAATCTAATAAAAAAAAAATAAATTTGCGTCACTACGAAGGGTTTTTAAGAAAATGGCCAATAATAAGTCTGGTCCTCCTTGGTTTGTTCGTTAGTCTTCTTGATCGTTAGTGTAAGTGACCTTAATTTTAGTCATTTTTAGTGTAAGTGAACTTAATTTTAGTCATTTTATAATCGGAATTCAGCTTTACACTGGATTCTCATCTTCAATTTTGGAGCTAATAATCTCTAATAGCTGAAACTCCACAATAAAGATTTATACTGAGTTCTCAGATCTAATATTGGACCCATACAACCACTATCTGCACCGCGTCCACCCGCCCTTAAATGCTTTGCATTTTACGGAACCATGTCTCGCCAATATGGGCCATATAAATTAGTGTATAATAGTCATTTTGCATTTGGGAGGCTATTTTCTTACAAATATCTAGACGGAGTTCATTTACTTAATTTCTGCTAATCACCATTCCTATGACAGGTTCGAGATCGAGTTCCTGTTGATACCGACGTTCGAGTACCTGTCCTTCAAGTGCATGAAATTCGCGGAGGGAGAGAAGGTGATAGTCCTCCTGTCCCCGTCCATATTCCACCACATGGGGACGGGATTTCTGAACGACCTCCGCCACGTGTCGCCCCACGCGGTGGTTCACGTGGACTACTGCCAGGCGGGGGTGGGGCCCACGGCCTCGTACCGTCAGACCGTGATCGACGGGCTGGAGTACTACTCCACGCTGCTCGAGTCCCTGGAGGCCGGCACAGGCTTCAACGGCGGCGGAGGAGGTGATGACTGGGCGAAGATGGTAGAGACGCTGGTGGTGTACCCCAAGATCGTGGAGGTGGTGGCCGCAGGGCGGCAGGTGGCGGCGGTGAGGGAGGCCCTGGTGGCGGCGGGGCTGAGGCAGGTGGGGCTGAGCCAGTTTGCAGAGTTTCAGGCCGAGTGCTTGGTTAGGAGGGTTCAGGTGAGGGGTTTCCGCGTCCTCAAGAGGCAAGGGGAGATGCTGCTTTGCTGGCATGACAGGCCCCTCGTGGCGGCTTCCGCTTGGACCTATTAGCTTTATAGCCAAAAGAATTCACATTATACATGCATGCATGCATGTTCTTCTTCTAGGTAATAAGTTGCTGCGTCATGATGATCCTTTCTCTGTTGAATCGAATGTTATACCAATACACTTCAATCCCCATGTCATGTGTGTATGTATGTATAGTCTCGTTCTTACTTTGTGCTTCAGAAAAACTAACCGCTAATCCTAAAACCAACCATGTGTATCTATCCATCTATCTGTAGCTTAGCTACACATATGTATGATGTTAGAACAGAGTATTATTATTAGAACAAATTGATATATATATATATATATATATCTTTTTGAAACGACAAGAAACTCAAGTTAGATATCCGAGGGCTTACTTTCATGAATCAATCCTTGCCCACCTTTGGGTGGCATAACCCCTCGCCGAGATACTGGTTTTGACGGTTCCATTCAAAACCAGACATCATGCCATATGTAGTATAATCTCATCCATTTCTACAAATGCAAAAAAATCATCTAAAAGCAGTTTGTTGTTTGTCTTCAAGAAACAAAAAAGAAGGAAAAAAAAAGTGAAACTTCATACAGCCAGAAAGCAATTTATCCCTACTCAGAGCAAACGTTACGATCGGATCATACACCGCACGACATGGACGTTAGTCCTTCACATCAACACTAAACCTTCAGAATCATTGCTTATGAAGTTACTTGAGCATTATTAATATTAACAACTAAAGAAGACCCACCAAAAAGTTCAATGCCAAATGACTTCACAAATACACAAAAGGAAGTTCCCAACATTATGAAATCAGCAACCAAGAGCCTAACTACGACATTGTGTGCTGTTATTGGGAGTAAGCCGGCGGCAATTAGTAACTGCCATGATAACTGGCTTTCGAAAAATTGAACAAGACTTCGACTATAAATAGCTCCCCAAGAAACCCACCCAAGCCAAGATTCAACTATTCTCTCCCAGCACAACCCACAACTCCATAACTACCGATGAAAAAAAAAAAAAAAAGCTCATTTCCAAAAGGATTATTCAAGAAAATGTTCTACTGGCGAAGACTATGCACAGGAATTATGATGCCAAATATGAAGATCTCCGAGCCCACATGGAATACTCTTGCACCTTTCCTGGTAGATATGGTATGTAAAGCCCTTTCTTGTAGATATGGCACAAGTTAGCTTACTTATTTCTTGTTAGTAATAGTGAATAGGATTGCTCCAATAGCAGACACGTGCAAATGAAATATATAGCTTCAAGAACTAGTTATATATTAAACATCCCTCACAAGAATTATGTGTTCCAAATGTATCTTCTATACTCTCTCAGCCACTGAGAAACATTCCTTCAAAAACATACAAAGTTGACAAGAGTAAACATCAGGAAACGTCCTGTAATGATCGACGTGAGGAGACGAATCGAAATTGTAGGAGAACACTTGCTTTCCGTCCCGCCTCTGTTTATCAATAAACGATTCTACTGACCGTGCGGGAATGACCTTGTCTCCCGTGCTGTATAAATAAAGCTGGGGACATGGCGGTTGATTCTCCGAAAGCCCAGTAATAATCTTCGTCAATTTCCTATTGAAAAAGATAACGAATTTTTTTTTTTATATCAGAAATTGCAACTGGGCCCAGATAAAATCTATCAAAGTTGGTCGACGAAAAATCCGAATCAGGAGATCTTACCGGTTTACATCTGGCAGAAACAAAACATATGAGAAGAGCTTCTCAAATGCAAATAGAAGGAGTGCTTCAATCATGGGGGGTTTCTCCTTCTCATCAATGTTCCATTCACTTTGAAATTCTACTGAAGGTTTAACAGCAGAACTGTTCTTCTTAAGCAGTGCTGTAGCAAATCCAGCAGCCCACACCTGAAAAGAGACATACATTTATATACGAGTTTCATGGACACAATTTGTTTGTCCTTAAAGTCGGTTTAGATTTCTCATTACATTCTCCTCGTTTTACCTTAGGATCTATATTGGGATCGCCTCCGGAATCCACAACGCATCCCTTAACCCTCTGCAACAAATCTGGTCTCTCTTTCAAACTATCAAGAATCGAACCATACCTGCGAAACACAAACACCATAAAACACAACAGGATACTGAACAAATCACAAATCCCATTTCACAACAACATGAGAGAAAGCATCATCGACGCACGCAGCACAATGGAAGTAAAGAAGGCACTCAAAGGAAGAAGAGTAAACGACCTACGCTAACCAACCGGTATTACTGAAAGTGTGGAACAGCAAGAACCGTCGATTTTCACGATCATCGGAGAGCCACGAAACGAGCTCGCGGGACAGACTCTGAACCCTAACCTCCACTCTCCTCCCCAAATCAAACGACAGCACGTCGGCGACGGAGGCGACGAATGTAACGGCGTGAATGCCCTGGGCATTGTAGAGCTCGACGTACCTCTTCAGGTGCTTGGTCTTCGCTCCTAGCCACCCCAGCAAAAGCACAGCGACTTCTGGTTTCCCGTCGTCTCTGCCGAGGTCCGAGCTTTCGTCGTCGTCGGTGGCGAATACCCGTTTCTTGGCAGCGAAATTCCACGCGTGGTTCGGTGGGTCCTTATTGGGTCCGAAGAACAAGTGATGGAAATGTTTAGTCTGGGTTGCGGCGATCGGGAAAGAAATCGACGAGTGAGGGCTTTTGATGTTTCTTTGGATTGAGATTGATCTGGGTGAGAATTGGATTGGCGAAGAGTGGAAACGCGCATGTTGGGTCTTGAGGAGACGAAGATGGAGACTCGAGGGGGATAATAGGCGGGGCGATAATTGGGATGCTGACGATGAATAAGCAAACGCCATGGACATTATCGACGAGGATTCGTGATGTTTTAAGAGAAGGATGTCCTGTGCATTTAAGAACATCTCCAACAAATAAAATAGCTAGTTACCCACCCAAAAAATCATTCACAAAACTCAAATTCAAAATATATTAATTTTTCTTACACAATTAAACTCATTATCAAAATCCAAAAAATATTCTAAAAATATTCACTTTCACGCAAACCTATATTACTTTTTAATACTACTCAATATCTTTACAACCTTACAAAATAATATTTAACTATTATATTCTATAGAAATAAAGTCAAAAAATAAATGATAAGATATAATAAATTGTTACAAAAAAAATCATAATTATTAATAAATAAGTATGCAATTTCTATCTATATATAAAAAGCAATTTCTACTTCCATATTTTTATTTATTTTTATTTTTGTATATGTGTGATTTAGTAATTCAAAACAAAGAAAAGGTCTATATTTTTTTTCGAAACGTAGCTTGAATTCATAATCACAAACATACAAGGACTAAATAACCCCATGAAGTCTCTCCGGAAATATCAGAAATTTGGTAGAGAACAAAGGCTCACAGGAGCAATGACAAAACGAAATAAAAACAAAAGAAGAAAACAAGTCGAAAAAAAACAAGACATATGATCTTGGACCACGAACTAAAGAACCTATCACAAAATGGCTATTATGCCAAATCTACAATGTTCTTCAATTTCTTCGGTCTTTGATTTCAAGGTCTCATATTCTTCGGACGAGGACTCCACCAAGGGAGAAAAATCTCCAACAAGGGAGATAAACCAACTTCTATAACTCTTTAAATACTACCTATATACTTTACAATTTTTCAAAACAATATTTACTATTGTAAATAAAATATAAAAACAATATTTACTATTGTAAATAAAATATAAAAACAATAATTAATCAGATATAAAAAAAATTTGTATGCACAATATTATATTCATTTTTATGTATTTTTATTTATTTATTTTATTTTTTATTTGGGTTCATTATTAATTAAAACAAACCAAAGAGCTGGTATGCAATTAGAAATATCAAATGCATTTTTCTTAAATCAAACGCAAATTTTAGTCTGAATGAGAGAAAAACGAAAAACTCATTTTGAGTTTTAGTTTGTGGTTCGGATGAACTTGTTTTACCCTATTTTTTGGGTATGTAGCTTGGTTGGAGATGGTCTAAGTACGAAGACAATGAACTGGAAACAATAATTTTAAACATGCTTTTTCTCGTCTACAATCGAAATCAATTGTAGATGTGTGCAAGGGCTAACCAAATTCAACCCAACTGTCAATGGTACACAATCGCAACAGTAATTTCGATGGTTCTTTTACAGTAATCAAAACAGAAAAGCGTGAACAGTCTTTAGCCCGATGGCTTTCGACCGTTACACTCTTTCATTTTTTTAACCGTAAACTTTCCCTTTGAATCGAAACTGAAACCAGCAATCTTGACTGTGAATTGTATGAACATGTCCAATCAAATGCCAGATAACTAATGTTCAATTTTTTTTTCAACATCCAAATAACTATTGGATGCATATTGATTCATGGAGCTAAATCCCTTCGGATTATTGAAAAATAAATCGCCATATAGGTGAGGATGAAGAAGTTAAATGATCCAAGTTATTAGGTAATCAATTATATTTGGAGGGTTATTTTCTGTTTAAATAATGCTTGTGGGGCTAATTGATAATTGTGTAAAACTCTTGGGAACAGAACATAAATATATGATGAGCTTGTTTAAGGACTAAGTCCATTATGACTTATATAATACATATATATAGATTTGGGTGTATTAATAAGTGTAGTACACGAAACATCACAATTGTCGCTCTCGTTAAACCCTATGTGGCCCCCATATACAGTTCTATCCGGGGTTCCCGCCTTCTACTAAGATTCCACACACAAGCGTTTGGTTATCGTATTCAATTCGTTCCTTAAATATCTAGTTTTGAGGAATAGTTATATAGCCGCTTGGAAGTCTTATGTAATCATATAAACCTTCTTTAGAATAAGAATTTATCTTGTTTAATATTAAGTACAAGGGTAAATAGCATATAACTCACATGTGGTTTTAAAATAAGCATCAAAATCCGCGTGGTTCGGTGCTAAGTTTTAGACAACACAGGGGGTACGGTGCTAAGTTTTAAACACCACCGGAGGTACAGTGCTAAGTTTTTAGATAGCACAAGGGAGTTTTGCGCAATAAAAAAACATATGGTAGTTATGTGCATTTCGGTATAACCACATTGGGATATTGCATAATTTACCCTAAGTACAGAGACCATAGTCGCCTAGCCTTGAGCAATAACATAAAAACATGAGTTAAAGTTGAGGACCTGCGTATTTTATGTTAAAACCCTAATGCACACATCACGACTTGTACCAAATGTGGACATTTTGAGCGTAACGGAAGCAAATTATTCTTTGGTCGAATAAGTAATGATTGTTTTGACCCCATGGTGAGTATAGATGTGCATATTTTCTTTAGATATGTGTCATAAACTCAATGAATGAAATTTTTTCGAGTTCCAAAGTCGGGTTGTCCCGATAGTAACTTAGCGGCGTTGTTCTCTTCCCCAAGCATCTTCGCTGCGAAGATTGTAAAAATCCGCTTCATACTCGCTCTTCTCCAAAGCAAGTAAACATGTTTTGCTTAAAGTAATTGTGTTTGCCCCAATCCACTCTTTTAATTTCGAACTGCCCCTTTCTGATTACAAGTTCACTCATTAGATCTCGTAAATACTACTCGCTTACACTACCTAGGGTTGTCAATGAGGCGGATGTTGTAAATCCGGGACTTAGAATTTTTTTTTCCAATTTTCAGCCCCGCGCACTTCACAACCGGTCCGCGTCTAACTCGTTCCTCGTTCCCCCGAATTTTGAGTCGCCAGCGATAAGCCTCTCGCCCGACCCTGCTTCGTATATGCGGAAACGTAAAAAACAAAGACACAGTCAACTCGGGGACAATCGGGTTCTCCTACTCGACTTGTCGTAATCTTTATTCACAAAAGTTTACAACGAAGGATAACACTCATACCTGTGGCACCGAACACGTCTCGGCCTCACACCCCTAAACTATGACACGAGACGATGATCTCATAACATCCCCTTTTTTGGGATCTTAATCGCTCGATTTCTCTCCCTCGCGAAACCCTCGCGGGATCCCTCTCAAGCTGGTGCCCTGAGCTCGGATGTATGGCTCGCTCGACGTGGTGATGGTTTAAACTCTCTCGTGTGGGTGTGGGATTCTCGTGGACTGTGGTGGAGTGATCTCTTGATCTCGGCAGCCTCTATTTATATAGAGTTGGGGAATTTGGCTCAGAGAAATTTTCTCAACAACGTTATTCGAATTCGAAATTTGCTATGTGAAAATCTGTCCGAGAGATTCTATCCACGATTATCTGTCCACAAACAAGTGTTCGATCTACCCCAAGATCCACGTTTGACTTGGTCCGAGCCTTTCCAACCGCCCTGAGATCCTCGTAAGACCTCGTCAGCTCACCGGACTCATTCTTCGAGCGCGCGCGTACTGCTTCGACTGCGAGGGCCACATACACATCTCGCCTGAACGAGTTGCTGCTTGGCCTAGCTCTTCCCGGCACCACCATGGCCGTCCGCCGGAGCCACCACTGGACCACCTCCGAGCACCGCCGTGCTTGGCTTGTTATTCGTCGAGCCACTCTCTGTCTTTGCCTTGGACCTCAACGTCCAAGTCGTCCCGCACATGCTCGCCTGTCTGGCCTGGCCTGCGTCGTGGCCCTCATGCGTGTCTCCAAGTGCTTCCCGAGTCATGTGCCTTGGTGACTATGCACATCATTGCTATTTCGATTGGCAATGTTTAAACTTGTTGATGTGGAACTCTCAATGTTTAAACTTGCTGACGGGGAACTCTCAAACTCGCTTGGCTATTTCGCTATTTCGCCATGGCATGGGGGTCACGCTCCCTCGGCCTGCGTTGCACACACCGGCCAGCGTTGCATGCCCGGCGCTGAAGACTTTGTCGAGCCGCTTGTTACATTGTCCACGCTATCTTGACTCTATTAGTTCGCACTTGCATCAAAATTTTCCCGTGCTTCGCAACGGCTTGCTTGCTCGTGCCCTCGCCTCGGTCACTCGGCCAAGTCTCCCGCAACTTTGGCTTGGTTTCCCCACAAACCCGCTTGCTTGCCTGTGCCCTCAGCAGGTACTCCAACTCTGCGTCGCGCGTAAAGGCTCCTTTGTGCCGCGTGTGTCAGTTTGCGTTCCCCGCATCTGCTCGCTCTACACCGCACCCCTTAGCACGCCTCCTCGCGCCCTAAGCATCCGAATGTCGCGTGTGTCAGCCTGCGGTCCCTCGCAATGGCTCGCTCCGCACGCGCGCCTGCCACACGCCTCAGCACGCACAATGCTCGCCAGCCTTCGCGTTGTGAAATACACAAATTCTCCTCGGAGAACTAACCCTCACAGTTTTAGCATCCTCATTGTTGGTCCGATTTTTTACCAAACAAGGATAAAAAAGATAGCTTTTAAGCTTAGAAATCGAAGAACACCTTGTCGTGTATGTTTGTGCGTGTTTTTTATTTTGGAAAGTTCAAGGTGGCTTGCTAAAAATTTCTTTTAATCAAAAACCGCAAAAGGGTAAATGGGCCCTTATATACCACATGAGTTGGTATATTAAGGCATATGACCTACTTTATATAATTTTTACGTAGCGGTCTAAAACCAACTACAATCTAACTAATTACAAAGTAGACCCAAGACATATAATAATTCAGGACACTACAAAATATTCCTAACACTCTCCCCCTTAGTGTCCTTTTTGTTGTGGCGTCTTCTTTCTCTTCTTGGGTCTCACCAGCTCCTAGACGGATCTTTTGAGTCATATCTTGTGCTCATAAGATCGTATCTATCTACGGTATGAAATTCGTTCTAAGATGATGTCGATCATCTTCTGAAACTTGTCTTGGACCTCGTGCTCCTCGAACCTCAGTTCCTCCAGAATCTTTCTCAGCTTATCTCGTATAATAAGGAGGGTTCTATCGCAGAACTCGGAGATATCTGATGACTTCATAAGCCTTTTCTCGCCCTTGTAGTTGATGTAGACCAAAGAGGGATCTTCTCTATCGAAGACATGGCTTTCACCGTATCTTTCAGCTTCGGGGCGATTGAAAGTAGGTTTCGAGAGGTTGACCAACTTCAAGTTGCTCTCCAGCACCATCTGAAGGTCATGAGATATAGTGTACTTGATCTGGTGCAGCATGAACCTCTTTAAGGTTTGGTAGCCCAATTTGACTTGAGGATTTTGAAGGGTTTCTAGCATCATGTAGCTTCCTACCATCTGATAGATGTCTTCCGCTCTGATGTAGGAGATGTCCGCTTCACTCAGTTCTTCGATAGTCACGTCTTCCCGTTGAAACCCGATAGATTGGGAAGAAGATTGAGAAAAAGTGGGACGTCCTCACCCCTATTACCGCGGAGATCCTTGACCTCTTCTCATCTCTTCGGAGAGTCTCTACGTCACTTCCTTTTCCGTTGAGCATAAGTTTTCGACGAATGCTGAGCAAATACAAGCTGGCTCTATGCTCCGAGAGATGAGTCATGTCTCGCAGCTCCAACTCTTTGAGCTTTTTGAGGCGGTCTTATTTCCTCCAGATTCTCTTTCGAATCTCTTCTAGGTATGGCGCCAAGATCTTGGCGTTTCTCCAATGCAAGTTCAGTTTATCTCCAATGTTAGACTTCAACGGTGGGTCTTCCTTGTCTGTGACTCTGTGTTGGAGGATCTCGAGAAGTTCTGGGATGTCTGCTTTGTAATCTTTGCCTTCCTCAAGTTCCTCTTCTTCGATCCGTATCAGGTCGATGTCTGCCTTCTTTAGGAAGAATCTTGCATTTTCGATCAATCTCTTGGCTAATTCGGGAGTCATAAGTTGAATCGTCCACTATTCGTTGAATATGTAGCTCTCCACCTTGTCGTGTGGGTTGTAGAGCTCTTCGACTGTCACAAGTGGCTCGTCGGTAGTTGGAGAGGAAACTGGTGATGTAGAGGTTGGAGGAGATGTTAAGGAGGTATTTGAGGGTCTTTTTGGATGACGGGTTGAGGTGAGGGGAGGCTAATAGTGGCTGGTGAAGGTATGGCAGTGTGGGCTACGGAGCCATTTTTTGAGAAGAAGAAGCCTCCAGTTGTGTGGTTTTGGTGATGGTGGTTTGGGTAGTTTGGGAGGTGGTGGATGGAGTGATTTGATGCGCCTGGGGTTCCGAGCTTGTTCTCTGTCTCTTCTCCCCCTCGGGACGGCCCTCATCATTTGGGTCATCACGTGATTGCTTCGACTACTCCACTTCTCCGCGACAAGACATTGGGGTTATTAGCCGTAGCTTGATGTCTTGCTCCCCCTCGTTCAGAGAGATGGCGGATTGTACCCGGGCCAGGATGATGTCATGGAGTTCTTCAATGGGTACATCCCACGGTCCTGGTTCGGAGATGTGTGTTGGCAGAGCGGATGGAGGAGACGCAACAAGTTTGGTTTCCATGGAAGGGACCTTGCCTTTGTCTCGGGTTGACGTTTTGAGGGCCGTGTAGACCTTCGTCATGATTGAGTCCTCGAGCTTTTTGGCAAAGTCCGCGAGTTTGGTCGATTTGTGCGGTTAAGATGTTAGGGTCAGGTCTTGTAGTAGGATTAGTAAGAGTGGCCCAGAATTTTTGGACATATACTTTTGGGACGCAGTCGGATATAGTAAGGGCGGTGTATAGTGGGTCGGAGAATTATGGGATCTGAGCATATGACTTTCTCGAAATCGAGTTCGAGATTGTTTGAGATTCTTTGTACCCAGTTTTCCGGGGAAAGATTTCTTCAATCATACGCACCATCTTTGTTCTGAAAACTGAATAAATAGGTAGTTAGTGCATAGAACATATAATTTGTATAAATTTGTCCCGATAATGTCTAAGTCGAAGTTGATTGGAGTGAAATAAGGATATCGAGACTTAGAAAATTTTGAACCCTTATAGAAATTCGTCCCGATAGAATTCCATCCTATTTGTATAACTTCGTCCTGATATAATTTGGACAGAAAAATTTCGAATTTAAATGCAAGTCCAAATTTTCGAATAAAATACTATGTCGGAGATTATTGCATTTTCGGGTAATTCAATCAATTCATGTAATGTTTTTTGGGTAATTCAGTTTAAATTCAGTTGATGAGTTTCGAGTAATACAAATGCCAAATTTTGTTTAAACATGATGTGAAAATCGGGTAAAATGTAGTTTTCGGTCGACACTTATCATGTATTAAAAAGTCGTTGCCGATTTGAAAAATAATTCGGGTGTAGTTTAATTTTCGGTCAACACTTAACATGTATAAAAAGTCTTCGCCGATTTTGATTAAAATTCGGGTGATAAAAGTTGGGTGGTTTTTTCTGGTAAAATATCAACGTGTGCTACAGTCAAATTTCGCCGATTTTGATGAATTCGGGTACACCAATTCGGGTAGTGAAAATTCGGGTGGACACAGAGTGTGTACAGTAGATTTTCGGGGAGAAATTCAAATTTCATCCGAAAATCGCCCGAAAAGTAAAAACCCTAATTAGCGTAAAGGTGAAAAATCAGTGAAAAACAAGTTAAAACTCACAATTTCAAGTCGTCCTTACCGATTTTGGTTGAATATGTGATGAAATGGAAGAGAAAATTGGCTTTCAGATGGAAACGGAAAAAATATTCTGGAAGATAGAGGGGTTTTGTTTAATTTTCGGGTGAGCTTTAAATAGTAAAAGGTGAAATGATGATTTTCGAATAACTTAGTAAATGTAGAGATTACTGTTGATTTTCGGGTGAAATGAATTTTTCGGGTAGGTCAAATTTCGCCAAGATTTAATTTTTTAATATGAAATAAAGACGAAACACGCCGAAAATTGACATTTACCCGAAATTTTGAAGTTTAGATATTTTTTTTACCGAAAATCATTATTTCAATCAATTTTCAAAGGCATAGATAAATTTGGCTAAGAAAATTGTAAAGTATTTCGAACTCCCCCTAAATCTATGCATATCTTTTAAAAACTCCCCCTGGATAGAGTAGTATAAACCCCCCCTCGATTTGTGCGCATAAAAACGACATAGAAATAAGAAAAAATATGTAAGCCATGCCAAACTTAGACACAAAGGCACCACTGATCATGTCTTGAGATTTAACATGTCTCTAACTTAGACACAAGGAATTGGAATCGTTTTTCATCCAATGCCTTAGTGAATAGGTCGGCAAGTTGAAGCTCGGTATTAACAAAGTGCATTTCGATGGTGCCTTGTTCCACATGTTCCTTAATTAAGTTATGCCTAATTTCTATGAGTTATCGCTATTGCACTCTTGGAGTCACTAAATATGAGAATGTTATTGAGTAAAATATCAAAATCTCGTAGTTGTGTTCCCATCCACAAAATCTGCGAACAACAACTCGCAGCGGCGACATATTCTGCCTCCGCTGTTGAGGTTGAGACGCAGTTTTGTTTCCTAGAGGACCAGCTTACGAGTTTACCCCCTAGAAATTAAGCGGCTCCGGATGTGCTTTTTCTGTCCAGCTTGCATCCCACATAGTCTGAATCCATGTATCCAACGAGTCTGGTCTATAGGATACCATAAACCAAGATTTTGGGTGCACTTGATGTATTTGAAGATCCTCTTTACGGCTAGCAAATGGAATTCCTTCGGATCGGCTTGATAGAGAGCACAAAGACACGTGGAGAACATGATGTCTGGTCGACTTGACATGAGATAGAGAATGATCCTATCATGCCTCGATAAGTGGTTTGGTTGACGGATCTTCCCGAGGTATCTGCATCGAGCTTGCATGAAGGAGACATCGGTGTCTTGGCAGAAGTGAAGTTGTCCAATTTGAACTTCTTGAGGATGTCGTGAATGTATTTGGATTGATTGATGAAAATTCTGTCGTGAAGCTGCTTGACTTGAAGACGTAAGAAGAAGCTTAGCTCTCCCATCATACTCATTTCAAATTTTTGCTTCATCATGTCTCCAAAGATCATGCAGAGTCGTGCGTTTGTCGAGCCAAATATGATGTCGTCGATATATATCTTTATGAGCATTATATATGATCTGCTTCTTTTTGGTGAAGAGAGTCGTGTCAATTTTCCCTTTTGTGTTACCGGGGGAGATGAGAAATTCCAAGAGGACTTTATACCATGCTCGGGGAGCTTGTTTGAGTCCGTAGAGGACTTTGTCCAGCCGGTACACGTAGTCGAGATTCTCTTCGCTCACAAAGCCTTCAGGAAGAGAGACGAAGACTTCTTCCTTTAATACTCCACAGAGGAAGGCAGTCTTGACGACCATCTGGTACACCGTGAAGTTTTTTGTGGGCAGCAAAAGCTAGGAAGATTCTAATTGCTTCAATTCTAGCAACAGGTGCATAGGTCTCGTTGTAGTCGATTTCTTCTTGCTGATTATATCCTTTTTCTACTAGCCTAGTTTTATTTCTTATCACGACCTCTTTTTCGTCTCTCTTGTTTTTGAAGATCCACTTAGTGCCAATTATGGTTTTCCCTTGCGGTCTAGGTACTAGTTTCCAAACGTTCAGTCTCTCAAATTGGCTAATTTCTTCCTGCATAGCAATGATCCAGCCTGGATCGGTAAGGGCGTCGGCTACTTTGGTCGGTTTCTTTTGACTGAGGAAACATGTGTATAGACTTTCATTGATCGTTGAAGCGCGAGTTGTAACACCACTGGAGGCACCCCCAATTATTTGTGAGTTTGGATGAGAGCAAGTCCACTTTCTTTCATGTCTGTGGGAAGATTTAGTGATATCGTTTTCCACGTGAACTTCCTGGTTTGGGATAATCTGTGATTCCGTAGGCTCATCCGGTTGGGGCTCTGATTCTGCTGAAGATGCTTCTGTTGCAGTGTCAATGGTTTGAGTGGTGCCATCTTCTGAGTTTGCAATGATATCTTATTCGATTGGAGGCATATCTGAGTCGGTTGAAGGTACGTTATCTTCGCCGATGTGGAGACTGTCCATCATAGGAGGTCCTTGATAGAGATGCTAGAATATTAGATCAAGATCCACATCACTTGGAGTAGAAATATTTGAATGTGTGCCCACCGTGGAGGTGCTTGGTTGATCTTTCGTCAACTCACGTAGAAGTCCGAGTTCTGGACTGATTTGTGCAAAAGTCACTTGGTCTACTTCGTCCAATGTAACATTGATACTTTCCATGACAGACCTTCTCTCTTTTAGGTATACACGGTAGGCTTTAGAGTCTGTCGAGTATCCTACAAGTACGCCTTCAAAATCCTTGGGACCAAGTTTGCTCTGATATTCGCGATCTTTGGCAATATAGCACTTGCATCCGAAGACCATGAGAAATGAGACATCTGGCATTCTTGATCATCTTCTGTGAAGAGAAGCATGATTCTGAGTGAAGCACGATGTATTTAGTGCTTCAACCAATAGTAAGTGTGGCGACCCATAATGAATCAGGAGAATTCTGGTTGCTTCAACTAGGGTCTTATTCTTGCGTTCGACAACTCCATTCTGTTGGGGTGTCTTTGCAGCTGAGAACTGTTGGGTAACGCCAAGTGATCCATAGAAGTCACTAAGCTTTCTGTTCTTGAATTTAGTCTCATGGTAAGTTCTGATTATTTGGACAGGCAAAGTTCTGGGGCGTGTTGTCACACTTCTACAATGACGCTTCCACTTCTTCAGTACAAAAGAGTGGCGCATCATGTAACTAATTGATGTTCGTATCGGTGTAACGTGTGCCTTTAGATGCGTAAGTGCGTCTTGAACACATAGGTTAAGTATGTGGCAGAAACACCGGACATGGATGAATCGACCGCCAAATGATGGTCGACAATACTTAATCAAATCTTCAATGCTCACATTATTAACGCTGGCATTATCAAAGGATACCGCGAAAATATCCGAGCGTAGGGCGGCGGCGGCAGCCTCGGAGTTTCTTCCGGTTGGTCCCGTTGCGTGTTGCTCTCCGTTCCATCCAAGTCCGAGCCGAGGACGTCACTCAGGTCGAGCATAATTTCGGGGGAGTCATCATATTGGTAGTAGTCATCTTGCGATGAACTACCAATAATCTGTTTCCCCCTCGATCTCGAACTCGATCCTCGACGACGGCTATCCATATCTAAAATAAAAGATTAGAAAAAACATTAGATAAAATATGTGTAAACTTACGAGAAACGAGGCGAGTAAAATTCGAAGCGTCGTGTAGTAGAGCCGGGCGGGGATTGATGAGTGTAGTGTAGTAAAGCCGGGCGAAGATTGAGGGATTAGTATTTTAATTGGTTTATTTTAAAATTGGTGGACTACAACGAGGTTGAGGATTAAGCGTTTTGAGAGTGAAAATAATTGAGAGAAAGAGATAGAATTGAGTTGTGATTTTTTGAAGAGGGGTGGGGGGTATTTATAATTTTTTTGGGTATCTAGCCGTTGCAACCGCCGGTTCCCGGTCAACCGCCGGTTGCAACGGCTAATTTTTTTTTAATTTTTCCATCTAACGGCTATATATAAATATATATATAATATTTATATATATATATATTAAGGCTACTGTTACGTCAGTCGTGTCAGATTTTTTTTTTTAAAATCAAACCGTTATATTTTTATATTTTTTTCGGATTATAATTATATATTTATATAATATATATTAAATATATAAATTTATATATATATATATATATATATCCGCCGGCTTACAACCGGCGGTTCGCGGTTTGGAAAAATCCCAAACCGCGTGGAACCGGCCAACCGCGGCCGCCGGTTGCGGTTGGTGGCCGGTTCCGATTTGTAACCGGAACCGGCGGTTGAAAATCGGCGGTTGGCCGGTCGGAACTGCCGGTTCCGGTTAAATCTGGACAAGTCTGCTACCGGGTGAAGTTGGGATTTTGGATTCCACATTTGTCTGTATTTTAACTGTTTATTACGCTTGTCTTTTTTCGGGTGGGGTGTATCTCTTTCTCTTTGTTTTGTGAGATTGCTTGTATTGCATCGGAGATACACCATTAGGATGAGGAGAAGTGAAATGTTTTCTTCTTTGCAAATTGGAAACATTGTTTTGGAAACTATTGTTTTGAGAACATGGAAGTACATAATAGTTGTCATAATAATCTTTAGTAGAAAATAACGAGCACGGTCTGCGATATTACAAGATGAATTTTTTGAAAAGGTAAAGCTATCAAAAATAGGAGTAACAAGAGTTGAAGGTAGCTTCTTCTTTTTATTAAAGAGAGTTGCCTCCTTCACTCGACCCGACATAACTCTCTTTGTCTCTTTAGACCTTAGTCTTTGATCTGTAGGCATATGGAAAACGGAGTTTGTTTGAGACAAAGATGTTTTCTTATCTATTTTCTTACATTTACACGTAAGTGTTTCGGAAACAAAATAAGAGGTCGAAGGTTTGTATACATCAGGAAAACTTTGAAGAGTATAGATTTTGCTTAAAAGAATAGTTCTTTCTTCCGACGAGGCTTTCCTTCCAGATTCCAGAGACGCGGTTCGGCCGCCTATTTTGCGAATTATCTCTGGAATATATATTTTGCGAATTATCTCTGGAATATAAATGGAAGAATAAATGGGTTTAACCTGTCCGGAAGTACTTTCCTGATTTTCAGGTCCAAAAGGTGAAATAAAGTCCGTAGTTCGCGGAATGTTTCCAGTTTTACAACTATCATTCAGCTCCGCATAACTAAACGCAATTTGGGCCCAATTTTTATTTCTCCGTTTTTGTTCTTCTGATTCGATCACCTCTGACGATTCAACAAAAGGCATAAGCTTTTTCAGGCTTATGCCAAGGTGTTTAATGTCGTACAGAGAAAGTGCTTCATTTTTTTTAGGGTTCGTTTTACTTTGGAACCCCAAACCTTCACGTGGGTTGTAGAATTCTACATCTTTTTGGTTGGTTGAGAAAGACTTTTGATCGATTTGACCTCTTTTCGTAAGAAGGTCCTCCAACTGTTTGATCTTCTTATAGAGTCTAACCCATTCTTGAGTGATCAATTCGTATTGAGAAGATACGTTTACACGTTCTTCTTCGCTTTCCTTTAAGTTTTTATTCACATCGCTAACCTGTCGTTCGCTATTCTCTACCTTTTCTGCTAAATTTTTTGTTTTAGATTCTGAAAAATGATTCCTTAAGAATAGCTATCTCTTCCTGATGTGTGTTCAGCAAGGCGTAATTATTGTCAAATTTTCTTTTAAGTTCTGTGTAATCTCTACGTTGCATGGACAATTTTTGTATTTTTTGTTTTAGCTCAGTGAAATGCTTTGGAGATGGAGTGTATACCTCAACGTCGGATGTGGAACGATCGGTGCTGTCTGAGCCGGAGTCCCTCTCTTCTTCATCGGAGCCAGACCCTTTGCTCTTGACCATAAAAGCTTTTTCCTGCCTCTCTTCGTCCGACATGTCCTCAAGCCACTCCTCTTCTTCGGCTACTAGAACAATTCCCGCATCTTTGCGCTGGGAAAGCTGGAACTTCTTCTTGTAGTACTCGGTGTCCGTTGTTATAGGTCTATAGCAGTCCTTAGCAAAGTGACCCGGTTTTCCGATTTTGAAACATTTTCTTGGAGTTTCAGATTTATTTTCTCGGTTTATTTGGGAGTGATGGCCTTTTGCTTACCGCTCAAGGATCGCTGCATGTTGTAGGAAGATGATGATTTCTTCGAGAATTTCTTGTTCATCATCTTAGAGAGCATGACCACTTGCTTCTTGAGGTCGTTGAGTTCTTCATCTGATTCGGGATCCGAGACAGCATTGTCTGAAGAGTCGGATATGATGACTTGCTTTCCTTTTGAAGCTTTCGAGCTTTTGCTTGTAAACTTGTTGGTCACGGGAGCAATGGGTTCCACAGAAGATTGGACGTTCCTTCGTTCTTGATTTCTTTGGCGTAATCGATGTATTGAGTAAGATTATCACGCAGGGCATGATTATCTGTGGCATCCAGGTCTTTGTTCTGCTTCTTGATTAGAACAACAATCCTGCCCCACTCGGGTTGTAGTGTGGAGAGAAACTTGTTGTTGTGCTCGAAATTTGACCGTAGGATGTTGATCTTTCTCATCTCATTGATGATCATAAAAAAGCGAAGGTATGTGTCTCGAAGATCTTCTCCACTTAGCTCTAAAGGAATCGTAGGCAGTCATGGTGCTCGATTTCTTGGAAAAGGTGCTTACGTCTGTCCTGACCATCATCTTTTAGACTTTGTCCCAAATTTATTTGGCAGTGGACATGCTGTCCACTTGAATGTATACGTCTAGTCATGCCCAACCGCCGGTTTAGGTTAACCGGCGGTTGGGAACCGGCGGTTGCCGGTTGGTCGAAATGACCAACCGTCCACAACCGACCGGAGACGGATGCCGATTAGCCGTCTCCGGTTGCCGGATTACAAACCGCGGGGCAAGGTTAATCTGGCGGTTAAAACCGGAGGATTTTTTATTTTTTTTTAATTTTTTGGTGTATATTTCGATAGTTTTCGGTACACAATTATGATTTTTTCGGTGTATAACAAGGGTTTTCGATTTAAAAATTTTAATCAACGTAAATTTCATTACAAAAATGAAGTTACAATTAGGATTTACAAATTAGAAAATACAAAGTAAGGAAAAAATAAATTATTCGTTGTTCGTTGATCGCCATTGGCCAACGCCAGTCGGTACTCGGTTTCTGAGAAAAAATGAACAATAGAAGTTAGATATTTTTTTTGGGACATAAAAAAATAATCAATAAACAAAAAATGAAATTAGTATTAAGGACTTATCTTTTTCGGGCTTTGTCGTCAGCTTGGATGTCACGCGATCGGTTGCTTAGAGACGTTGGCTGAAAAATAAGATTGTATGAGTAAGTAATTATCGAACAATATAAAATAAAAAAATTAATACAATGAGATTTACTGGTATGGTACTTATCTTTTTCGGGCTTGAATCTTTCACCGTTTTCGGAGATTCTTTACTCTCTCTACTCGTAGTCGCCGCCATTTCCGCCACCACTAGTCTCTGTGCCGGTGGTTTCGTCGAACACGTCGTCGTCCGAATCGGTATTCGTGAAATCTTGTGTTCGATGTTCGGCTCTCGTCCAATCATCGAGAAGGATAGCGTTGAACGCCTTTCGCTTAAAGTTAAGACGCCCATGCTACAAGCTTGTTCAACCTCGACGGTTGAAATTGGGACGACAAAGATTTCCCGAGGAATCTTCGCCAACGTTGGATACGTTGGCGACATCTTCGACCACCATCTGAGGACGTTGAACTGATCCTCGTCCTCGACGAACTCAAACGTGGTCGACAAGTAGTTATCTATTTCTACAAACGGGTTCGTCGACCTTTGGCGTTTGCTCGTGTTGATGAGGTTGTAGTAGGAGGCTAAACGATCACTACCGGTACCACAACTACTACTAGTGGATTGACCCGAACTCGATCGAGTTGGGTCTTGACCAATATCGGTCTTATACGGTGTAAATACTGCCTTTAGAGCGTCATACCCTATATTTCTAACTTGAATATGGTATTTCTCGGAGAGAGCACCAGAATCCGTAGCAATGGACTCGTAATATAGTGCCAGAAAACTATATGTCCCCTCTAGGCGCATTTTGGGGTCCAATATCTTCGCAATGATGAATATCGGGTAGTTCTCAAAAGTATTTCAGCCATTTAGCCTTCATAGGTAAAATGGCCAGGCCCGCAAACTCGTTTTCAACAAAAGCTGCTAGAATGCATGCGACTATAACGCAATGATCTAAGGCTAAGATTGATGTCGGGTAATATGTTCCCGACATCTCCTTCGTGGCATCGTGAAATACTTGAAGTATTTCCATATGCCATTGCACCCGTCCCACATCGTAGGATGTACCGTTACGCCGAATTCGGCATTTTCATTGTAGAAATCGCACAGGGCATGGACATATTCGTACGATGTATCCAACTTCTTGTAGGTGGAATTCCACCTGTTGGGTACATCTAAGACAAACTTCTTGGGCGTGATTGACACACTTCTACAATGACGCTTCCACTTCTTCAGTACAGAAGAGTGTCGCATCATGTAACTAATTGTCGTTCGTATCGGCATAACGTGTGTCTTTGGATGCATTAGTGCGTCCTGAACACATAGGTTAAGTATGTGACAGAAGCATCGGACATGGAAGAATCGACCGCCAAATGACGGTCGACAATACTTAATCAAATCTTCAATGCTCGCGGTATTACCGGTAGCATTGTCAAAGGATACCGAGAAAATCTTCTCGAGTATCCTATATTCCGATAAGATACTCCTAGTCTTGGATGCGATGTTTTGAGTTGTGTGTGCTGTGTCAAATTTCCTATACGCAATTAAGTATTTTTGTACTGTCCAAGAGTCATCAATCCAATGACATGTAATGCCCATGCAATGATGATCTTACCAGTGATCGCTCTATATATCGGAGGCAATGGACACTTTTCTAAATTTCCTAATTGATCTCTTACTTGCATTTAAACGCGAGTACCGTCTTCCTAATGTCTCGCGTAAGGGTGCTACGTGAAACTTTCTTCGCTTGGGGGTTATACGACTTTCTGATCCACTCTTCGTAGACAAAAATATCGGCAAACCAAAAGTGAAGATGTTTTGCGCAAACTGCAAGTTGTTTGCGCGCGACGTCTTCGTTGTACATGAACAAAGACGTCGGACTTGCACTGGGTCCTTGTCCGGTAGCGGACGAACCCGTACCCGTAGTTCCGTGCATTTGGGTTTGACTTTGACTAATTCCTATCTTAGTTGGATGTTTTGACCGGATATGGCCGGTGAAATTGCCATATCCACCACCCTTCTTAAAAGGGTACTCCTTACGACAATAATTACATATAACTTTAAAAAAATCTTTATTTTCGTTCGGTACCTTCTTGAAGTGTACCGCGAAAATATCCAAGCGTAGCGCAGCTGCTGTGACTCGTGCTTGGGTCTCGGTCGGCGGCGGCGGCGGCCTCGGAATTTCTTCCGGTTGGTCCCGTTGCGTGTTGCTCTCCGTTCCATTCACGTCCGAGCCGAGGACGTCACTGAGATCGAGCATAATTTCGGGGGAGTCATCATATTGGTAGTCATCTTACGATGAACTACCAACAATATGTTTCCCACTCGATCTCGAACTCGATCCTCGACGACGGCTATCCATATCTAAAATAAAATATTAGAAAAAACGTTAGTAAAATGTGTGTAAACTTACGAGAAACGAGGCATGTAAAATTTGGATCGCCGTGTACTAGAGTCGGGCGGGGATTGATGAGTGTAGTAGAGAGCCGAGGCGAGACGAGGGCCGGTGATTGAGGGATTAGTATTTTAATTAGTTTATTGGTAGAAATCCCCGTTTAAAATACCATTTAAATATGTGAATTATATATTATAAAATAAATAATATTTTTAAATAAATTCTCACAAGTGTCTCCATTTACTTGGCGGGGACGGGAATTAGATCCACATGATGCTCCGTTGATATCTCTATACTGACATAAAATTGTAGTATGACCGACACTTAAACATCTTTGGGTACAATTCTGTACCTACGTCTATATATATTTATATATAAAATAAAATATAATATATCGAAGCATGCGGGGACGCATAACTGATTTTATTGTCGAGGGTGGCATTCAACACTATGTCCTTATAACGATATTGCCCCGGTCACGGTGCTTACCAAATACGGCAATCGTTTTCCAATATACAACGACAAACGACTCGTAATAGGAGCACTCCAAATTACGAGACCAACGAACTTAATCGATGTTTTTCGAACACTCATACGAGTTATGAATATGAAATATACAAAATATATTCCACGACGACAGAAGAAGATGCTCTACGATTCCTAAATTTTTTACAGAGGATGAGATAATTCGATGTCTCAAATGAGGAAATGAGCCTCCGTATCTATAGAATGAATGGGGTGAGAAGTTGCAGTAGAATTATGACTATTCATGATTGGTGACAACTTTTCATTTTTGAACAAGACTATTAATAAATAAGTTTGCAATTTCTAACTATAAAAAACGTATGCAATTTTTACTTCTATATTTTTATTTATTGTTATTTTTGTATATGGGTGATTTAGTAATTCAAAACAAATAAAAGATCTCTATTGTAATATTCAAATTACAAACTAAAATTTTGAGTCCAAACGCAAAAATGAGTTTCCACTTATATATAGAGTCAAAAACTCATTTTAGGTGTAGGTTTTGAGGTTCGGTGGGGCCACTTACCCATTTTTTGAGTTATGAGATACGGTTGGAGTTGGACGAACACTACTCATACCCAAACTCAAATTCTCTTTCAAACCAACTTCTACAACTTTTTTAATACTACCGATATATTTTACAACTTTTCAAATTTTATATTGTAAATAAAATATAAAAACAAATTAATAAGATATAAAGAAATGTATTTTTTTATGCACAAAATCATATTCATTTTTATGTATTTTTTTATTTTTTATTTGAGTTCAGTGATAATTAAACAAACCAAAGGGGTGGTATGCAATTTAGAAAATCAAACGCATTTTTCTTAGATCAAACGCAAGTTTGAGTCTGAATGATGAGAGGAAACCGAAAAACACATTTTGAATTTTAGTTTGGGGTTTGGTTGGGCTTGTTTTACACCATTTTTTCGATTATGCACCTCGGTTGGAGATGGTCTAAATACGAAGATAATCAATTGGAAATAATAAATTTTGAACCTGCTTTTTCTCGTCTACAGTAGAAATCCAATGTAGATGTGGGCAAGTTAACCAAATTCAGACCGACGGTCAATGGTTCGTGGTTCAAACGCAGTTGCGACAGTAATTTTTATGGTTCGTTTACGGTAACGGTAATCAAAACAGAAAAGCATGAACAGACTTTCGACCGGTGGTTTTCGACCATTACATTCTTCCATATTTTTTAACCATGAACTTTCCTTTGCATCGAAATTGAAACCACCAATCTGGACCGAGAACTGTATGAAGATGTTATTCAAATGTGAGATAACTATTGTTCAAATTTGTTTTCAACATCGAAATTAATATTGGATGCATATTGATGTGTGGAGCTAAATCCCTTAGGATTATTGATAAATAAAATAGTAATACTGGTGGGGATGAAGAAGTCCAATGATCCATTAGGTAATAAATTTTGAGGGTTCTGCTGCTATTTAAATATTGCTTGTGGGGTTAAATTATAATTATGTATAATTCTTGGAAACAAAACATAAATATATGATGAGCTTGTTTAAGGACTAAGTCCAGTATGACTTATAATATATATATATATATATATATATATATATATAGGTGTATTCATAATCGGCAGTACATGAAACATCACAATCGTCGCTCTCGTTAAACCCTATGTGCCCCCCATATGCAGTTTTATTCGAGGTTCTCGTCTTCTACTAAGGTCCCACACACAAGCGCTTGGTTCTTGTATTCAGTTCGTTCTTCAAATATATAGATTGAGGAAATCTAGATATCCGCTTGAAAGTCTTATATAATCGTATAAACGTTTTTAAGAATATGAATTTATCTTGTTTAATATTAAGTACAAAGACCGTAGTCGTCTAGCCTTGAGCAATAACATAAAAACATGAGTTGAAGTTGAGGACTTGCGTAATTTATGTTATAAAATCTAATGCCCACATCACGACTTGTACCAAATGTGGACATTTCATCGAACGGAAGCAAATTGTTCTTTGGCCGAATAAGTAATGACTGTTTTGATCCTATGGTGAGTATACATGTGCATATTTTCTTTAGAAACGTGTCATAAACTCAAGGAATGAGATTTTTTCAAGTTACAAAATTCGGGTTGTGCAGATAGTGAGTGACTCAGCGGCGCCGCTCTCTTCCCCAGGCATCCTCGTTGCGATAGACTTCGCGTGCAAAAATCCACAAGACTCGCTTCTTCTCCTAAGCCAAATAAACGTGTTTTGCTGTAAGTGATTGTGTTTGCCTCAATCCACTTTTTTAATTTCAAACGGCCCCGATCTGATTACTAGTTCACTCATTAGATCTCGTAAATACGTTTCGCTTACAATACCTAGGGTTGTCAATGAGGCGGGACTAAACTTTTTCGCCTCATTCCTCAGCCCTACGAGAATCCGATCCAATAATATCCTATTTATATTATTATATAATATAGATAATATTTTTTAAATATCATTTAAATATTGTATTTATTTTATATATAATTAGACGAATAATAATTTTAAATTAAAATATTGTAGGGATCGTAGGGACGGAAATTCCCATTTAAAATATCATTTAAATATCGTATCTAACTTATAAATTATAATATAATAATGTTTTTAAATCAAATCTCACAAATGTCCCCATTCACTTGGCGGGGACGGGAAGTAGATCCACGTGCCGCTCCGTTGATATCCCTATACTGACCCAAAATGGTATTTTGACCGACACTTAAACATTGTTGGGTACAATTTCGTATATACGTATATATATATATTTATATATAAATTAAAATATAATATATCGAACGCACACGTGGACACAGAACTTATTTTATTTTCGAGGCTAGCGTTCGACGCTATGTCCTTAAAACTATATTACCCCGCTCACGATGCTTACGGAAAACAACATTCGTTTTCCAAGATACAACGACCAACGACTCATAATAGGAACACGAGACAACGAACTTAATCGATGTTTTTCGAACTCTCATACGAGTTAGGAATATGAAATATAGAAAATATATTCCACGACGACAGAAGAAGATGCTCTACGATTCCTATGACTTTCTGAGAGAGGAGGAGAAAATTCGATGTCTCAAATGAGGGAATGAGCCTCCCTATTTATAGATGAGGTTCTAATTTGTAGTAGAGTTATTACTGTTCATGATTGGTGACAACTTTTCACTCTTTTGATCGGACTCCTCTTTTAGCCCAATAGATGTCATTCTTTATGAAGTGTTGTTTAGTTACACATCTTGCTTCCTTTAACTCCTTCAAGTGAATAGTTAAAAGACCAACGAACTTAATTGATTTTTTTCGAACTCTTATACAAGTTAGGAATATGAAATATAGAAAATATATTCCACGACGACAGAAGAAGATGCTCTACGATTCCTATGATTTTCTGAGAGGGGAGGAGATAATTCGATGTCTCAAATGGGGGAATGAGCCTCCCCTATTTATAGATGGGGTTGGAATTTGCAGTAGAGTTATTACTGTTTATGATTGGTGACAACTTTTCACTTTTGAACAGACTCATCTTTTAGCCAAATAGATGGTATTCTTTATGAAGTGTTGTTTACTTACACATCTTCAAGTGAAGAGTTGCTTCCTTTAACCCCAAGTGAATAGTTGAAACTATTTATTTTATTATTTAATGTTTCCAACAACCCTCTACATAAATATGCCTACAGAAAAACTGACACAAAGGAGAGTCCAATCGATAAATCAATGCATCTAGATAGACAGTTTGTGGATTTGAATCTTCCATAGTGGAATGTACTCGAGCATACTCCCTATGCAGTGAACGTGATGTTTTGAACTGTCCAGCTTTTTGTGTATACTAAGACAAAAACACCCACACAATGACTTATCTCACATCTTTTAGTTCTCATGATTTGGTCCGTTTTGGCCATTGATATCGTTTCTTGGATTCATGAGTGTTTCGTTGAAGCGGCATGTCTTCAGTCTCACATGAGTGACACTTCTATAAAGCGTATCCTACCAATACTCTATCTCATAAAGGTGTAAAAATTATTAAGAGTCAAAACTGAACCTCACTACATATGGTAGCACCACACTTACTCATCCCATGAAGGGATTGAGACAATATATCTCGTGTGTTGTAGCACAACTTCTGTAACTTAGTTGTCCATTTGAACAAAGATTTTGGGATCTCCAGTCAACAAGGTAGGTGTCCGCTACAGTCATTTTAGTGGTAGATTTATAATCCCATCCCTCTTGATGTGCAGTTATATGATCTCGAGTTATCCTCATCGTAAGAGTGTCGGTCAAATTATCTCTCTATTTGACATCGTCGATTGCATTTGAGATCACAATGTACTTGAGGGTCCGTCAACTGCCTAATGATATTGTGTCTACATAGACTCTATGTCTTTCTAATTGCCAACTTACTACCACAATGTAATAGTACAACAATCACAACCTTGTTCTGGCTATGAATATTTATTTAAGATATTCCATAGTCTTCAGCCTTTTCTGTGGCTTTATATATGGTGATAAACTCAGGTTCCACATTTGATTGAGCAACAGGGGTTTGCTTGATGGATTTTCAATACACAGTTCCACCACCAATTGTGATCGCATATCACTTGTTAGTTTGGATTCTTTTGTATGAGAGTGAAATCGACTTTGCATCACAAACCTAACTTAACAATCAATGATACATTTCTTAGTATCATTTATATGCGCTCTTTGATATACATAAATCAATCTGCACTACTGCTTTTAGGTTCGATCTAGTTTTGCTTAGACATTTCAACCTTACGAATTACCCCCACACTTCTAAGTATTTATTTTAGGGCTATACTCTCAAAATGTTATACCTCTTCGTGAAAATTTGTGTGCTTTCCCAAAAAACCACACCTTCGTGACAGGTTGAGCCATTTTGCAATATAATGCATGACTTCGAATAATCATATCTTTTCGTCAATACCCTTACGTGAAAGGTTGCTCTTACTCTGAAAGGTCACACCTTTTTTCGTGAAAGATAACATACCTCTTTGTAGAGGTTATAGCTTTCCGGGTATTAATAGGTTTTCGCTCATCCCTTTTTGTGAGGTCGTACCACCTCTCAACGCATCATACCGCTTCATGAAAGTCGTATCTCTCCGTGAGATCGTACCTGTTTGCGAAAGTCATATCTCTTTGCGAGAAACTCCGCAAAGTCATTTTTTTTTTTTGCGTGAAAGGTTGCACTTTTCTTATAAGGTCATAGTTTTTTTTTTTAATTAATGTGGGCCCAAACTTTGTCCCAAAAAAACTTCTTTTTGTTGTCCCGAGGTATCCCAATTCGACCTGGCTATGAGTTAGCTCCCAAATACCGACGTGAGTTTGCGCCACACAGACCTGGTGGAGCTTAATTTTGCCACACACTCCAGAGATGAGACTAATCCACGGGGACAGATGACTACATCACAAACTCATCTGACAACGATAGCCATGGGACATAAGGCCTATGATGGCTACTCAAGGAAATTTTGGGAGGGGTGATTCAATTCCACGACCTAACTCACGAATTCCTTAAAGCCTCCTTGACCACAAGACGAAGGTTTCATTGGCCCAAAAAAAACTTAAAGCCTAGAGTCTTCGGTTTGCTGATGGGTACGGGACCATTAATAAATCCTTAAGCAAACAACTAACGGGCAGAACCATAGCACCCAATCGTCGCCACCGCTCAAATGCTACACACTCTTTCAACAGTCACGCGGCCGCCACATCACCCAGCAGCGCTGCTACGTGCGCAGCCGCTTAGCGCCCAACGGCGCTCATCATGTACAACAGCGTGCACAACCTCGAGCTGGATTGGCAGCCATTGCGAGTCCAACGGTGCTTCCATATTGCACCGTTCTCTACAATACGATGTACCCAAAGGTGCTAATCCACCGCAGCCGCACGCAGCGCCGAGCCGCGCTGCCTTGACAGCCGAACATCCCTCAGCCCTTTCCTGCAGCCCCAACGACGCTGCTCTGTGACGGCGCTCGCAGCACCATATGTAGCACTGCCGAAATTTGAGATTATCAAACAGACCTGCCTGCTTCTGAAAACAAAAATCAAAAGTCGTCCTTTGAATTTTGATGTAATTCACGGACTGCTGCCTTCTTGTCTTCGCAACTAGCCTGCTTTGAAGTTTGTCTTCAGATTGTAAATCCTCTCCTTAAGTTGTACTTGGGAGGCTTAATAAGATGATAAATCACTCTGTCCTTGCTGGCACACGCTTCAGAATATAAGTTGTACATACTTGAATCTTGCGTATGCCTAGACCAGCCTGCTTCTATTCGGAAAAATCAAATAAAATTTCGTCTTCAGTTTTCAAACGAATATCGTTTTGAGACTGTCGATGTAGACAAATAAAACCAATTCATCGGCAAATATCGTTTTAAGCTTGTTGGGTACAATTCCGTACATGAGTTTATAAATAAAATAATATATAATGTATCGAAAGCATATGGGGACGCAAAACTGATTTTATTGTCGAGGGTAGCATTCGACGCTATGTCCTTACAATGATATTGCCTCGCTCACGGTGCTTACAGAATACGACAATCATTTCCCAAGATACAACGACAAACGCCTTGTAATAGGAGCACCCAAATTATGAGACCAACGAATTTAATCGATGTTTTTCGAACTCTCATGCGAATTAGGAATATGAAATAGACAATATTTCACGAAGACAGAAGAAGATGTCCACAATTCCCACGATTTTCTAATAGAGGAAGATATAATGCAACGTCTCCAATGAGCCACCCTATTTACAGATGGGGCTGAAATCTGCAGTAGAGTTTTGACTGTTCATTATTGTTGACGACTTTTAACTTTTGAACATACTACTCTCTTAACCCAATAGATGCAACTCTTTATGAAGGGTTGCTTACTTATACCTCTTCAAGTGAAGATTTGCCACCTTAAATCCCTTCAAGTGAATAGTTACAAGTATTTATTTTATTGCTATAAACAAACAATTTCATGCTAACATTAAGACTCATAATGCTCTCTTGCTCTCCTAACTCCTTGAACAAGCTCGCAGGTAGGAGTGCAAGATGAGCCGACTGGCTCACAAACTCGATGAGCCGGCTCAACTAAACCTCGGTTCGAGCTCGCAACAAATGAACTTGAGCTCATATATGTCGATCTCGAGCTCATATTTTTTTCGAGCTTGAGCTCAAGCTCGCTTGTGAGAGCTCGAAATCATGAGCATTTTTTTCATTTTATTTTTTATTTTTAAAATTTTTATAAAACGAGCCTGAAAGCTCGAGCTCGAGGTGTTTGCCGGCTCGAGCTCAATTACATTTAATCGAGCTCGTGCACGGGAATTGAATCAAAGAGCTCGACGGCCTCGAGCCCAGTAAAGTAAACCGAGCTCGAGCCCAATAAAATGGATACATGCATAAACGAGCGCAGTTATGATTATTAATTAGCATTTAATGAACGATTTTTCTCCTTGTTAGCATCGCTGGAAAATTTGAATTCTGGTAATTAAGATGGATAATAATAAAGAGCAATTTCCAAAAGAGGGATGTATGACTTAGAATAATTTCTTAGGGTGCCTTTGGATTCGTTTATTTGAGTTGAATCTCGTGGTTTCAAATTATGAATTTCAAAATCTTAATTTCAAATCAAAATTCATTATTTGGCAAATGTTAGAATTTCGAATTCTAGATTTCAGAATAGAGCTCGACTCGTAAAGCTCGTCGAGCTTGACCACAAACTTTTTACTATAAAAATTAAAATATACAAAAAAATAATAATTCGTGAGCTTTCGAGCACCCACAGTGAGCTTGAGCTCGACAATAATGAGCTCGAGCCGAGCTTTTGTCGAGCCGGCTCGACTCACCGTTCACTCATTATTATTATTATTAATATTATTATTATTATGATTATTATTATTATTATTTATGAAATCATTACGGTGGGGATTTGAATTTCGAAAACGGAGAACTTGTGGATAGATTTCAAAATCATCAAATAACAACGTTTAAATTCTCCTCAGATTTGGATGAAATCAAAATCCAATTACGAGCGGTTCCAACGGGTGATTTGGAGGAAACTTGAATTTGAAATCGAGATCCGGGTATGCAAACGGAGCATTAGCCAATTTTTAAATTGACGGAAAAGAGATGTATAACCTTCTTAATTAGTTATTATTATTATCTATACTGTTTTATTAATGGTCAAAACAAGTTAAAAATTATCAATTTGGTGTTTTCAATAACAAATCAAATTTTTTTCTACAATTAATAATTTATTAATAAATGTGAAAGTTACTTTCAATTATTTAAGTAATAAATTTAAATAAAAAATAATATATAAATGCACAAACAGTTTTTGCGGGAATACTGGTTATTATTATTAGACACTAAAAAAGAAAAGAAGTCATCGATATTTTGCCCCTCAATCCTGCTTTAAAGGCGGGAGCAGCATCGGGGGAGCTCAGTTTTCCGCTTTGCAAAATTTGGTCTTCTTACAGTTCACCTCTACTTCACGAAAAGCAGACATGAAGAATCGGAAAATTAATCTAGACGAAGAAGAAAGAAAGGGGATAAGCATGAGTGAGCAACGGGAAGAAGCAGCCCTGGAAGAACTCGTCGCACTTCGCGCGAAGGAAGTTGAGAGCCTGCGAGAGCGTATTTCGTGCTATCAATCTCAGGTTGGGCTGTCGTTGTTATAATGTAATTTCATATTTTGTGTCATCGCGTTTTTATATTTTTGGGAGCTATGCTTTGGCGCGTAGTTCTTAATCGAACATTTATGAGATAAAAGCGCTACATTTGGGCATGGAATTTGATTATTTAATGGCAATCAATCACAATTTTAGAGTATGGATTTTAGAATTTGTCCGTGGGCGAGGTTTATTTGAGTTATAGATTCATCTCTAATCTCATTGAATGGATTTTGCTTGTGGCCATGGATTCAGCTTGTTTTATGCATTCAGAAGAAAACAGTCGATTCCAGAAAAAAACCATTTTTAGATGCTTTGCGTCATAATTTTCATGCGTGTCTGTGTAGCATTTGCATTTGGTTTTGCTAAAGACAAAGACAAATCCATTTGAAGCTTAGAAAGATTTTCGTAGTAGCTAATAATCGTTAACCAGCTTGATCAAGGCATAATGTTGCCTTCATTACAAATACACGTTGATTGCCGAAATTTGTTGCATTCTGTAAGTACGATGATAAGGCTATGTTGAGGTTAAACTTGTGATTTTTTCTGTCAATTTGAGTCCTCTTATTGTTTACATGTGGCTCGTCGAGTTTTGCGATATTACTAAATTAAATTTATTACAAACGTGCAGCTTGATGAAGCAGTGAAGAGGTTGGAGGACACGAAAAGAGCACTATTTCTTCTTCGCGGGGCGAAGGAGTTTGGGGATCAGAAAAATGGCATAAAAGTTGAGGATGCATGTGGAAATCCTGTTCAGATGAGCGAAGGTTCTTCTTCTAAAAGTCTCGCTTGCACTGGAGAAAGATTTTCCGGATCCAAAACCCCGCCACTAGTTGCACCGTTGCATCAAAAGAAGATGATGGTGAAATCTGAAAATTCAATAATTGATATCCAGGAAAACAAAACCGATGCCTCTCAGCAACCTAAGTTGAAAATTCTAATTCCTGCTATGCCCTTCACTCTGAAGAGGAAAGCACCTGAAAATGCAGATTCTGATTTGGTGGCCACTGAATTAGAGGCCAATCACGTGGATAAAAATGTCGATGCGGAATCGAACAGGATCTATGTTCCCATGGAAAGTCAACCTAAAGGAACAAAAAGAAAGGCTTGGTATACAATCATGCTACGTCCATTAGTGTTTGATGCATTGGCTAGTTCTTTCCTCTCAAGTTGCAGTCTTTGCAATGAAAATTGATTTATACTTGTCTAACATTTAAAGAAAGTATCATCATCATGTTTGCTTTTTACGCCATTTTTTGAATCAGCAAGTTTTGTTCTGCCTATTTTCAATGGCAGGTCATAAGGAGGATAAAAGTTTGATTCCTTTGGTTAGCAACTCCTCTTCATCACAGCCAATTAGCTGTCAGACCATCAGTCTTTTACCTTGTCAACACAAGAGAAAGCTCAGAAATCTTGTGCTAAGTCCAACGAATGATCAATTATTTATTACCAGGTGTGTTTGTCTCTAATTATTCTTCATGGATAGAGCATAACTCCGACCTTATTGTGTTTATTTGCAAAGTTCTATATTGTAATACATGATATGTTGGTACCTCGATAGGAAAACTTTGAATTTAACGGCTCCATATAGTTGGATCTTTGGTTATTGTTTCTATAATTACAGTAGTTGGTGGGAAACATGATCGCTACCGTGTGCTTCATTGTTCACGTGAATTTTTTTATTGCTTTCGCTGCTCTCCGTGTCTCCTCTGTTTCTGATGTGCTCGGTATGTTGTACAGTTCATTGAATGGAGCTGTAAACCTTTGGCAACTTCAGCAAAGAGGGTTAGTATTCTAGGAAGGCGTATTTTATTTCATCATCAGTATTTTTTTGCCATTTATCTTGACCCTTATTTGAAGTAGAAGTCCTGGTTTAAAGCTTTTTAGTGATGAATACTCTGTTTTCATTTTCTTACCAAAACATTGTTTTGTTGCAGTTCTTATGCTGAACTTTTAAGTACTACAAGTTGTCTATCAAATAAGCAGCGGAGATGGCCTGAAGATGTAGCATGGCATCCGGAGCGGGATGAGATTTTTTCCGTCTATAGTGCAGATGGTGAAGATTCTCAGATATCAATCACAAATCTAAAAATGAAAAAGGTAATCACAATCTAAAAACCTTTTAATGAAAATTTTGTAGTACCGAATTTCATATTATTTTTATATCTATTGGCCAACAACTGAATGATGAGTGCTGTAATTCGACCATCACTTACGTTGCCCGAAAATCGCATTTGCAACACCAATTATGATATATTTTTTAAGTTGAGTAAGCACTGGCCCTGTTTTTTCTAAAGCACATCAACTTATGAATCGGACCTTTTGTCCAAATTTTACAGAGACCAGTTGTAAGATTTCTTGAAGACAAACCCCATACGAAAGGCATCATCAACTGTATAACCTTCACTCCTTGGGATAGCCCGTCATTCGTAGTTGGTGGAAGCGATCATGCTGTAGTTTTATGGAACGAAAAGGGCTGCGAAAACTCGTGGAAACCTAAAGTCTTGCATACAAATAATCATTCATCCGCTGTGATGGGAGCTGCTGCAATGAAGCACAAGAACGTTGTGTTGTCTGCCAGTGCAGACAAGCGAATTGTCGGGTTTGATGTAATAAAAGGAAAAGTAGGTTTTAAGCATCAAATAGAAAGCAAATGCATGAGTATTGTGCCTAATCCATGTGACTCCAACCTCTTCATGGTTCAAAGTGGGTAAGTTTTAGAGGATCTTTCTGTGTTTATCTTATATATAATAACTGATTGTTAATTAGATGACTTGCTGCAATCTTGTCTTTTGACTGTATGCACGTATGTATATGTTGTAGTATGGCGGATCGGCAGATAAAGTTATTCGACATTCGTTCGAGCCCGAAGGAGATTCACAGATTTGGATGGAAGCAGCAAAGCAGCGAAACACAGTCAGCCCTCGTAAAGCAATCTTGGTCCCCCGATGGCCTATACGTGACCTCTGGCTCGGTCGATCCAGCTTTTCACATCTTCGACATCAGATACAAATCTCAAAACCCATCTCAGTCGATAAGTGCTCATCACAAGCGCTTCTTTAAAGCAGCTTGGCACCAACATCTCCCTATCCTCATCTCGATATCGTCCGATCTCAACATTGGCCTCCACAAAATCTTGTAAAATAAGGTGAAGGAAGATCCTCCAATAAACTTGAAGTATTGTAGATGCCGGTCCCAAGCTCACGTAAAAATTGTCCATATAATACTTGTTTATTTAAAAAAAAAAAAGGGCCAATTTTGAAATTCCCTTAGGCCTCTTATTCCCCCCCTCTCCACTCAAGATCCACTCCTCCTAAGCCCTTTAGCGAAAACACTCGCCGATCCCAAGAAGCGAAGGAGTTAGCGGGTTGAAGGCGGTGATATCCTTCACCACCTCCATAAGATGCAGAAAGACTGGCTGGGGACATTCATTCTAAGATGTTTGAGAATGTGAAATGATTGTTTGAGTAAATAGAATTAAGGCCAATCACATCAACGTTGGAATATTGACCAGGTCATGCATAGATGTTTGGAGATTGCTGCTAAATGTTTGGAGATTGATGTTAAATGATTGTTTGACTCTTATTTTTATGTTGGACTTCATTTATGATAGACTATCAATACTCTTTTTCTTAATGATTAAATCTAAGTTAAAAACTGTGAATTGATGTATTAAATAGTCAATTAAAGTGTTTCTATAATTAATAGTTAATAAAAAATAAATACCCATGTTGCTAAATAATTAAACAAAAACTGACGTTGGCTATTCTTTGCTTTTTATTTTTTTATTGCAAGTTACTTTCAAAATTTTAAATAATAAATTTTAAAATAAAATAATATATAATGCACACACGTATGAGTGTGTTGGAATACTAGTTATAAATAATGGATGATGAGTACTAGGAGAACGGCAGCTCACCGTTTTGAATAAATATTTTCTAAGTTTCTCTACGTTAAAATTGTTTGATTATCACCATTGATTGTTGAGAAAGTTCACTTTTTGATGCCATTTTAGCTTTGCGGGCTTATGCATTATGATCTGCAATTGGTTGACCAGCTATTGAATTCTCAAGGTAAACACCGAGCGCCCAATCGGGATCGTGGAGCCAAAATTCAAAGCAAAAGATTTAGGAGAAAATCACATATGGTTTAAACGCTAAGCAAAAAAACCCCTATAATTTGTAAATAACGTAAAACACAATTGTGGATTATTTTAATTAAAAAAATCATAGGATAGATAGTACACGTGAATTTCAGTATAATCACGTGGAGGTATATCATACCCATAATATAAGTTTTTGCATTTCATTATGTGTTCTGTAAAATACATCGACTAATATATGGATATTATTTTGAAACTAAGTGTACATATCATTGGTTAGAGCTAGCATTTGTAACTAAATCATGTCACAAAATGTATTCCTATTTATTATAGCAACAATTTTTCTTCTTCTTTGGATTTGATCTTGATTTGCCTTAACTTGATATTTTCCATTTCCAGGCCATCCGAGTTTGGTAGCAAGGTTTTTCTGCTTGATCTTTGCGGACCGAGATTAATTAATTCTATATTTTTCAACCTTCAACACTTCCCCTCAAGTTGGGTTTGTATATATCGATCAAGCCTAACTTGTCGAGTACTTTATGAAACACTTGATTGTTGATCGCTTTTGTAAATATATCTACTGTTTGATTTTGACGTCTCACAAATGATGTCTCGATTTTCCGCTCTTGAATCTTTCTCAAATGAAATGGCAGTTTACTTCAACGTGTTTGGTTCGCTCGTGAAACATTTGATTAGATGCAACATGTCTTGTTGTTTGGTTATCGCAAAGCATTTGCATAAGTTCTTTGCATTATATCATCATGACATGTATTGCATTCTATCTTCATGTCTTGAAGTGATTGTTTTATCCATATTAGCTCAGGTATTGTCGTGTTGAAGCCATAGCCAATATTATGCTCCAACACTTGTTTTGGCTACGACTGTTTGTGTTTTGCTTTCCATGTGATAAGGTTGCCTCCAACGAATTTGCAATAACATGTCGTTGATCTCATCTAGATTTGACTTCCAAGTGAACCCTACAGATATTTTAAAATGTTATCTATCGCTTTGAGATGACTGGACTTGGGAGCGGTATAAACTGACTAACACAACTAACAATAAATGAAATGAAATTAAATGTCATGTCGTGTATCAATCATATATATAAGTGTTCCCTGTTAGTGTATCGAACGCGGGGACGGGCTTAAAGCCACTGTTCGTGGGTTGGATATTTTAATATTTTTTACATGTTATTTCTATTTTTAGTGGTGCAGGATTTCTATTTTTGATAGATTATTAGAAGGATATTTAAATCCCTAAATAGGGTTCGTAGATTATTATTGATATTGATATTAACCTGGAGGCATTAGGCAACGATACTTTCTGTTGATTTTTTTATTTCTACTCTTATCAATTTGTCCGACCTGCAGGATCATGTCTCCGCCGGAATGACGAGATTGAACAACGATCATTTGGATAAACTGGAGACCGATCAGGCTGGCGTGAAGGAGAAATTGGACGTAAGTGCGCAATTGGTTGAGATCGCAGCGTTATTGGCTGCGCTGTCGAAGGTAACTATGCGGCTGTCAATGGAGGAGGCAGAGGCATCCTCCACGCGCAAGGTGGCGCAGCTCGTGGACGATCAGGCGCGTAGGGGCGCTGCCTTGGCATTTCCATCGTCGTTTGGAGGGGAAGATTTGATTGAGTGGATAGTAAGAGTCGAACAAAAGTTTAAATTGAACGGTACTCCGCCTAAAAGAAAGGTGGCAGCAGTTGGGGTTGCCATCGACGGGGATGCCTTGCACTGACTGACATGGATGATCATGGAGAACCTGGAATGTCATGGGACGAGTTCAAGGACGCGCATATGTCGCGTTTTGACACACGATTTAAGGGAAGAAGGTTCGAACGACTGTCCCGAGTCAGGCAAGCCGGAACAATTGAGGGTCCAATTCAGGGTCAGGTACCGGGACTGACTGAGGCACACTAGTTGGGCTATTTCATGAATAGGTTGAAGGGCCAATTCGGGGCTCATTACGGCTGCTTTGTTCAAATGATTTGGAGACGACATTGGAACTAGCAAGGGTGTTGAGGATAATCTATCTTTTCAGAATGGAGGTCGAGGGAGTCAGGATTTCAATGGTTCGGGGATGTGTTCGACTAATTTTTTGAGCAACGGGGGCGGCAATGTGCGGGGGTCAATTGACAGCTTTTTTTAGACGACTGGGTGGTCCCCTAGATGAAGTGGGGATATTCGGACAGTCCAATGCATGTTCCTGATTCACTCGACTCCCACCAAAAGTATTAAAGGACCGAGAGCAAAGGGTTGTTCTTCAAGTGTAAGAAGTCTCTTACGCCTGGGCATGAATGCATGTTCAAACAACTGAGAGTGATGTTGGCTGAGGAGAGGACGAAGAGTTGGATCTCCAACAGTATGAGTATTGTGAGGTGACAGGGCAAAAAGAAGTTAAAGAAGACCATATGGATTCAGATGAAGAAGGTGGTGATCTTCCGATTTATTCCGTGGCCGGAATCTTCAGTCCTCGCATTATGAGGCTTCAAGGTGTCGGTGGAGGATGCACTGTGACGATATTGATTGATAGTGGCGTAAACCACAAATTTATTTCCTCATCCTTGGTTTCCTTGCTTCGAATGAATGGGTGCAGTTGGGAGACAACATAGACAAGAGTCAGAAGGGGTGTGTAGGCAGCTACCTATCTCGTTGTCGGGGTGTGCTATTAAGGCAGACTATTATGTGTTCGCTTTGGGCGGGGCCGACATAATTCTAGGAGGGCGTGGCTCGCCACGCTATGTGAAGTTCTAACGAATTGAGTGGAGACCGGGTATAGTTATGTGGGGATCCAACGATGTGCCGGAACTTGGTGAGCCTTCATAACCTGATCGACGAAGATTGAATTATGGGCGGTTGTTCTTGATGGCAAACAAACAAAACTATCCGACGTCGTGGCAGGAGCATCGGATGATGTCCTCGGGCAGCATGCCGAAATGTTTGCGAAGCTTGTGTCCGTTTGGCCTTACAAATATGGCCACTTGCAAAAGGATGAGATTGAGAGGCTAGTTGATGAGATGTAATAAGCGAGCATTATTCGGCCGAGTTCGAGCCCATTCTCGAGCCCGGTCCTAATTGTTAAGAAGAAGGATAATAGTTGGCGATTCTGTGTGGACTATCGTGAGCTAAGTAAATCCACTATGAAGTATCTGATCCCGATGGCGATGATACAAGAGATGCTACATGAATTAGTTGGAGCTATTGTGTTCTCCAAGATAGATTTGCGCCCCGACCATCAAATCAGGGTGGCGGGATCAGACATCCATAAGACCGCATTCCGGACACACATCGGGCATTATGAATTTCTGGTAATGCCTTTTGGATTAACGAATGTCCCAGCTACATTTTTGTCCACAATGAACAACTTATTTTGCCATTACTTGTGGAAGTTTATATTGGTTTTCTTTGAGACATATTGATCTATAGTTGATCTTGGGCGAACCATTGGGAATAATTGAGTTTAGTATTGCGCATCTTGGCGGAGAATTAGTTCAAAGCTAATTCGAAGAAGTGTGCCTTCGGGTGTCTCAAGGTAGAATACTCGGGGCATATTATTTCTCACGTCGGGGTGGCAATGTACCCGGCTAAAGTCAGCGCTGTGGTGGATTGGCTAAGAACTCGTTCGGCCCGTGACGTCCGGGGATTCTTGTGGTTGATAGGATATTTTGGGAGGTTTGTGAGGGAATATGGCCTTATCGCTCGACCCCTCACGGACCTTTTGAGGAAAGAGGCTTCTGCTCGGTTTGTATGACCACCAGAGGCTGAGGAGGCCTTTCAGCGCCTTAAAAATGCATTAACCGAGGCACCCGTGTTAGCTATGCCTCAATTTGATTGTCAGTTTGTGGTGGAGTGTAATGCTTCGGCCACAGGCATTGGGGCAGTGCTCATGTTGGAGTGGCGACCTATAGCATATTTCACAAAATCCTTGGCAGATCCCACCTTCTCCAAATCAGCCTACGAGCGGGAAGTGATGGGATTGGCTTAGGCAGTACATCATTGGCGCCCATATCTAATTGGGGGGCGGTTTTTGGTCCGCACGGATCATCATAGCGTCAAACACCTCCGCACTCAACGCATAGCGATGCCATCGCAGCAGGTTTGGGTGGCGAAGTTATTGGGGTACGATTTTGTGATCGAGTATAAGACCATCTCGAATTCCGTGGCGGATGCCCTTTCACGAAGGGGGGAGGAGGCCTCGCTGGCAGTCATCAGTGGCCCAGAGTGGTTGGGAGTGGCTGATGTGGGGGAAGAGCAGCGTAGGGATGCGTTGATGCGAGGCATCATACGGGCATTGGAAGTTGAACCTACTAGTAAGCAAGGTTTCAAGTTGTTGTGGGGCCGATTATTTTAGAAATTCTAGTGTCCAAAGTTATAGTGCAATGTTTTAAATATCTAGTGTACGAAGTCATCGTGTGATGTTAAAATATTTGGTGTACAAAGTTACCGTGCACTCTTTTTAAAAATCCTTTAACCGTGTACTTAGGTGTATCTCTTATTCCTTTTTTAGATCTAAAATTTATTTGTACGGGTCTAAAGTTCTCTTGTATTTCTATACATATACTTCAAGATCTTGAAAAGAAAATGTATCTAGCGGTCTAGATTTGTGTAGCGAACTCTCTGGTCTCATTGTTGTTTTAGTCCAACAGATTTTCGGTGATATCGTTCCGACTTCTTTTTTACTCTTTATTTAGTTTGAACTGTGGAATACACACAGTCACAAATGCCCAAGGTTATGCGGGCTTTTCGCCTTTCTTCTCTTTCCTACGTGGCATTTAAATTGATTGAATTTTGAATATAATTATATCTCTATCTGCATGCAATTGCTGGCAATAGTGGTTCTTTAGTATCTCCAATGGATGTTGTTGATCTGGTTTTCGATGATCTCTTTAGATATTTTTCTTGATTTCATAAGAATAATATTCATATGAATGGAAATTTTTCTTGTTCGTTGGCTCGTGTGTCTTTGATTCTTGGGGAAATTTTTCTTCTATATCGGTGTTGCATTAGGGCTTAACGACTAGGTGTTTTTGGGGTTTCCTACCCTTCTTGTCGAATTAATATAATTCGTTTTGAGGTTACATGACATTTTCTCTCCTCGACAGTTCTTGTGCTGATCCTTCGTAATTGTGAAATGATAATTGCTTTTAGCTATCAATTTATAACCCTTGACTCCGATATGGATTTCTTGGGCTAAGAATCCTTTATTCCTCATTCATAAACATCCTGAGATTTCTTGTCCTGTTATGAACATCAATAACAACAAATTCCCTACATTAATTATGATAAAATCTCATTTCCTTTGTTTTCAATCTCTTGTAGTTTAAAATGGACGATGACCATCGGAGAAATTGGTGCTATTACGAGCCCCTACCAATTAGAAGCAATATCATTTTCCAGCTCTTGTCTTCCGTAATAGAGCAACGCATAAAGCCTTTTTCTTACCAATCATGAAGATCTCCGTTTGATTGATGCTCGGGATGGTTAATGCATTCGCTCCAAGAAGCGAGGGGTGTAAAAGAATAAGGGAGAAACCCATTTTACGTTCTTGGGCCGAATGCAATTACGGACTTTATATTTTATAAGCCATTGCATTGTAGCTCAGATTTTCAAGTAGCTTCATATGGAAAAAATGAAACCCTTGAGAAATCTCTCGAGGATACAAATAAGCCACATCTTTGAAAGCCGTTGTTCCCCAATATACTAGGGTTTCTCTGCTATCTTCAAATTTTTACCCCCACTCTTTAACTTTTTCTATCTTCACACGAAGTTGACACCCTGTTGCCTCCATGATCTTCTGGTCCCCGACTTATGATCGAAACCCTAGAAAAGCGAAATAATATTTTGTCTTCTAACAAATTAAGTCTTGATTTGTAAGTTTGATGTGTTTGTACGTGACCTCTTGCTCTAGATACATGTTAGATTGTAAGAGCCCGGCCCGATGATAAAGTCACGAGGGACAGGATTGGCTAGATTGGATTTGGGTCAATCGATTATCGTATTTTATGTTAAATGGGCCATATGTATCAAGCCCAATAATGTTCTTTATAAACTATGTGAAGCATTATGAACTAAGCAAAAAATATGACACTTTTAATCTCTATCTTCAATATTCTCTATCTCTATCGTCTCTCAAGCTATCTCTCTCGATCTCAAGCTATCTTCAATACACTTTTAAACTATGTGTATGACACTTTTGATTTCAATGATGGATATTAATGCTCTTAATGCTCTATTCAAGTCGAAGACGCATTCCCTCTTTAATGGCTCCGAACCTTGAGGTTGGTTCCATCATTGCGAGGAATATTTTGAGCTTCTAATCACGATTAAGGAGCGGGAGATGGTTCAACTAGTCTACCTTTACTTAGAAGGCAAGGCTAAACAATGGTACCTAGATTATTGTGAAGATAAGGATCTCTCAACGTGGAATGAATTCACCGAATCCGTGCTTGCAAAATTTGACGCCACGGAGCTAGACGAGGCCGAGGTTGATGAGGACACTTCGGTTGACGTGGACATCCCGATTCGAGATTTATCGACGTTGGGTGTTAATGATTCGTCAGCGTTGATTGAGGTTGAATCGGTGATGATTGGGAATGAATCGGCGTTGGTTTACCTGGATTCATCGGTGTTTGATGGTAACGGGTTTATGCCATCTATATTTGTTGAAGAGTTGGTTTTAATTGATCGTTGGTTTACATCAAATGTGAGTGCTCGAGATCATGCACCGTTCCATCGAAGACGGTGGTATGTTGAGTCATTGCACATTGACGATGACCGTAGCCTACCATTCGATCGAGACCGATGGTACGTCGAGCAGCTATACGAGGAGAAGGTCTGAGGTGTGTCGTTTGATCGAGGACGTTGTAAAGACTGCGAATGGATCAAGGTGTGGGAATTCGCTCAAGCAATCGAGTTTCCGTACCAAAATTTTATGAAAAATGATCCCGAACTTTCCTTGGACAATACTTATGATTTCGAAGAATCTCTATAGAAGCCCGAATGGAGCCTGGAAAAGATCATCGAGAAGGGGAGCAAAATTATGCGTGAGAGTTCCGTCTTCCCTTTCGATCGTGGAAAAAGTGCACCGACAATAGCATGCTTCCGTGGTTTCGTTATCGAACATTATCCTCACTATGTCGGGAGTTTACTCTCACATCCTCGAGGACGATGATGTCTTCAACGGAGGAGTAATGTAAGAGCCCGGACCAATGATAGAGTGACAAGTGACGAGATTGGCTAGATTGGACTTGGGTCAATCGATTATCGTATTTTATGTTAAATGGACCATATGTATTAAGCCCATTTATGTTCTTTATAAACTATGTGTATGAAGCATTATGAACTTAGCAAAAAATATGACAATTCTAATCTCTATCTTCAACATTCTCTATCTCTCCCATCTCTCTGGCTATCTCTCTCGATTTCTCCCATTTTAATTCTCATTTCTCATCCGGATCGTCCTTCGATCATTCCTCTCTGATCGTCCTTCGAGTGTTTTACACATAATTACAAAGAAATATAACAATTCATTCCCGCACACCAAATGTTCGACTAAAAGCATAAGTAAGAAACCGATCAAATATCGATCGGGATCTTACAAGTGGTATCAGAGCTATCGGTCCTCGGCATTTGATTTCAATGATGGATATTAATGATCTTAATGCTCTACTCAAGTCGAAGACGCCTTCCTTCTTTAATGGCTCCGAACCTCGAGGTTGGCTCCATCAATGCAAGGAATATTTAGAGCTTCTAATCACGATTAAGGAGCGGGAGATGGTTCAACTAGTCTACCTTTACTTAGAAGGCAAGGCTAAGGAATGATACCTAGATTATTGTGAAGATAAGGATCTCTCGACGTCGAACGAATTCACCGAAACCTTGCTTGCAAAATTTTACGCTACGGAGCTTGACGAGGTCGAGGTTGATGAGGCTGTGGTTGATGAAGAATATTCAGTTGACGTGGACTTGCCGATTGGGGATTTATCGACGTTGGGTGTAGATGATTCGTAGGCGTTGGTTGAGGTTTAACCGGTGTTGATTGGGAATGAATCGGCGTTGGTTGACATGGATTCATCGATATTTGTTGGTAAGGGGTTTATGCCATCTATATTTGTTGAAGAATTAGTGTTAGTTGATCGTTGGTTTACATCAAATGTGAGTGCTCGAGATCATGCACCGGTCGATCGAGGACGGTGGTATGTTGAGTCGTTGCACATTGACGATGACCGTAGCCTACCATTTGATCGAGGCTGGTATACGTCGAGCAGCTACACGAGGAGAAGGTCCGAGGTGTGTCGTTTGATCAAGGACGTTGTCAACATAGAGAATGGATCAAGGTGTGGGAATTCGCTCAAGCAATCGAGTTTTCGTACCAAAATTTTATGATAATGATCCCGAGCTTTACTTGGACAATACTGTTGATTTCGAAGAATCTCTAAAGAAGCCAGAATGGAGCGTGGAAAAGATCATCGAGAAGGGCTGCAAAATTGTGCGTGAGAGTTCACTCTTCCCTTTCGATCGTGGAAAAACTGCACCGACAATAGCATGCTTCTGTGGTTTCGCTATCGAACATTCTTCTCACTATGTCGGGAGTTTACTCTCACATCCTCGAGGACGAGGATGTCTTCAACGGAGGAGTAATGTAAGAGCCCGGCCCGATGATTGACTGACGAGGGACGGGATTGGGTAGATTGAACTTGGTCAATCGGTTATCGTATTTTATGTTAAATGGGCCATATGTATTAAGCCCAATTATGTTATTTTTAAACTATGTGTATGAAGCATTATGAACTAAGGAAAAAATATGACACTTTTAATCTCTATCTTCAATATTCTCTATCTCTATCGTCTCTCAAGCTATCTCTCTCGATCTCTTCCAATCTAGTTCTCATTTCTCATCCCGATCGTCCTTTGATCATTCCTCTATGATCGTTCTTCGATTGTTTTACCCAAAATTATAAAAAATATAACAATTAATTCCCGCACATCAAGTGGTCGACTAAAAGCATAAGCAAGAAACCGATCAAATATCGATCGGATCTTACAAGTGGTATCAGAGCTATCGGTCCTCGGCTTTTTATTTCAATGATGGATATTAATGCTCTTAATGCTCTAGTCAAGTCGAAGACGTCTTCCCTCTTTAATGGCTCCGAACCTCAAGGTTAGTTCCATCAATGTGAGGAATATTTTGAGCTTCTAATCACGATTAAGGAGCGGGAGATGGTTCAACTAGTCTACCTTTACTTAGAAGGCAAGGCTAAGGAATGGTACCTAGATTATTGTGAAGATAAGGATATCTCAACGTTGATAGAATTCACCGAAGTCGTGCTTGCAAAATTTGACGCCACGGAGCTTGACGAGACCGAGGTTGATGAGGCCGTGGTTGATGAGAACTTCGGTTGACGTGAACTTGCCGATTCGAGATTTATAGACGTTGGGTGTTGATGATTCATCGGCGTTGGTTGAGGTTGAACCGGTGTTGATTGGGAATGAATCGACGTTGGTTTACATGGATTCATCGGTTTTTGTTGGTAAAGGGTTTATGCCATCTATATTTGTTGAAGAGTTGGTGTTAGTTGATCATTGGTTTACGTCAAATGTGAGTGCTCGAGATCATGCACCGTTCGATTGAGGACGGTGGTTTGTTGACTCGTTGCACATTGGCAAGGACCGTAGCCTACCATTCGATCAAGGGCAATGGTACGTCGAGCAGCTATACGAGGAGAAGGCCCGAGGTGTGCCGTTTGATCGAGGACGTTGTCAAGATGGCGAATGGATCAAGGTGTGGGAATTCGCTCAAGCAATCGAGTTTCCGTACCAAAATTTTATGAAGAATGATCCCGAGCTTTCCTTGGACAATACTGTTGATTTCGAAGAATCTCTAAAGAAGCCAGAATGGAGTGTGGAAAAGATCATCGAGAAGGGGAGCAAAATTATGCGTGAGAGTTCACTCTTTTCTTTCGATCGTGGAAAAAGTGCACCGACATAGCATGCTTCCGTGGTTTCGTTATCGAACATTATCCTCACTATGTCGGGAGTTACTCCTACATCCTCGAGGACGAGGATGTCTTCACGGAGGAGTAATGTAAGAGCCCGGCCCGATGATAGAGTGACGAGGGACGGGATTTGCTAGATTGGACTTGGGTCAATCGATTATCGTATTTTATGTTAAATGGGTCGTATGTATTAAGTCCAATTATGTTCTTTATAAACTATGTGTATGAAGCATTATGAACTAAGCAAAAAATATGACAATTCTAATCTCTATCTTCAACATTCTCTATCTCTCTCGTCTCTCTAGCTATCTCTCTCGTCTCTCTAGCTATCTCTCTCGATCTCTCCCAATCTAGTTCTCATTTCTCATCCCGATCGTCTTTCGATCATTCCTCTACGATCGTCTTTCGATTGTTTTACCCATAATTATAAAAAATATAACAATTCATTCGCGCACACCAAGTGTTCGACTAAAAGAATAAGTAAGAAACCGATCAAATATTGATCGAGATCTTACAAGTGGTATAAGAGCTATCGGTCCTCGGCTTTTGATTTCAATGATGGATATTAATGCTCTTAATGCTCTATTCAAGTCGAAGACGCATTTCCTCTTTAATGGCTCCGAACCTCGAGGTTGGTTCCATCAATGCGAGGAATATTTTGAGTTTCTAATCACGATTAAGGAGCGGGAGATGGTTCAACTAGTCTACCTTTACTTAGAAGGCACGGCGAAAGAATGGTACCTAGATTATTTTGAAGATAAGGATCTCTCAACGTGGAATGATTTCACCGAAGCCGTGCTTGCAAAATTTGACGCCACGGAGCTTGACGAGGCCGAGGTTGATGAGGACACTTCGGTTGACGTGGACATGCCGATTCGAGATTTATCGACGTTGGGTGTTGATGATTTGTCAGCGTTGGTTGAGGTTGAACCGGTGTTGATTGGGAATGAATCGGCGTTGGTTTACATGGATTCATCGGTGTTTGATGGTAAGGGGTTTATGTCATCTATATTTGTTGAAGTGTTGGTTTTAATTGATCGTTGGTTTACATCAAATGTGAGTGCTCGAGTCATGCACCGTTCCATCGAAGACGGTGGTATGTTGAGTCATTGCACATTGGCGATGACCGTAGCCTACCATTCGATCGAGGCCGATGGTACGTCGAGCAGCTACACGAGGAGAAGGTCTGAGGTGTGCCGTTTGATCGAGGACGTTGTCAAGATAGCGAATGGATCAAGGTGTGGGAATTCGCTCAAGCAATCGAGTTTCCGTACAAAAATTTTATGAAAAATGATCCCGAACTTTCCTTGGACAATACTTATGATTTCGAAGAATCTCTATAGAAGCCCGAATGGATCCTGGAAAAGATCATCGAGAAGGGGAGCAAAATTGTGCGTGAGAGTTCCGTCTTCCCTTTCGATCGTGGAAAAAGTGCACCGACAATAGCATGCTTCCGTGGTTTCGGTATCGAACATTATCCTCACTATGTCGGGAGTTTACTCTCACATCCTCGAGGACGAGGATGTCTTCAACGGAGGAGTAATGTAAGAGCCCGACCCGATGATAGAGTGACGAGGGACGAGATTGGCTAGATTGGACTTGGGTCAATCGATTATCGTATTTTATGTTAAATGGACCATATGTATTAAGCCCAATTATGTTCTTTATAAACTATGTGTGTGAAGCATTATGAACTAAGCAAAAAATATGACAATTTCTAATCTCTATCTTCAACATTCTCTATGTCTCTCTTCTCTCTGGCTATCTCTCTTGATCTCTCCCAATCTAGTTCTCATTTCTCATCCCAATCGTCCTTCGATTATTCCTCTATGATCGTCCTTCGATTGTTTTACCCAAAATTACAAAAAATATAACAATTCATTCGCGCACACTAAGTGTTCGACTAAAAGCATAAGTAAGAAACCGATTAAATATCGATCGGGATCTTACAAGTGGTATCAGAACTATCGGTCCTCGGCTTTTGATTTCAATGATGGATTTTAATGCTCCACTCAAGTCGAAGACGCCTTCCCTCTTTAATGACTCCGAACCTCGAGGTTGGCTCTCTCAATGCGAGGAATAGTTTGAGCTTCTAATCACAATTAAGGAGCGGAAGATGGTTCAACTAGTCTACCTTTACTTAGAAGGCAAGGGTATGGAATGATACCTAGATTATTGTGAAGATAAGGATCTCTCGACGTTGAACGAATTCACCGAAGCCGTGCTTGCAAAATTCTACGCCACGGAGCTTGACGAGGCCGAGGTTGAAGAGGTCGTGGTTGATGAGGACACTTCGGTTGACGTGGACTTGCCGATTGGAGATTTATCGACGTTGGGTTTTGATGATTCGTCGGCGTTGGTTAAGGTTGAACCGGTGTTGATTGGGAATGAATCTGCGTTGGTTGACATGGATTCATCGGTGTTTGTTGGTATGGGGTTTATGCCATCGATATTGTTTGAAGAGTTGGTGTTAGTTGATCGTTGGTTTACATCAAATGTAAGTGCTCGAGATCATGCACCGTTCGATTGAGGACAGTGGTATGTTGAGCCGTTGTACATTGGCGAGGACCGTAGCCTACCATTCCATCGAGGGCGATGGTACATCGAGCAGCTACACGAGGAGAAGGTCTGAGGTGTGCCGTTTGATCGAGGACATTGTCAAGATGGCGAATGGATCAAGGTGTTGGAATTCGCTCAAGCAATTGAGTTTTCGTACCAAAATTTTATGAAGAATGATCCCGAGCTTTCCTTGGACAATACTATTGATTTCGAAGAATCTCTAAAGAAGCAAGAATGGAGCGTGGAAAAGATCATCGAGAAGGGCAGTAAACTTGTGCGTGAGAGTTCACTCTTCCCTTTCGATCGTGGAAAATGTGCACCGACAATAGCATGCTTCCGTGGTTTCGTTATCAATCGTTATCCTCACTATGTCGGGAGTTTACTCTCAATATGTCGGGAGTTTAGTTTCACATCCTCTAGGACGAGGATGTCTTCAACGGATGAGTAATGTAAGAGCCCGGCCCGATGATAGAGTGACGAGGGACGAGATTTGCTAGATTGGACTTGGGTCAGTCGATTATCATATTTTATTTTAAATGGGCCATATGTATTAAGCCCAATTATGTTCTTTATAAACTATGTGTATGAAGCATTATGAACTAAGCAAAAAATATGACAATTCTAATGTCTATCTTCAACATTCTCTATCTCTCTCGTCTCTCTAATTATGTCTCTCGATCTCTCCCAATCTAATTCTCATTTCTCATTCGGATCGTCCTTCGATCATTCCTGTACGATCGTCCTTCGAGTGTTTTACCCATAATTACCAAAAAATATAACAATTCATTCTCGCACACCAAGTGTTCGACTAAAAGCATAAGTAAGAAACCGATCAAATATCGATCGGGATCTTACAAGTGGTATCAGAGCTATCGGTCCTCGGCTTTTGATTTCAATGATGATATCAATGCTCTTAATGCTCTACTCAAGTCGAAGACGCCTTTCATCTTTAATGGCTCCGAACCTCGAGGTTGGCTCCATCAATGCGAGGAATATTTTGAGCTTCTAATCACGATTAAGGAGCGGGAGATGGTTCAACTAGTCTAAATTTACTTAGAAGGCAAGGCTAAGGAATGATACCTTTATTATTGTGAAGATAAGGATCTCTCGACGTGGAACGAATTCACCGAAACCGTGCTTGCAAAATTTTACTCCACGGAGCTTGATGAGGCCGAGGTTGATGAGGCTGTGGTTGATGAGGATACTTCAGTTGACGTGGACTTGCCGATTGGAGATTTATCGACGTTGGGTGTTGATGATTGGTCGGCATTGGTTGAGGTTGAACCGGTGTTGATTGGGAATGAATCGGCGTTTGTTGACATGGATTCATCGGTGTTTGTTGGTAAGGGGTTTATGCCATCTATATTTGTTGAAGAGTTGGTGTTAGTTGATCGTGGTTTACATCAAATGTGAGTGCTCGAGATCATGCACCGTTCCATCGAGGACGGTGGTATGTTGAGCCGTTCCACATTGGCGAGGACCGTAGCCTACCATTCCATCGAGGGCGATGGTACGTGGAGCAGCTACACGAGGAGAAGGTCCGAGGTGTGCCGTTTGATCGAGGACGTTGTCAAGATGGCGAATGGATCAAGGTGTGGGAATTCGCTCAAGCAATCGAGTTTCCGTACCAAAATTTTATGAAGAATGATCCCGAGCTTTCCTTGGACAATACTGTTGATTTCGAAGAATCTCTAGAGAAGCCAAAATGGAGCATGGAAAAGATCATCGAGAAGGGGAGCAAAATTGTGCGTGAGAGTTCAGTCTTCCATTTCGATCGTGGAAAAAGTGCACCGACAATAGCATGCTTTTGTGGTTTCGTTATCGAACATTATCCTCACTATGTCGGGAGTTTACTCTCACATCCTCGAGGACGAGGATGTCTTCAACGGAGGAGTAATGTAAGAGCTCAGACCGATGATAGAGTGACTGACGAGGGCCGGGATTGGCTAGATTGGACTTGGGTCAATCGATTATCGTATTTTATGTTAAATGGGTTTTATGTATTAAGTTCAATTATGTTTTTTCTAAACTATATGTATGTAAGCAAAAAATATGACAATTCTAATCTCTATCTTCAACATTCTCTATCTCTCTCGTCTCTCTAGCTATCTCTCTCGATCTCTCCAAATCCAGTTCTCATTTCTCATCCCGATCGTCCTTCGATCATTCCTCTACGATCGTCCTTCGATTGTTTTACCCAAAATTACAAAATATAACAATTCATTCCCGCACACTAAGTGTTCGACTAAAAGCATAAGTAAGAAACCGATCAAATATCGATTGGGATCTTACATAGATCTTGAGGTTTCTTCAATTCTGGTGTTGTCTTTGGTTTAATACTAAAACGATTTTATTCTTTAACATGAATTTCTCCCTCGAAAATTAATTACGTGGCTTCATTACTTCATGAATGTTAGTTCATGTATTGAGATATATTTGTGATATAAATCTTTTTGAATTGTTGGAAGTAGTGTGTTATGTTGATTTTCGATGTTTCTTTTAAATTTTGATTGTTTGGATAATTAGGTTCATTATCCATGAATATTACATCTGTAGGCATATATAATTATTTTTTTGGTCATAACATTTGTATTCTTCTTTTGGGATGAGTATCCTATAAATATTGTTTTGATGGATGTTGTGTGTAATAATATGTACAAAACACAAGTATATCGAAAGACATGTAGGTGACCTAAATTTTGAATCTTCTAATTAGATGAACTCCAAATGACGTTAATGATTTCATTGAACACTAGATAGTCTATTAAGAGTCGATATGTAGCTCTGACAGAATGCATGAGACGAAAAGACAATTGGAACATTATTTTGTAAAAGTGCAGCTATTTTTTGTTAACTTTTCGGTGAAGGATTATTTTCCTAAAATGTTATTGTTGTTAGTATCTTTCGAACGTGTTATATTATGTCATAAAAGTTCCCTTCTTCAGATTTGGACATTCTGATCCTAGTACTACAAATCCACTTTTAACCTATGTCGCTTAACGGTTGGCAAAATATATTTGAGCATCATCACATCATGCCTATCCAAATGCATTTACATATTATTTATTCTTTTTTATTATTGCTCAAGGTCATTTAAAAACTAATTTCATCCAATTTAGTGTATCAATTCGCCAATCATATTTAGCTACTATTCATATTATTTTAAAAATATTAACCACAGAAAACAATAATCCACGTACTTAAAAACAGTCCGAATTGTGTGTATCAATCAGCCTCACTTAGTTCTTTTCTTAGTTATTACAATCAAGAATAATATTTGAAATATAAAACCCACGTACTAAATTAACTGCCAATACTTTTAAAACATTTTGTTTTTATCTGAAATGAATATCTATAGTTCTTTAACATGTATGGTTCTTTAAATCAGTACTTAATACTTAATGCTTTTAATATTATTTTCATTCGTTTAATGTTCATGTTATTCGTTCATTTATTTTTTAATTTTTTTAGATCCAAAGATTCAAGGTGTATTGCACACACATTGAATGTGCAAGATTATTAGTTTCATATAAATCCACTTGTAGATAGACGTGATTTTCCATTTGATTATAAAAATTACGTTGAGTAGGACTCGTTGTTACCTTTGAAAATATAGAGTACAAGTCAAAATAATTGAATGCGCAAAACGTCGTTATCTTGTATTACTGGAAAATCCAAAGCAATCTTTTAAGATTAGAAAGACCACAATTCGGAATCTTTGAAACTTACCGTCCAGATGTGCAATTCAGGAATTTATCAGGACATAATTGCAATTCTTTATCAGAGCGTACACCGACGATAAAGTCGATGTTTATTAGGTAGAACCGTAACGGTAGAAGTATCATAGGATAAGATTAACGTTTGACATCAAACAAACAGAAAGTCTTGTCAAGATAAGCATTCGCCCGTCGTTTTCAAGTTATTATTTGATTTGATTTTCTCCTCCTATAAAAAAGCTGCAACCATACCGTACCAAAATTCATTCGTTGACTCGAAAAATGGCATCCCGAAAAAGCTCACTCTTACTCCAAAAGCTCATCACGGGCCGATACCAAAGACCAGTTTCTTACGGCCCTCTTTCGTACGGATCGTACGGTCACGCCGATGTCCGGAAATCGTATACCAGCGAAGCCGACAGCGACGTCGGTAGAGGTTCTGCAACGACGGCGGCTGGGTACCACGTCGGCAACGGTCCGTCGTACATGCGCGGGGCCGTGTTTTGGGAACCCAATAAGCCCTTGACTTTCGAAGACTTCAACATGCCGCGTCCTAAGGCCAACGAAGTGCTGATTAGAACGAAAGGTACCCAAAATCATCATCTTTTACAGTAAGTATATAATCTATTGTGGGATTTACTGATCGATTGTGGGATGAGATCTTAATCTGAAATTGCGTCTTCTTGGTATATAATCTATGCAAACAGCGTGTGGTGTTTGCCACTCGGATTTGCATGTAATGAAAGGCGAATTACCATTCGCAAGTCCCTGTGTTGTGGGGCATGAGATCACCGGCGAAGTAGTTGAACATGGGCCACTCACTGACGGCAAAATAATCGAGAGGTTCGATGATTGTGAGCGCTGATTAAGAGCTTTTACTTTGATCATATCTTCGTGTTTGACTGACGTGTGTTGAATCGTAGATTACCCGTTGGATCTCAAGTGGTTGGTGCCTTCATAATGCCCTGTGGAGGCTGTTCCTTTTGTTCAAAGGCAAGTGTGTCCCAACTCAAAAAAAAAATAAAAAAAAAAGAAACTCAGTAAGGTGTTTTTGATTTTCAAGCAACTCAGAGAGAGAGAATTAATAACTTTACTTGCCTGGTGAAAACAGGGCCAAGATGATTTATGCGAGTCCTTTTTTGCTTACAATCGGGCTAAAGGGACCCTTTACGATGGCGAAACGAGGCTATTTCTCCGCAGCAGCGGTAAAATCTTGACCTATCGTGATTATGTGGCCAAGGAATCGCTGGATAATGACGTTCTTGGTCAATCAATCACTTAATTAATTTATAATTTTTTTCACCGGCAGGCAAGCCCGTTTACATGTACAGCATGGGAGGCCTTGCTGAGTACTGTGTGGTTCCAGCACACGGAGTCACAGTGCTGCCGAAATCATTGCCTTACACGGAATCTGCCATCATCGGCTGTGCAGTTTTCACCGCGTATGGGGCCATGGCTCATGCTGCTCAAGTAAGGCCCGGGGATTCTATTGCTGTGATTGGCATAGGTGGTGTTGGCTCAAGGTAATTAATTAATTAATAATAAATAAACAAACCATGCCACATCACATGACTTTCTTCTTCGTACGTATGAGGCTTTTGTGATGAATAATCATCCCAGTCTTGTGCTCTGCTTATATTAGTGATTTTTTAAAATTTATCCAACTTTGGACGTAATATATCTTTGCAGCTGCCTGCAGATAGCTAAGGCATTCGGGGCTTGTGATATTATTGCGGTGGACGTGCAAGAGGAAAAGCTTCAGAAAGCTAAGACTTTTGGAGCCACACATGCCGTGAATGCACGAAATGAAGATGCTGTTGCCAAGATTAGAGTACGATTCCTCCAATTCTCTTCTTTTTTACTTATTGAAACCGTTTGTTTATACAAAGGTAGCTTAGCTGGTGATGTTTGAAACAGGAAATAACGGGAGGATTGGGTGTAGATATCGCTGTTGAAGCGTTAGGTAGATCACAGACTTTCTCTCAATGCGTTCAAAGTGTTCGAGATGGGGGAAAAGCTGTTATGATTGGCCTCACGCTCGCCGGAGCTAAAGGAGAGGTCGATATAAACCATCTGGTTCGCAGACAGGTACGTAATAAATAAATTACATGCTTCGTCTATTACCATAGATATAAGAAAAAAAAAATTTCCTATCTTTTAAGCAATGATATATGATAAATAAACAAAGAAGATGTTGTTTATTGTGTGTAGATTAAGGTAGTAGGATCATATGGTGGTCGGGCAAGGCAAGATCTTCCGAAGCTGATTAAGTTGGCGGAACTCGGAATATTTAACCTCGAAGCAGCTGTCTCGAGGAAGTGCAAATTCGAAGAGGCTCCCCAAGCTTATAAAGATCTCGACCACGGCACCATAGTTGGCCGTGCAGTCGTTGAGATCATGTAAAACTCTAACTAACACCTTTGATTTATTTGTCCCCAAATCTATGAATTGTTGAAGCTTCCATTACATTTCATTTCATGTCTTCTTTTTTTCTTTCTTTCTGGAATTCAATTTTAGTGATTTGAATTGGGCATGATCTATTATAGGGGCAATTTCGTTTCAGGCCCTACTATAATTTTAAAAAAGGATTCAGACTCTGTCAGAGATAATAAATTTTAAAGACCCATTTCGCTGAAACTTTAGGATAAAGGACCCAAACTTCGAACTGACCAAAATACCCTTACAAAATATTTTATAAGAAGTGGTATCGAAAACCACTTTTCTGTTATTATCTTACGTAATTTTGTTATCACAAACACACACACACATATATATATATATATATGGAGTGTTAGTATATGTCAATGCGTTCCTGTATGGTTAATAAGTGATACCATATACTAAAATTGACTTTCGACCATCGAAATTTTCCGAATATTTCATATTCATTCGCACAACATCGTCCCCGCAATAAATCAAATTCGACGTGTCCTCGGCGGTTTTTTTTTTATCTTTACGTCATCGAATGTAATATTTGAGATGCGGATTTTTTTAAATTCTTAACGCGAATAAGGAAAAATAATTTTGCATTGAATCATATATTCGGCCGAAATAGTAGCTATTATGTATAAATTCGAGTGACCCATAGCCTGAATATTACGTTGCGCCACCGTATTGACTTAATCGCTCGTCGTTCGGAGTTAACGGAATTGAAATGAAATCGACGAATTTTTTTTGCATAAATCATTGTTCGTTAAAGTGGTATGAATTTAAAAGCATTTGTCATCGCAAAATAAATAAGAGGTATTCCATGTGAAACATGTAAACCTATATTTTTTAAAAGGTACCAGAAATGGTTTACGTGGTATCATTGTCATTTATTCGGTATAATTTTGAGTTTGAGGATTTAGGCGGAATTCCTGAATTTGACTGGGTTTGGGCGGGATTTTGAAATTATTCAGAAAAAGTGAATTAACACGCGTGTTGGATAACACTTCTTGCATTCTGGGTAACAATTCCTATAGTCTGTGTAACACTTCCTGGGTAAAAAGCATGCGAACAAGAGGAAAAGATTGAAAGTCGCCGATAACACCAAAAAATGTTGAAACTATTGGCATATCTGACTTTAGTGACCGAATAAGGTTAAATCGACCTCACTTTGGGTCTTGATAATCAAGAAAGATTAATGGAGTTTATAATGAAATATTGTATTAATCTCAATCATAGAATTCCGTTGAAAAAACGGGGAAACTCGAAATTATTGGCTGGATAATGTTAAATCAACTCAAATTTATCACGACCTCAGAAAGAAAGTCATAAGCAGCTGGTGTGTCCACTAATGAGGCAGACGGGAGACGAGAATTATTGACAAATACGATGAGTCTTGAACATTTTCGAACTGAGTAACACTTTCGGCAATAAATAAAACACATGTACACGCAAGAAAACTACTTCAATAAGAACATTCTAGAAGGTTCTGGATTAGTATGGAACATCACCACATTACCTACAAATAATACAACATGTTTGATTGTAAATAACAATACCAACACAGTTTTTAACGATTCTCTGAATTCTTGTACCGCATAATAGTTTCCCGGTACCATAACAATAATTCGATTAATTCTGTTCATAAATGTGATTTTCTCATATGTATACGATTGTCAATCATGGAAATATAAGATTTGATGATGTTGAACCATCATATTTCTTTAAAAGACACAGTCTTCAAATGTTAACTTATTAGTCGAATTTTGAAGTTATTAGTCATGTAAACATATGGTCCTAGTTAGAGATTTGGGGTTTGAGATTTATATGTGGTGTGGTGGAAATATTTGGGGTTTGAGATTTATATGTGGTGTGGCGGAAATATTGATTTCGAGTTGATATTTGGCGGAATCTTAGAAATTCTCTTGAAATACATAAAATGATACTAGTAAGGGATTAAGCGCTACCAATAGGTGTTTAAGTGCTATATGAAATGGATGATCTGTTACAAATTGCAGTTTACGTGCCAGGGTTTCTTGGTTTACTTTTTGGGTTTAGGGTTTAGGGTTTCGGATTTACGACACAAAAATTTGGTAATATTATGTACAACTTGTTATTTATAGGATGCAACAATAAATTTTTTTAGAGTTTCGCGTTTCGGGTTTAGGGTTTAGGGTTCGGGGCCTAGGATTTATGGTGGAGCTTAGGATTTAGGGAATATGATCTATAAAATGTTATTCGTGATTTAATGTTGAAATTTGAACAAGTTTGTGATGAAATTCGTAAAGTTATTTTCATTGAGATTGATATGGTTTATGTTTTGGAATAAAATAGTATATGTTTACATGACTAATGACTTCAACATTGTACTTTATACATCAACATTCACATAACGTGATTTGTAAAGGAATTTGGTGGTTTCGCTTCATCATATCATCTATTTCCATGAATGTCAATCTTATAGATCCGAAAAAAGTGCATTTATGAACAAAATTAATCGAATTAGTAACGTGATACTGAGAAGATATTATGTAGTACCAAATCTCAATTGTGGTATAAATTGAGTTCATATTGTTATCTATTATCAGACATGTGGTATTATTTGAAGGCAATGTGGTAATATCAATCATTATCCTGTTAATATTCTCTGACAATCTAGAACGTTCTTACTGAAGCGTTTTCTTTTGATGTGTATGTGCTATAATTAGTGCATAAAGTGTTATTACGCTCGAAAATATTTCAATTTTGTGGAAAACTAATTTTCGCATTATTCCATAATTAACATCAATAATTTCCTTACATTATTAAGACATGTAATCAAGTTGAGTTGATTTCACGATTTTCGACCATTAAAGTTGAGGTTTCACCTCGAGATTTTTGAATTGGTTTGAAGTATTATTTCATTATCAAATTTAAAAATTTTCGTCGATAATGAAGACCCATGAGAAATCGAGGTCGATTTAACTTTATTCGTTCACTAAATTCGGAGATCCCAACGGTTCATTGATTTTGGGTGTCGTCGGTTGTTTTTATCTATTCATCTTAGCCTCTTGCTTGTTATCCAGGAAAGGTTATTCAGAATGCATGAACTGTTACGCAGAATAAATGAAGTGTTACCCACGAGCTTTATAATTAATAAACGTTTCAATCTTAGGTCTCATCAAAATTCTTCGATATTCCATGATTTTTATTAATAATCTCCTTCGATTACTGAGAGTCATGATCAAATTGAGTTGAATCCACCTTATTTGGCCATTAAACTAGAGATTTCACCCGTTTTTCAACGAGATTTTCGAAGTGTATTTAATGCAATATTCCACGATAAACTTCATATTTTTTTTGTTGATTACATGAGAAAATTGACGTCGGTTTCACCTTATCATGTCACTTGTGTAAGAGATTCGAGCGGTTTCAGTGTTTTTTGGGTGTTGCCAGTTGTTTCCGATCTATCCCTCTTTGCCTTTACTTGTGTACATCATGTGTTATTTACTGGTGACGAGTCGTTATTTTTTTTTCTAATTATGTGTTCGTTTTGTGGCAACATTTGTTATAAACTACAAAGCATGTGGTATTTGTGTTGCATGAACTGTTATCCAGAAAGCATGAAGTGTTACCCGCTAAGCGTTTTAATTAGCAAACGACCCAATCTTATGTACCATCAAAATTCTTCGCTATACCATGATTAACATCAATAATCCCCTTCAATTACCAAGACTCATGATCAAATTGAGTCGAATCAAACATATTCGTCCATTAAAATCGAGATTTCACCCGTTTCAATTTGCTACATGATTTTTAGACGAAAGTTCATTACAAAACTTAGATCTTACGTCGTCGAACATTAATGTCGTGGTTTTCCTCGATTACTAAGATCCATATGCTAACTGAGATCGAATTCTCCTTATTTAATTATCAACGTGAAGATGAAATTCTTGGTTTTGATCGCTTGATAATGACGATGGCATACTCTCGTAATATTCATATATCTGAAGGGTAATTTACAATGGTATTTTAAGTAATTTTCTGAAGTACTAAAAGGTATATTAGACATTTCATCGCAAATGGGTCATTATCTCTAATGAAAGTTTAAACTGGGTCATTCACTATATTTTAAAACATTGTGGGGTCTGATTTCTAAAGAAACTTTCTTAAGTAGGCATGGACCCTAATTTAGCCTTTATTATATGTGTATGGCGAATGCTTTTCTATCACATGGAAAATCTTCACGTCGATTCGCAAGAGTGCATGTTGATGTTGATCTCCAGAAGCCTTAACATCCAGTTCCTCCACAATGAAAAAGGGGATAGCTGCTGCTAATAGAGCAAAAACCTACCTATTGAGAGTGGAAACTTGTTTCGCATTCTAACTGCAACAAGTATGGACACCAAGTTGCGGTGTGCGAGAAGGAGATGCGAAGAGAGTGGAGGCCAAAACAGGTTCCCAACTAGAAGACAATTTTTCACTATAGGAATATATTTCGCTTAGTTATTGTCAACAATTCAAGCGAGAATTGAAAGAAATTGAGAGCCTTTGTACTCTCTGTAAATCTATTTCACTTCATGAAGATTAATCGAATGAATTACAGTATCTCATACCTATACGAGACTAAGTACATATTCCCAGTATTGCATACAACCCCTTAGAATGATACATATTTACATATAAATCCCTAAAACATAGAACTAATTACAATTTAATACTTCAATACTCCTCCTCAAGTTTGATGTCAATATAAATCTAAGATACCAAACTTGGACAACAAATTTTTTAATTGAGATTTTCCCAAAGCCTTTGTAAGAAGATCAGCAGGTTGTTCACACGTAGGGTTGTAATGAGTAACGATCATCTTCTCTTGAATTTTGTCCCGCACGACTGGCAATCTACCTTGATGTGTTTAGTCCTCTCGTGGAACACCGGGTTAGCCGCAATTTGTATCGCATGCTTGCTGTCCATGTAAACTGGTACATGCTCTTCTCTTTTAACTTCAATATCTCTTAGAATATTCAAAAGTCATATGATCTCCGAAGTTACCATGGCAAGAGCTCTATACTCAGATTCAACCGAGCTTCAAGAAACGGTGCTTTGCTTTTTTTGTCTTCCACGAGACAAGTGAATCACCAAAAAATATTGCATAACCTGTCAAAGATTTTCGCGATAAAGGACACGAAGCCCGGTCCGCATCACAATAGGCTTTCACCTTAAAATCATTGTTAGATCTCAATAACAAACCAATACTTGGTCTACCTTTTAAGTATCTAAGTACCTTAAACATGGCATCAACATGATATTTTCGAGGACAATGCATAAATTGTGACAATATTTGTACACCGTAACTAATATCAGGTCTTGTAAGGCAAAGGTAAATAAGTTTACCAACAATTTTCTTGTAAAAGGTAATATCAGTGGCTAAAGGATCTTGGCTTGTTTCTGCTTTGTCATCGAATGCATTCTGCTGAGTTCTCAGCCGCTTTAAAGGACCATCCACCAGTTTTAGGTTTTGCTCAATTGGAACTCCCAAGGGTTTAGATCCAAGCATACTTGTCTCGGTACTCAAGTACATACTTTCTTTGATTAAGATATATTCCTTTCTTTGATTAAGATATATTCCTTTCTTTGATCTAGCAATCTCAATACCTAGAAAGTATCTTAATTCACCCAAGTCCTTCACGTAAAAACATCATTCAAAAACTGTTTTGTCTCTCTAATCAAATTTTGATCATTTCTCGTGATCAAAATATCATCAAAGTATACTAAAAGAATAGCAATACTCCCCCCTTGTTTTAGCGAGTAGAGAGTAATCATTCTTAGACTGTTGCAACCCATTTTTACAAATGATGTGAGTAAATTTATGATTCCATTGTCTAGATGCATGTTTTAGGCCATAAATTGTTTTTTTTTTCAGCTTGCAAACCTTCTCTTTCTGTTTGCACACCAGAAGGACTAATCATATATACTTCTTCATGTAAGTCTCCTGCAAGAAGACATTAGTGACATCCATTTGCCAAATTGACCAATCAAATTTAGATGCTAATGAAATAACAATCTGAACCGTCACATGTTTAACTAGAGGAGAAAAAGGTTTTGGTAAAATCTACTCATTCTACTTGTGTATATCCCTTAGCAACTAATGTCGCTTTATATCTATCAATACTACCATCTGTCCTATACTTTATTGTGTAAATCCATCTAGATTCCACGGCTTTCTTGCAACATGTACGTCTATTATCCTCCAAGTATCATTTAATTCCAATGCCTTAATCTCACTCTCCATAGCTTCTACCCATTTCTTTGATTTCATTGCCTCATCAAAACTTTAGGAATAACCTCACTACTTAAAGCTGTAAGATAAGACCTATAAGCAGGGTTGATCTTATCATACTGTATAAAATTACATAATGGGTGATTGGTAGAGTATGCAATATTTGAATCATGAGTCAAGGAAGAAATATAATGTTTTGCCCAATATGGGGTTTTACTTATCTAGATGATCTTCTCAAACCTGGTTGATTAGCAGTAGTGTCTGATTCTCTAAAGTTTGACGTTGCAGCTGAATTTGGCTCCATCAAATCCATTATCATATCATTGTATGGCTGTTCTATTTCTTCATTTATGTCATTTGTAACCTCATGTTGCTCAGCACCACGTTCAATTCATGTTCTGTATGGTGCTAAAAACTCCTCATAAAAGTCAGCATTATCATGCATAAGTAAATCATTGACACTGTTTCTCAGATCATTTGTAATTGCAAAAGGAAAAATATTTTCATAAAAATGACATCCCTAGATATCAGAAATGTTTTTATCTTTAGATCTTACAATTTATATGCCTTTTGAGTCATAACATATCCCATAAATACACATGCTTTAGATCTAACCTTGAATTTATCATTCTCGAGCAAAATCTTAGAAAAACAAAGGCAACCAAACACCTTAAGGTGATTATAGCCGGGTTCTTTATTATATGACTCTATAAGGAGTCTTTCCTTTTCATAACGGGGTCCTATTAATCAAGTATGTAGCTGTCAAGACACATTCTCCCCAATACCTTGTTGGTATATTGGATTGAAATTTTAATGTTCTAGCTACATCCATGATGTGCCTATGTTTCCTTTCAACAACCCCATTTTGTTGAGGTGTATAAGGACAAGAACTTTGATGTATTATACCTTGAGAGTCAAATAAAGAGTTACATTCAGCACTACAAAACTCTAACGCATTATCGGTTCTAATCTTTTTTATTTTGACAGAAAACTGAGTTTGAACATAAACAAGAAATCTCTTAATAATATCATGCACATCAGTTTTTGCCTTCATTAGGAAAACTCAAGTAGATCATGAGAAATCACCCACAATGGTCAGGAAATACTTTTCATTATTATAAGTGAGTTCCCTATAGGGACCCCATACATCAAGATGCACTAGTTAAAGATAGAACCAGAAACATTTGACCTATTAGGGAAGACAGATCTACTATGCTTAGCTAGAGGACAAACATAACAATATTCGTACCCTTCTAAAACTTCCAGCCCTAAACCTGGCAGTAAATCGAATCTACCAAAGGACATATGACCTAATCTCTTATGTGATAGACTTATTCTATCTATTCCTGCTACATTTGCAGAAAGCTAGTTTTTATTACATCATTATCATATACTTTGTTGCTATGGCTATTGAATTCTAAATCATGATCACCGCTAACATATTGCAGGTAATAAAGGCCGTTCTTTACTCTACCAATCCCCCTTATCGTGTCAGTCTATAGTTCCTGGATCAGACATAAAAGGGATAGAATGTGATGAACATGTTAGTGTCACGAGTTAATCTAGAGGCTGAAATGAGATTGTGTTGAAAATCTGGAACAAATAAAACATTTGATAATATCATGCTTGAACTTAGATTAACTGTTCCAAAACAGGTTGCTTTACTTAGTTTTCCATTTGGAAGCTTTACAATAGTATTGGACACGGAATTTATCACATTCTTGTCATAAAAATCAGATTTATAGGTCATGTGTGTTGGTTGGCTCCCGTATCTATAATCAACTCATAATTCAATGTATTCAGTGGTAATATAAAGGATGGATTACATGAATGCTCACATGACTGTGATGCAACAACTATGACTTGATTTTGTTCAGGAGCATTAGCCATTCCTCCAAGCATAGCCAGCAGCTACTGCAATTGCTAAGCAGTGATATGTGGTTGAGCCATATCCATTCCATCAACCCTTGTTTGTCCAACAACTACATCTTGAGGAGTCTGAAAGTTCTGAACATTTGCTGAAGTTGAATTAGCTCTTAATATTGTTCCAGCTCCTTGTGGTATGAACCTGCTTATCCCTTGATTAAAGATTGATCTTCCTCCACCTCCTCTTTTACCACCCCTACTTCCACCTCTGTTCCAATTAGGCAGATAACCATGAATCTTGAAGCAATTCTCCCTTGCGTGTCCATTGATGTTGCAAACATCACACAACATATTATTCTTTTCCTGTGTAGACTTACTAGAAGAAGAATTAGTCATTAAAGCAATTGAGGAATCAGAACCAGGAGCATGCACATTAATACTCCTTTGTCTTTCCTCTTTGAAACCATGACATATACTTGACCATGAGATGGTAAAGGGGACATCATCAAAATTTGTGATCTTATTGTGCTATAACAATCATTGAATTCCATAAAATATTGCATCATCTTGAGTTGATTGCAATTATCAATATATTCTTTAGACACGTTAAGTGCAGGAGATGGAACCAAACTATCATATTCGTCCCAAAGAGTCCTCAATTTTGAATAATACTCGATAATTGTATTGGTGCCCTGACTTATTGTTGTAATCTGCCTATATAGAGAAAACAGCCTCGCATCGTTCACCATATCAAACCTCTCCTTCAGATCTACCCACACTAAGTGAGCCGAATCACAGTAAATCACTCCATTGACTAATTCTCTGCATAGTGACATATGGATCAAAGATCTTACCAGAGCATTACATCGTCTCCATTGTTGGAGTCGTACCTCGTTGCCTTCTGGTTGTGCGCAAGATCCATCGATAAATCCAATCTTGTTTTTTGCATGCACTGCTATGATCATTTCTCTGCTCCACACTTTGTAATTATTCGATCCTCGTAATACATATGTAACTAAAAAGGATAAATCGATCGAATCTCGTGGTGTAACCTAGCGTGCGCTGATACCATGTCAACAATTCAAGCGAGAATTGAAAGAAATTGAGAGCTTCGTACTCTCTATCAATCTATTTCACTTCATGAAGATTAACAGAATGAATTACAATATCTATTGCAAATCCGGGACATAGAATTTTTTTTCTTCGAAATCTCGTAGTCCTGCGCGCTTTCCAACCGGCTCGCGTCTAACTCATTCCCCGCTCGCTTGATTCCCGAGTCACCCACGATAAGCCTCTCGCACCCGAACGTGCTTTGTGTATGCGGAAACGTAAAACAAAGACACGATTAATTTTCGGGGACAACCGCGTTCGCCTACCCAGCTTGTCGTAATCTTTATTCTCGTAGAGTTTACAAAAGAAGGAGAACACTCAAATCCGTGGGTCCGAACACGTCTTGGCCTCACACGCCCAAACTACGACCACTCATGGTTATTTCCTACGTCCCCTATTGAGATCGTAATCGCTCGCTCTCTCTCGCTCGCGAAACCCTCGTGGGATCCTCTCAAGCTCGGCGCCCCAAGATCGAAGTGTGGCTCGCTCGAAGTTGATGTGCTCCGAGCTCTCTCTCGTATGTGTGGAATTCTCGTCTAAGGTGGAGTGCTCCTTGTACTCGATCTCGGATCCGTATTTATAGAGTTTGGGCGAATTTGGCTCCGAGAGATTTTCTCAACAACCTTATTCGAATTCGAATTTTGCTTGTGCAAAAGTCTCTCCCCGAGATTCTCTCCACGATTTCCTCCCCATGACCAAGTCTTCGATTCACGTCAAGATCCTCTCGTTTGACTTGGTCTCGAACCTACCCAACCTCCCCGAGATCATCGCAGGACCTCGTCAGCTCACGGCGCGCATTCGCGCGCATGCTGTCCCACATGCGCCGCCCCCACACACATCGCTTGGTCGAACCGCTGCTTGGCCTAGCTCTTCCTGGCACCGCCGACGACCACCGCCACAATCGCTGCCGTACGCCAGAGCCACCGCCGCGATGCGCCGCCTGCGCCACCGAGCACCGTCGTGCTCTGCCGGACCCTCGCCGGACCACCGCTCGTCGCCGGCCTTTGGCCGCCCAGACCCCATCGCAAAGTGTCGTCTCGATAGCGTTGGGTCAGTGGCAGGGCCTCGCGCCCTGTCTCGGCACGCCGCGCGCCCAAGTGCCGCACAGCTTGGGACGGGCCATCGTGCTGTGCACGCGCACGTTGTCGCGTGATGCCGCGTGCGTTGAGGCCCATTGTCGCGTGCACTGCTGACAATGCTGCGCGCGCGCGTACCTGACATGTCCCGATGCCGCGCGTGCTGTCCTACGCATGCTGCCTCGATGTGGCGCGCGCCCGATGCTGTTTCGTGCCGCCCATGCTGCCCAGGCCACGTGCCCCACATGATGATGAATAGGACTCCATTTCTTCATGTGTTGAACCGCTCCAACTCCCGCCTCTTGGACCGGGCATCATTGCTCAAGTTTGACTCGACAATGAACGAGCCGATGACGTGGCGCTCAAGGTTGTGACAGTATCTCATACCTACTATACTGGACTAAGTACATATTCCAAGAGTATTGCATACAACCCCTTTGAATGATACATATTTACATATAAATCCCTAAAACATAAAACTAATTACAATCTAATACTTCAATAGTTATATAATTGTTAATAATTGCAGTTAATTATGTATCTTGATCAATTTCATATAGTAGGGGTTAGGGAGCTAGTGTACTGTATAAATTCACGTCACCTCTAAATGAATATGCAGAAAATTCTTGCAAATATTATTTTTTAAGATTATGTTGACATGACTAGTCCCGTAATTATAAACTTTTTCACATTATTGTTTCTTGGTCCTCAGTATCTAAACTAATTTTTGAAAATGGTGGTATGCTTTAGATAAAAAGATGTTAAATTGGAGGTTCCTTCCTAAAACCAATTAGTATTAGGAGGAGATGTCCCTTTGATTTATATAGTGAGTCGGGTGAAGTTAGTTTCCCGATGTGGAACAAATAATCTCAAGACGCCCCCATACGTGTGGCACATTTTAAAGCCTAACACGTGGACATATCAAATCGGATGGCGGTGAGCCAAACAAGGGTGATAACATACAAATCAAGCCCGCTCTGATACCATGTAAATCATAGCAGAAGATCCAGGTGGATCCGTGAGGTTCGAAAAGATTGACGTTCCTCATCCGACTCAATTTCAGAAAAAAAAATATATAAATGTATTCGGCGGGTTCGAAAAGAATGGTGTTCCTGTCCGATTTCAAAAAAGAAAGGGCTCACATGTGAGGGAGAATGTGAAGAATACCACATGTGGCCAAATGTCCCACATTGATTACAACTAGAAAAATTAATCGGTATATAAGCTTGATGAGTCACTCATCCTATCACTAATTGGTTTTAGGAATGAACCCCATCAAACTTATATGGTCCTCCTTCCTACGTGGGTGGCGCATGGGCGCGGGCCCGATTGACGAAAATTTTAACAAAAGAAGGCAATGAAGTTTAATGATCCTTCAGTTAATAACTAAATTAGTAAGACGAAAGCGACAACATTTGTTCATTACGAGTAGATGTACAACCTTCCGAATCAATACAGTGATCGGAATGTTGTTCGCGTTAATTTAAAGCTTATTGCATTGGCTTTTTTTTTTTTTTATTAAACTCGTTAATTAGTTATTACATTTGCCAACAAATATTAATATTGCCCGCTTCATTACATAACATAAGTGCCCGAGAAGAATCTTCACTCGGGTTTTCTCCGGCTAATGTCATACAATGCGGTCATAATCACCACGGAAACAGCGATAGCAATCGCCCTTATAACGTTTGGCATTATCGGAGGTGAAGGACTAAAACCCAGCTCAGATAGTCTCTTGTGCGAGGCAGCATAATCACTGAAGAATGCATCTTCATCCTACATGCGATAATTATAGCAATAACATATATGATCTTTGTATTTTATTAAACATGATCTCACTGTAAACAGGGCCGTAATATACGGTACCTTAGCATAAAGAATGACATATTTCCTAAAAAATGGATCCTCCACAAGAACTTTATCGGTAGGTAGCTTTAAGAGACCCTGCGAGTCTCCATTAACAAGTTCCCTGTGTGTTTTTATGAATAATAAACTATTCTTTTTTTCCAAATTAAACAAAATATGTCGTCGTATTTCAAGTCTTACACAAAGTATGAATTGTCGAATTTGAGCGGATCATTGGTCCAAGGTCCTTCAAATCCCGATCTATCACGGTGTGCCCTACCCTGTCAATGTTAAACATACAGATGATTAAATATATATTACACATGAACAAAGATGATGGCATATTTAGGTTGTTCGAAGCTACGACCAATGTGTGTCCTCCGGATAGAGCTACGATATCTCGGTCAGATAAACCCATTCTGTAAAACACATCCCTTAAGTGCGAGGCACCTAAAAACAAACTATGGATCCATTGTTATGACATGAATAACTGTTTCATTTATGATAACATTTTTCATTCTTGATTACTGGCCTTTATTAGCATCGGGAAGGCGGCCCTCTTCGTGGATGAGCATGGAATCCTACGAAGAAAAAGTTTTAGTAAGCTCCCTCGCTCGTGCAATCTTGATTAGGTATTTTATTATAATGCATCTCTTTGTTTACCTTTCGGCCCGGCTTGAAATCAATCGTTGGGCCTCCGGTTACTTCTACAGCAACAACCCCAGCAAGCTGGAATAATCTCATAGATTTATGATGCAATAGTTTAAGGGTTCAATTATTTTTATAGTCTTGTATATTTCATACCATGGCATTAAGGAGAGCCAATTGTAGGACAAGAAATTTGCAAATTGAAGAAATTTGAGGACACTTAACGTCAGAAACTTAATTTAGCTCGGATCTACACGCGTGAGCCACACATAAGGGGAATATATCATGCTATGTCGGGAAAAAATAAGTTGAAACCATCACCTCCGGTGAATTGATACAATTTGAAGAAAATTAACGGCATGAAGCATATCTGCCTCTAGGTAGGATTTTTCTCCAATTTAACTGTTAAGTGTGGCTCACATGTGTTAATTCCTTACTAAAATTAGGTTTCCAACGTTAGTTGTCCTCAAACCACCCCAATTTGCAAACTTATTGCCCTAAAATCGCCACTCCTCAATTTAGGTGTCCTTAAAATGATGCTCACAAAGTAAACATGACTAAAAAATAATTAAGCCTAATTTAAGTTTGGTTTGGTTGCAATAATATTGATCCAAATAATACCTGATAAAGATCAGCATAAGTGATCTTTGGATATTTCGCTTTAACTTCCTCTGTTGAAAAAAAACACGGGAGGGTCCTATGTTTATCTCGAAGAGCATGAAATAAAAACGATACGATATCGAGCCCCACAACAATGTGGAACTAACTGACCACATAGATCAATGGCAACCTTGAGGCCTTTATTTGCGTCTTGGGAATATTCATCTTTGGACCTTATGGAACCATTGGGACCTCCTGTCTTGGTCTTGGCATTGTAAGTGCCTGCGTCGTGCCACCTACGCATTAAACAAATAAGCAAGACTCGTCCCGTAGAATAATTATATGTCATCATCGAAAAAAATTACGACGGGAGATTATAATTACGCCAGGCGAAGCATGATTGGAGAGCAATTCTTGGAAGATATGAGGGCTCTAAGATCCCTTCGACACTTCTCTATCTCCTTCAAATACTCTTTGCTTGCAACCATTGTATTATATTTATTTGAAGTACTAGCGATTTAATTCAAGGATACAGACACGCAATGTTTTACATATATAGATAGGCCTACCTTCATCATGAGAATATTAGTGAGCTGTTTGAAGAAGGCATACATGGTCGAGTAACGCAAGAAAAGAAAAGAATCTTCCTTTCTTTTTTCATCTTTTTGATTTTTGTTTTTAATCAAACTTGCGCAATGCGATTTGCCAACGAAGTTAAATTTAATTTTCCACACGGTTTAGTTGAACCAATTCAGTCCACGCTAACATAGACATGTCCATATGGCTTTCAGTGACACTGGCATTCAGATTCCGGGGATCAGCCGAACGTAATTATGTTTGGTTGCAATTTTCGGTGGATTTGAACCGCCGATTACGATCCAAATCGATTTATTTTTTTAAGATAACAATTATATTTTATGTTTTTGCCGACCTGGATATCCCCCAATTAAACCGGCGACCACACACACTCCGGGAACGAGATTAAATCCCTTCAGGTCAAGTCAGTCAGTTCAACTCCCCGCCCAACAATAATAGTCAAAGTAGATAGTATAATCTGAACATGAGACATCTGGTTTGAGTATCAATAGATATAATCTCTAGGTCGGCCTTTAGGAATATATGAAAATAATTAAGCAAAATAAAAAATAGGAGAAATTTCAACGATTAAAACAACGGGGGCTATCTTTGTTAAGAAACGGCTACGGTTCAAACCTGACTATTTAAGTTGCAATTTTATTTCAAAATATGTATACCGTAACCAAATTTTGAAAGTTAGATTTACTGTTAGGATTGGAGCACAAATGCAGTGCACGGTCAACCGAACCAGTTGATGTACCAGTATTGTTGCACATACATCGAAATTGCCAATCATTTTTTTAGAATTTGAAAAAATTGAAGGGTTGCAGGATGTAGACATGAATCATTCCTAAAAAAGTATATATTATCCTCTCTAATCCATTAGTAATACTTGTGTGTCCCGAAATTGTGATGATATATCCTTTGTTTTGTTTGAATTAGAATAAGAGTGCGAGAGAAATGTTAACAGCAATAAAAATAGAGTAATTTACAAATTACGGCTAACAACGTATGTAATGTAAATATCATCTACGTCCTAGTGATTCATTAATAATCGAAGCACTAACAAAGCCTGTCTCACATTCACACAATCCAGTCACGGACACATGCGATTTAAACTTAACGAGAGATAGAGAGGTTCTGGTTGTTGCCACTGTTGTCGATGTTTGGTCGATGGCAGAACGTCGGTCACGACTTCGTCTTTACGGTAAATGGAGGCGTGGATTGAGTCAATAAGACGATATTATCCCACATTACCTGCTTTCGGCTTACGCTGATCGTTCCCAAGATACATCGACTTCCTTAACTCGTTATCGCAACACTGCGACTTGAGTTTTTTGGCATATCTTACTTGAAACTCAGAATAATCTTGTTATAGGGAACATGCGACTTGAATGTGCAATTAAGAGATTTTTTTGGTATGTTTGGAGGAATTTCCAGTCTGTCCATTGGCCAATCAACGAATAGCCACAACTGTTGGTTTGAGTTTAGCTGTTTGACTAGGGGCCAAAGGGCAACTGGTCGCAACTTTTAGGCCCTTTTGAAACTAGTATCTTTTTGGTCTCACGGTTCGGACCCAACCACATAGGTGGTTCTCTTTGCCGAACTGACGCAACCCATCGAACCCATCATAGCCTAGCGGGTCTTTACAACGTCACCTTGCCTAGTCAACGTTTACTCAGCGCCTCACCGGGTTCGCTTATCTACTTTTCATTTACACGCCATCACGACCATAACATCATCCAAGTTTCCACGTTATCAGCACACAGAGTGCCACCTCGCCAACGTCTCATCGCCAGAGTATAAATTTTAGCTAGTCGTAGCTCATCTTGACGATGCGTAAGTGTGAAGTGCAAAGTTAACCTTCAAAGCGCCAAATGAGCATGACACTTCACAGCTCGAGCAGAGGCAAACCATGGTGAACCACGAATGCACATCCCAAAGCTGAGGTCGTATGGAGGAGTGAGGGATACAAAAGAGATAAAAAAAATTTATGGGAACTTGGAGACATATTTAGAGGCTGCGTAGGTTTGTGATGAGGATAATAGATGTTATGCATCCATAACAGCATACGCAAAACACAAGGCGCACTCGGATGCAAAAAGATGTCGAGGCCGAACACGGTCGAATCGAGATGTGCGAAGTTCTCGAGGACGAACTAAATGCTTATTTTCTACCACAAAACACAGTATGGATAGCTCGAGACGCAATGAATAGATTGGGGCAATCAAAGACTATTATGATTGGGGACCGGTGTTTAGAGGGGATGGTGAATACTTACGAATTTTCTTCCTTGTTTACAACAACATCATTTTAACTTTCGTTGTTTACAAGCGTTTCACTATCCGATACACTCTCAACTTCTTTTCAAAGTCAGTTATTACAACAATATCACGCTCGAGTTCATAGTTGACTTGAGAGCTTTTCATGTATGTTATTTGGAATTTCTCTCATTCGTGTGTGTTCTATCTGTGAACTCCTTGAGCTCTTTGGATTTTTACAGTCTCCAATTGAGAAGTAGCCGTTGCATTTGAACGTTTGAATTCGTCTGCAACAACATTGAATTCTTCATCGTTAGAGTATTGTTAAACTCGGTTAGTTGTCAGAGTACCGTTTTTCCCACTTTGGGTAATTGGCTATGGTCAACATCATGTGTTGCTGCAGCCTTCCATCAGTCTCAGTGGTCCATGCGGTCCAAGGCTTGACTATTTTGTACTCGTCTTTGATTTCTGAGTACTTGTCACGTCACTCCGGCCCTCACCATGCTCCGGTCCTTTGCGCAATTCACAAAAACTTAAAGTATCCAACAATTTCCCCTTTTTGGTGATTGGCAAAACCTGCCAGAAAGCTTTCTTTTTCTTGGCGTTTTCCTTCGCCAATTTCTCTAGCTCCTTTTGCGTCAGAGCCTTCCCATAAGACGTCATCTTCTTGTCATGTAGACGGACCAGTTTTGAGAGTTTGTCATGGGTAAGGTTGCACACAATATCCCTCAACGAAGTGGCAGGGTAGATTCATTCGATCGATCATGCCCTTGCTTCTGCTCTTCTAATAGGTCGTGTATCGGGCAGTTGCTTGTCAAGGATCACCAAGGTCATAGCCTTTTGTCTTTCTTTATCGCTTTACGTGAAGCGGTGTCCCTGAAATAGTGGAGCTAAAGTCGAACTTGTAGACCTTGTACCGGTTGTGGGCCTTGTTGGTACGAGTATTAAGGGATACAGTACTGAGTCAGTTGTGGGTGCAGGATCTTGCACTTGTGGCTTTCTGGCACTCCCTTTTTGACAATACCACTCGAAGCATTGTCTTGACCCATTAGATGCTCAACGAAAACCGCTAATTAAGCTATGAGTACGTCCACCTTGTCCATCAGACTGCCTTTTACGTCAGTTAGGCTAGCATTGAGCTCTGCTCAAGCCCAAGGGAGTAAATCTATCTTCTGCAGAGTAGTCCCTTGGTCCTTTTTGACAGAGAAGGTGGCAGAGCTTCGATTTGATCTTCTGAAGGTCGCATCAGTCTTGCGAACACATACTATGCTCCGAGACCCTCCAGTACCGACATCGGGTGTCTTGTGGGACTTGGGATGATTTTGAGATGTGGTGATGGACATGAGTGATGTCGCGTTATTGGTGTCGGTCGCCCTGAAATTGTTCGCTTTCTTGATTTGGTCCAGTCTAGCCTTCTTCAACAACGGCCTTTACGTTGTGGACCTCTTCAAGGTAGATTTCTTCAGGCGACACAGTCTCATGATCCTATGCTTCAGCGCTGGGCTCTGGTTGGAGAGAGTAGATGGGAGCTTTGCACGACGATTGGAGAGGAGGGGTTGTCTCTTGCGCAGCAACATAAAAGACTATCTACTAGTGCGACTCAGGAGAAGTCCTAGGTGGGGACTGATGTTGTTCAGTGGCCTCCAGCAGAGTTTGAGCATGTTGCTTTGCTTCATTGGCAGGGGTTGGCAATCTCGGCGGCTGTGCCTGAGTAGTTGCGGGGACTGAACGGGGCGTGAATGTGATCAGAGCCTAAGCCCCGAGACTAGGTTGCGGGGACTGAGATTATCCAACGCATTCTATCCTGAATGTGCTGTGGATGGTGGAGCTAAGAGGTCCTCGCAGTGTGAACTATGTCCTTGTTGTTTCCATCCTTGACTCCAATCTCCCCTTCTCTAGATGAAGTATCTTCAGGACTTTTTCTTCTCGACGAGCTTTCTTGTAGTTAGCATCAAATTGTCCTCTCTTTCTTGAAGGATTTGGTCAGGGGTGCCGGCAACAGACTTCTTCTTTTTCTGAGGAGGCTCGTCCTCAATGGCTTCGGCATAGACTGTTGGGGCATTGCGCTTTGTCACTTTCACCGGGGAAGGGAGTACTGTTGCAATGGGGACCGAATGCGCTCCTATGATGCGTTCGGCAGACATTAATTCCCTCTTAGCCACAACCATGAACTTGTTGTCGGCATATGAGTAAGATGAAGAATAAAGTTCTTATAGATCCGGTTCTTGGACGTCGCCACACTCTTGAAGGTGTCGAAGACGATTGTGCCTCAATCGGCGTTAGCGTGGGTTAGGACAACTACCCTGACATTGAATTTCTCCGCCGTGAGTATGTCAAAGGATCCGGCCTATCCCAGTTCCCTTCGCCACTATGTCGTGGAGGAAACGGTAAGCGGGCATCGTGATCGTCTTCTTGTCGGAGTCCCTGAAGCCATCTCTAGATAAGGACCCGTGGGCTTTGAGATCGTCCCTGACGTCTTGGACGACATCCCTTAGCTTCCATCGGTCCTTCAATGGGAATTTCGAAGGTGGAGATAAACCAATCCTTCGTTATTTCGTCACGACGACCTCGCAGACACGACCAGCGTCGGAGGGAGCAAAAAGGCAGATGCATAGAACTCCCTACGTCGTCTATGAATCTGTCCTTGGCGCTGTCACGGAGAGTCGCTAGCCGAGATTCCATGATGCTTAACAACATTTGACGGACGTCGCCGTCCTTCGAATCGAGGAGTTCGGCGATGTCGACTTTGACAGCGATGCGCATGAACTCATAGGGTTTGGAGCCGTAAATGATGAAAACTTTGTGGTCTTGGACGTTTTGGGTGCCATTTAGGAGTTTCTGTGTAGGATCTGGAGAGAGATTTTAGAGATTTCGACACTATTGATGTTCGCGATTTCTGAGAATTGAGAGAGAATATGTAGAGTTTGATCGTTAGGGTTTTTTAAGCGTAGTGAGGAAGATGAGGGGTCTTGTCTTAGGTAAAATATTTCGCCGGTATAAAGTATTTTTGCATTGAATGCATTTGACAGATGACAAAATAACTCATAAGAAATTCCTTGGACTAATGTCATATGAGTTGAAAAGGCTTTTTGGCCCATTTAATATAAACGGACTTAGTCCTCAGATAACGCATCTTAAACTATCTTCGAAAATTTCCATGTATTTTCAGTCTTGAAATAGTTCATTCTATCTTCTTTTAGCAAATTGAGTACTGAGAGAGTGATTCACCATATCTCTGATACTTCAGTACTGACTGCGGTCCTCTTCTTTATTCCCCCGTCTTTCTGAATTCATCAACTCTTGATTTCAGTACTCGACGTTATTCTCGATGTTCCCCCTTAATCTATGGACTCCATAGATCCAACAATTCTAGCGCATTCCTGAATACGTCGAATTTTGCCTCAGGCAATGACTTTGTAAAGATATCAACAACTAGTTGCTCAGTCCTAACATGTTCCAAACGAACATCCTTCTAGCGGGATTTTCATTAGTCAGCAAAAGTACACCCAAGACTTACTAAAAAATCTTGGGCTTGAGGACTGTTCTCCCGCACATACGCCTATGAGTTCTTCCATAAAATTGGATAAGGATGAATATGGTCCTAAGATAGAGGCGGCCAACTATCGAGGACTGATTGGGTCTCTTCTCTATCTCACTGCTAGCAGGCCTGACATTACATACAATGTTTGCTTAGCGTAAGATTTCAAGTAGATCCAAGGTAAAGCCACTATGTTGCGGCCAAACGGATACTCAAATATCTTAAGGGTACTAGAACTGTTGGCCTTTGGTACCCTAAGGACTCATCCTTCCCGCTGTATGGATATATAAATGCATACTACGTCGGCTCGAATTAGACAGGAAAAGCACAAGTCAAACCAGTCAATTCCTTGGTGGTTGGTAATCTCTTGGTTAAGCAAGAAGCAAACCTCCATAGCCACCTTAATGAAAGAAGCTAAGTACTTAGCCGCAAGAAGTTGTTGCTCGCAAATCTTATGGATTCACCACAAACTTGAAGAATATGGGGTTCACGAATCAAACACTCCCATTTTTTGCGATAATACTATCGCTATCGCCATCTCGCAGAACCCAGTACTGCACTCTCGAACAAAGCACATCAAGATACGACATCATTTCATTTGTGATCATGTGTTAAAGAAGGATGTTCGTTTGGAACATGTGAGGACTGAGCATTAAGTGCTTAGGGTCCGTCGATCCAAAAATTATGTCATCCACATAAATTTGAACCAATAGAAGATGTTCCCCTTGATGAACCTAAATAGAGTCTTGTCCATTAATCCTACCGTGAACCCTGTCCAAGAGAAACCCTAACAGATCTCATACTAAGCTCTGGGTGCTTATTTGAGACTGTAGAGTGCTTTCTTTAGTTAGAGACGTGGTCTTCGAAACCAGAGGATTGAGTCATATACTTCTTCTGACAGTTCTCCATTGAGAAATGCACTCATAATATCCATTTGATAGACTTTGAAATCTTTGCATGCGTCGTAGACTAGAAGTATCCTTATAGCCTCAAGTCTCGCGACAGGGGCAAATATTTCGTCGTAGTCGATTCCTTCTTCTTGCCTAAAGCCTTGAGCGACTATCCTCGCTTTGTTCCTCATCACCAACCTATCATGATTACTTTGTTATTGAAGACCCACATGGTAACAATCGCAGTTTGTGATGGTTTAGGAACAAGAGTCCATACCTCTTTTCTTCCAAATTGATTCAACTCTTCTTCGACCTTTTTGGGTTGGGATTGAGAGTTGAACGCATAGCTGAACAGATTTTGACTAGTTCTTTCGGTTTTCGTTGGCGCTTTTGGATCTTCGATAATCTGCATTGGGTGATTCGAGGGGGTTTTGTTCCATTTGATAAGTTCCCCCTCAATACTTGCCTCTTCTTCACCTATGGGTGTTGTCACAGTACTCGTGTTTTGAGGAACGAGTACTGGTTCCATCTCAGTACTGTTTTTGTGAGGAATTAGTACTGGGTTATCTTCAGTACTGATTTTTTGGGAATCGGTAGTGAGTTTGGTTTGCTAACGTCGTTAGTGGCGGGTACAATATTTTCCTCAGTACTGACAACCCGTAATGAGCTTCATCACCATTTTCTTCAATCCTTTCCTCACTGTCTCGGCCACGTTGCTCTGCAGCGATAGAAAAGTTATCTTTATCACTTGACTCATCCAAGTTGGTCTTCTCCAATAGATTGCTGAGTCGATATACGTTCGCATGAGAGCTATCAACTTATTGCGATTCTTCAAAGACAATATGCGATGATTCCTCGATCGACAGAGTCTTGCAATTGAATACTTTGTAGGATTTGCTGACAGTACGGTACCCAATGAAAAATCATTTGTCTGCGCGGCTCTCAAATGCAGAAAGTGGCTTCAATTGATGTGAACGAAGCAACGACTCCCAAAGGTCTTGATGTATCCCACCGAGGGCAAGTTCCCTGTCCAGATCTCGCAAGGCATCTTCGCTTGACTCTTGCAGATCATGGACCGGTTCTGAGAGATATCAACATCGACAAGCATGGTCTTAGCAGCTTCCTTGAGAGTCCGATTCATGCGCTCAGCTACTCCGTTATGTTGTGGTGTCCTGACAGCTGATAACTCATGGAGAATACCATGGTCCTCAAGATAAGTGTTAAATTCAATATTTAGGAATTCAGTAACCCTATCACTCCTAATTATGTTAATTTTAAAATTTTGCTCATTTTGCATTTTCTTAAATAATTTTATTACAGCTTGGGTCGTTTGATCATTAATTCTGAAAAATATCACCTAAGTATACCTCGATTAATCGTCAACGACTACGAGAGTATACTTTACTCCACCTAGGCTTGGTACAGAATTGGACCAAATTGATCCATGTGTAACAAATCAAGGCAACCTTCGCGGATGTTTTTCCTCTGTTTTGAATGTGGACCTCACTTGTTTACCTAATTGACAAGCAATGCATGCCTTATCTTTAGCGTAACATAATTTAGGCAAATCATACACAAAGTTGTTTAAGCTAAGTCTTGATATAATTTTAAAATTTATGTGATTCAACCTTTTATGCCACAACCAGCACTTGGTGCTTTTAGCAACCGAGCACATGGTGTAGACACAGCCTGTTATGCCCATCTTATTAAATAGGTACCATTCGTTCTCCAACATGTTAGTACTGTTTTCCTAGAAGGATTCATGACTTTGCATTTTTCCTTCTTGAAATCAAAAGTATATCCATTATCGCATAATTGACCAATACTTATCAGGTTGTAATGAAGGTTCTTTACTAGACATATATTGTTTAACATAAATTTCCATGAGTAAGCTTAACCCATTATCTTACCTTGCCATTATCACCAAATGTGACTGTTTGGTTGTTGCAGACCTTGATGTTGATGAGGAGCTTGGTGTTTCCCGTCACGTGCTTGCAGCATCTGGTGTCCAAGTACCAACTTGACTTGTTCAGCTCATTTGCGTATTCATGCAAAAGATGATCATTTGGTATCCATAATATGTATGGGTCCTGCTGGGAGTAAGCCTTTGGATATCCAAATTTTGATCACCCTAGCGTGTTCCCCATTATTGGGATCAATTAAGTACTTTGGACGAGGACCATGTCTTCTTTCGTACTTATTTTTCCCTTGCAGGATGGTGGTCCTCGATTTAGGCGTGTACTTAGGTCGAGGACCGGATCGACCCGAGTACTGTTTTCTGCTCTCATACGAGACTCGTTGTCTCGATGGATTTGCCGCATGGCCTATTGTTATTTGCAGGCCTTGGGGCAGATGTTGGTTCTGTATAGGCGTAAGCCTGTATCCTAACCCTCATCGATTCCTAGCCTCAGTAACTTAGTACTAAGTTTTAGGAGTTTCCACTGTTTCAGTGGACTCTACAAACTTTATTTTGTTTTTGGATACAAGTATTGAGCTCTATGCGTCATACATGTATCCCAATGTTATGTCACCGGGACTTTTAAGTGTCCCTTGTAGCACATTGAGCTTTCTTGAGGACTCTGTCCAAGATTGAATAACTTCGTCAAGTTTTGTAATCTTGGACTTCATCTTTTGAGTATCCTGTTTTAAGACATCATTTTCGGTCCTCAGAGTGTTAACCTCAGCTTGTGCCTTGGCGAGATTTTCAGGTTTTATGGCATACGAAGTATCGAGTACTATTTCGTGACCCCTTGACTTTATTTGCGAAATTAATTCGTGAAGAGATTGTACAAGATATTCGCGAGAGAAATCTGGGAGGAGAAGTCAAGTACCTCATCTTCGAGGTCTGCCATTAGACACTCGATCTCGTCATCACTGAATGACTCGTTCTCTGACTCCGACTCTTCTGAGTCGGTCTCTACCCATTTCAATTTTCTATACTCGACCATGAGGCGTTTTGTATTCTTGATGAATTTCTTATTGTTCACCTCCTTGCCCTTATCTTTTCATGGGCTTTTTGCAATCGGTAATGAAACACCCTTTTTGCCACATTAAAGCAGGCGTTATTATCATCATTTTCAAGTAATTTTTCTTACTTGATTGCGGGGAGTTGGTGGGTTTCTTTTCATGAAGTACCCTAACTTCTTTATGAAGAGTGTCATCGCCTCTTCGCTAATGTCCTCAGCAGAATTTGATGTGCTCTCAGCAGCAGCAAGTGCTCTCACTGGTTACAAGAGGACCAATTATTCCATGTGAGTTTGCAGCTCAAACTCGTACGTCTTGAGGTCGGCCAAAAGATCGTTCAATTACATCTTGCTTAGATCCTTCACTTCCCTCATTGTCATGGTTTTCATGTCTCATTCCCTTGGCAGCGCCTTCATGACCTTGATGGACACTTTGTTCCCCATTTCTCTGCCAATGGGGGAGAGGTTATTAATGACGGTGGTGAACCGATCTTCGAACTCCTCCATCGTCTCCCTTGGTATCATCTTGATGGCCTCGTATTTTTGTCCGGCCACAACGATCTTGTTTTCCCTCGTTTGGTCGTTTTCGTCGCAGCTCTGGCACAACTTTTTCCAGATCTCACTTGTTGTTTTGCACCACTTGCATGAACGTTCCAGTATCCAGGGTCTTGAAGAGCGCGTCCTTGGCAATTTTGTCCAAGTTCATTAGCTTCTTCTCCGCATTCGTCCATTCGCTCTTGGGATTTTGAATTTCTTGCAATAAAGTTAGGAATTTATTTCCTTTCGTGAGTTTGAGTACTGATTTTCCTTAGTACTTAAGTACTTGGGTCAGTACTGGTTGTTTCTCAGTCCTCACTCTTTGCTTCGCTTTCAATCGCGTAACAGTGGTGCGGAAGTTACCACTTCTCAGTACTTATGTGTGTATGTGTATGTATGTGTGTGTGTGTGTGTTAGTGAGTTGTTTGCACACAAGACTTGTTTATGGAAGTTCAGAGTGAAAAATCTCCTACGTCTCTCCTTCTTCTCCGCAAGCTACCATTAGAAGTTTGGACTACTTTACACAAGTATTACCCTAGGTACGTCTTGCTAACTTCTACTACAACAACTTTTTAAAGTCCATTGTTACTCTCAACCCCTTCTTAAAGTCAATTATTACAACAATATCTCGCTCGAGTTCACAGTTGACTTGAGAGCTTTTCACGTATGTTATTTGCAATTTCTCTCACTCGTGTGTGGGTTCTATTTGTGAACTCCTTGAGCTCTTTGGATTTTTATAGTCTCCACCTGAGAAGTCGAGTTTACATTTAAACGTTTGAGTTTGTCTGCAACAACATTGAATTCTTTCCTCATTTGGGGACTATTGACCTCGATACTCTTTAGTCGTCAGAGTACCGCTTTTTCTACTATGGGCACTTTGCTCTTGTCAACATCTGGTGTTGTTGCTGCCTTGCATTTAATGCACTTCTGTCCCAGTGGTCCATGCGGTCCTAGGATTCACTCTTCAATACTTGTCTTCGATTCTTCTGAGTACATGCCACGTCAGCTCCGGTCTTCGCCATGCTCCGGTCCTTTGCGCAATCACAAAAACTTCAAGTATCCAACAGAGACTACGTCAAGCAGTTTCACTCCATTATGTTTAAAGTGAAGGAAATGCCAGACCGCCACCACTGCATTGAGTTGAAACTCGAAGCTAGACCGCCAGCAGAAGTGCCGTACAAAATAAACTCAATTAAATTTAGGAGTAGCGGTGCCAGCTGAATGAGTTGTTGGACACGGGACTGATCGCCTTCGAAGCCCCCCAGGTCATCGATGTTGTTCCAATGAAAGGAAAATTGTTCCTTGCAATTCTTTGTTGATTACAAGGCACTAATGTAACCATAAAAAGTAAGTACCATAACTGTAACGCTTTTGGTATGTCCAATACGTTGGTTATAGGTCACAATACTTTACGAAGTTGAATCAGTGTCAGATTATTGCCAAGTGAGGATTGCAGAATGAGATGAGCCCAAGGGACATGTGTAACGAGATATAGCTCACATAAGTTTCAGTTTATGCCCTTTGGGCTCGAACACACCATCTATTTTCTATAATTTAATAAATTATGTGTTATTCGATTACTTGGTTAAGTTCGTAGTTGTATACTTAGATGATATTGTTATCAATTTAACAAAATTGGTTGACCATGTGAAGCACTTGAGTATGGTGTTTAAGACTCTCCGAGCCAACCACTTGTACATGAAAAGCGATAAAGGGCAAGTTTGTGAAGAAGCGGATAACTTTCCCTGACGATGCATAACGACAAGGGAGAATTTCTACTACGACACGCCACGGGATCGTCGTGAGACCTCTTGCACACAAATAACCGCACATAGTCTCAAGGATGGGAGTGGAGTTAGCTATCCATCTTCGAGTTGCTCGGTATCATAAAACTTTTTAACTTTGAGGTTTAAGGTTTTTTACGTTATTTATTCTTTTTATGTGAATTCGAGCAATACTAGGGAAATGAGATTCATCGGAAATTATTAAATTCTGCCGTTTCGAGAAACAAGGGTTATGTGAATCTAACATGAAAAGTCACGTAATCTAACAACGCCACGTTCAAATACATCGATCCCCGATCCCAGTGTGTCATGCCACGAATTCTCACTATCTCAAGTGAGTTCCATTGGGTCTGTCGACTGATTCACCAAGATCGGGCATCTAGCATCCTACTAGAGTCATGAGATTACGTTTATCTTTTCTATTGATATTCGAGCGATCCTAGGGATATGAGATACATCGAAAATTTTTAAATTCCGCCATTACCAAGGAACAAGGGTTCTGGGAATCAATCGAGAATTCCAACAAAGCCATGTGATCAAACGACGCCGCGTTCAAATACATTGATTCCCAATCCGAGTGTATTCATGTCGCGAACTCTTACTATCCCAAGTGAGCGCATGGATCTGTCGAAAGATACGCCGTGATCTGACATCTAGCGTCCTACTAAAGTTTTGAGATTTACGAAAGTTTTTATAGACGAGAGTTATAGTATTAGGTGTAGTTCTCATTCATCTCATGAGTATCAAAGACTTAACTTAGGTCGTCCATATGAATTTTGTTCATTTATTGCATTACTGGTGCCAATTAAACCTGGCATGGATAAATAAATAAAAATATCTCAATAGAATAATAATATTTCAGACATCAATGTAATTGCAAAGTTTGAACGATACGAAAAGTATAGGTCCGACGCCATTTTTAGTCCTCTCATAGCATTTCGAGGGCATATCCCTAACATCTATAAATTCATCCAAGGCTTCATTTTCAAGTTAATCAAGCAGAGATCTAGTGAAGTAAGAGAGAGCACATTTTGAGAGTCTTAAGTGTTAGCAACCAGGTGCTGGGTGCCGTTAGTTTACAAGTTAGGCGAGTTAAGTGACTTGCATTATGAGTGCTATTTGAGTGAGCTTGATCCCGAATGAGATCCGTTCTAAGTATAAAGAGTGATATGGAAGAGTTTTCTCCTGTTTTCATGAGTTGGACTTGTGTCGCATCTCTTTGGTGCAAGTTGGAGTCCAAGACAAGCTCGAGCACTTTAGGCAAACGAATGTTACTTGACTTTGGAGGAGAAACGAGTCTTAGGCGCATTTCTGCAAAATATAAGTCCATGAAGCGAGGCTCACTAGCGAGGCATGCGGCACGTCATTGCGTGCACAATCCGAATTAGATGCGAAAATATTTCGAAGTCATTTGGGTACGTCACAACGTAAAAGAGGAATAGCTTGAGGTTTATGAGAATTATTATTTTTAAATCATATCCCTAAAAGGGAAGCACCCTTCTTACCCATATCAAAATTGTAATGAGTGACCTAACAGAATATTCTACCAAAAATCTGCAACTATTATACAAGTTAATTTAATTTTTTTTTATACAGAATTAATAATAGCTATGCAATATTCAATCTTCGCTTGCATCAGGATAATTAAAGCAAACACGTTAACATAAATTTGGTATTCGCAACGTAGTTTGATTATGCTCAATACCATATGAAGATTCTTTTGAATACTTGTGATAATCTTACAAAATTATCTACCAAGACATACTCACGCCATATCCAAGCTTATGAAGAAAATGAGAATATGACATTCTAAGTTGTCATAATGTTTACCTTTCAAGCTGTCATTTAACGTACTGACTTTTTTGAAAGCTTAATTTTATGGATGGGAAACTTAGAAGTTATAAGCGCTCATAACATCTCGAAGAAACATACTTTGATGCGTTTAGCTCTCCAAACATTTCAACAATACAGATAACTCCATCATATCATCTTTATTACACTCAAGACTGAAATAACTACCAACGTATTGGGAAATAAAACTTACTGCCTTTGTAAGCACGAATGAAGTTGTATTTAAGAATAATTGTGGATGTTGAGCGTTTCACCTTGAACAATTTCATCAACATATTATCATGTATATATATATATATATATTAATAATACTCTATTCCTTTTTCCATATACGGGCTGGAAAAATTCTCGCGGTCAACTCTACATTTGGGAAGATTCCTGACATAATGGAGATGGTGGCTTATTGAAAAATTTCTGTTGGTGAAAATGCAGAGATTGGAAGGGGATTGGTGTTCATTTCCGCCAACATCCATGTCCATGAACATTTTTTCGTTTCTGATGACTGCCGTTATCAAAGTTCCCCCAACTAATCCGATCGGCCCCCGTTGCGCACCAGCATGTTCATTCTTTGTTCCCTATCTAAAGTAACCACAATCTTCTATTAGTTTTTTAACTTCTATCTATATTTTTAAATTTAAGGATTCTAATTAATATCCACACAATATTGTATTATTTTTATCTTTTACATATAAAGTACATAATCAAGTTCTCCGGAATTTCGGATAATTTATTGTATCTTTTGTTGTTGTTTATATTATTATTATTATTATTATTATTATTTTAAATAACCTCTACGGGGTACTTGAGTCCACTTCGGGAAACCCAATCACCGTCCCCAAACCGAATTCCCTAAATTGTGGGTTTAGCGGTGGTAATCTCCATCCCGCATCGATTTTCCAAACCCGAAATATGCAAAAGATGATATATTTTTTTTGGAGGAAGTACCGTGTATATATATAAAAAGGCAGAATGTACAGAGCGAGTGAAAGCATTGCTCCACACATAACGATCAGTAACAGGCTATTGGGGAAACTATAAAAGAATAAACAACCCAATCCTAACTACCAAGCAACTCGCCACAGACGACGAATTGCAGCCCTATGCAAATCATACATAGATGACATACTGGTAAGCGGCATACACACAATGTTGAGGATGCACGTGACAAGCCTCTCAGGATTAGCACAGGTCCCCTCCTTATAGCGCTTGTTCCGCGCCTACCAAACATGATACACCAACGAGGCCAGTACATGACGATATGTTGCCTGAAACAAATGCCCCCCCTCCCCCCGCCATCCTCGCACCGCCCATCGAATACCCGCCTGCCACTCCCGATATGGCCAGGTCCATCGCACTCTGTGCTGGAATAGCCTAACGCACTGGCGAGAGAAGTCACAATCAATGAATCGATGTAGGGCCGTCTCGCAGTCCAACGTATCAAAAAGAGCACAGGCTGAAGTCCCCGCGCCGCTGAGCCACCCAATGTTTGTCCCTAATAGACAGTCGATCCTGCACAGCTAGCCAAATGATGGACTCGTGCCGCATTATACGTAATGGCCCCCAAATAGAGGAGCCCACCCTACTGGAGGTCGCCGATATCTGATTGCCTCTCTGATCGGCTGCGTCGAAGCACAACCATTCGACGACCCAATTCAGCGCACCGTATCCTGATCACCTGGAGAAACCGGAGGCAAGAGCTCGCTAATCTCAGTATACTCAGCAGTCGTCTGGCCCGGTCATTTCCACCGATGACTATTAATAACTTCACTCAAGCGAGCATTATGTGGAAGACGCATCACCAGCGGACCCATAGGAAACCTCTCTAAGAGTGGCGTATAGAGTAACCACGGATCCTTTCACAGCCACAAACGCGACCCATCACCAGTCCTAAAAGATATCATGGGACGCACCACCATACGCATCTGCAACAACTTCCGCCAACTCCAAGCGGTATTCGTCGATACCATCATATCCCACATCGAGCGCAAATTAAGATCATCCTGTATAGCCAATCTACCCACACCGAATCAGGCGCCCGTGTAACACACTCTACAATTGCTTCACCAGCAGGGCCTTATTATCGACCACAATAGATCGAATACCCATACCTCCTTCCGCCACCGGTAGACACAGGTCTGCCCAAGCCACCTTGGTCGTCGAACCCGTCCACAAGAACTGCCTAAAGCAAGCCTCCAACGCCCCCATCACCCCTTTAGGTAGCAAGAAAACCCCAGACAACTAAGCATGCAGAGCTTGAAGGACCAACTTGATCAGCGAATCCGACCCGCATAAGAAAGCGGCTGATTCAACCATGAACCAAGTCGTTGATCAACCTTCTGTAGCAATGGGGCGCAGTCCGCGATCAAATGTCGAGATGAAAGTAGATGGACCCCAAATAGCGAATAGGTAACTGGCCCACCCAAAAACCCATGATGCCCTGTAATTGGGTCATCATGGCAACCGCCCGTCGTGACAAGAACATCTCACTTTCGTCAGGATTGGCGTGAAGTCCAGAAAGGCCCGAGAACTGCGTCAAAGCCACCCTGAACACCCCCACCGAAATATCATCAACATGGCTAAAGAGTAACAAGTCATCGACAAAAGCAAGCATAGCCATCGATGTAGCCTCACACAGCCAATGATATCAAAACCGCGGGTCTCTTGAGTACATGCCATCAATATACCATGGAGAACCTCCATAACAAGCGTAAAGAGATACGACGATATAGGATCCGTGCCGCAATCCTTGCTTGCCGTCAAAGAAGCCCACACCGACCATTCAGATTAATAGAGAAAGTCGTCGTCGTCAAGCAGCATAGTATCCAATGGATATAGGTCGTGTGGAATTGCATGGCCTCAAGGACATCCAACAAAAAACTCAACTCCACCCATCATATGCCTTAGCGAGATCAACCTTGAACATAGCACGCAGAGGGAGTCCTCTATTTTTATATCCAATGCAGAATTCCTGAGCCAAAAGAACATTATCACTAATACCTCGCCCATGAATGAAAGGTGTATGAGAACAGTGAACAAGATCTGCCAAAGACCTCTTCAGCCGATTTGCCAAAATCTTCGAAATTACCTTGTATAAGAAGTTACAGCACGAGATCGATCGAAAGTCTGTCGGGCGGCGTGCCGCAACAATCTTGGGAATCAAGGAGAGAAGTGTATTATTAAGCTCCTTAAGTAACCGGCCTGTCAGAAAAAAATCTGGCACCGCCCCAATCACATCTGGGCCCACTATCCTCCATGATGCCTGGAAGAAGGCGACAAGATACCCATCAGGCCCAGGCGCCTTTGATAAACGTATTTTCATATGTTTATCAAAGTCATAATTAGGTCATATTTGAGTAATTCATCGCCGAATTGTGTGTTTATTCGTAGTATTTACATTTATTCTTATCTTGAAGGTATACAAAACAATATTACGAGCGAATCAGGAAAAAATGGATGAAAACAGAGCAAAAACAAGCGAGTTGAAGAACCCACGGCCACCTGAGGCAATACTCACAACCGTGGGAATTGCAGAAATATGAGAAGAAGGTGTCCACAACCACACGAGCTATTTCCACGGTCGTGGGAACGGCTGGAATTTTGGCAAATAAATCCACACCCACTTGTATTTACCACGATTGTGGGAATTTTGTGCATCTTGATGAACTCACAGCCATGGGCGCGACGTGACATGTATAAGCCCCAATTTCACCCTAAAACGGAGAATCCTACGACATCTCGAATGAAAAAGATCTAAGAGGGAAAGAGGACTGAAAAGAAACCCTAGGATGGGTATGATAGCTAAAGCAACGGGAGGGCCAGGCGATGACAAAGTTTACACATGGCATGTGGACTACCTCGGGACAACCGATCTTCGCCCCCAGGGGAAAAACACAGGCAACAGCGACCCGCAACCATCGCCCAACAAAGATCCACTGCCGCACCCGATTAAAGCCAACCTTGCCGAACCTTCAGCGCCACCCGAAGCTACACTTTATGTGACAGCTACAGAATTACACGTCTTACGCCAACAGGTTGTCCAATTGCAGGAGTCCTTGAGATCTATGAACGAGGCGTTCGAGTTGATGAAGAGATCGATGGAGGACCTTCGCTCGAAACCACCTCATTCGACCAGTTCACCGTCATCCTCGGGGACATAGATATTTTTTATCTTTACTTTACTTGATATTCATACTTCATATTATTAATGCTTTGTATAATTAACTACGATGCATAATATTTATAACGCTCATAACTATTACTATTTTATCAAGCAGGTCGAGTGTCACGAGTAAACGCTACGTACAACTTTAGTGGTTTCATTCACCCAAACACACCAGAATAATGCACATGGCATCTACCAGTCAGGGAAGTTCAGGAATTTCAATATATCGTCTTTCTTCTATTCTTTTATCTCTATGTTGTGGACAACATGATTGTTAAGTGCGGGGAGGGGTGGTATATTCGAAATTTTACGTGAACTAAATTTTTTTTCCGTGCATGCATGATTTATTTAGAAAGGCACGTTCTACTAAATGTTTTGGCATGATTATTTGTTCTTTTTATCATAGAGATTGATTGAATGTTAGGAATTTTGTGAGTGATTAGGAAGCGTACGAAGGATTGATTCCTTTTAGCATGAATGAACTTAGTTATACTACGAGAGATCCGTACACATGACCTCATTTGTTTTGTGAGATTGTTGAGCTGACGAGCTTGTTGCTCGTTTCTTTGGTTGTGCGAAGTAGTATATGATTTATATCTCTCTAGAACTTGCTTGTGTGATACGTGTTGAAACTTCTTAAGGTGTGACGGTATGAAAATGAGGAAGGCATTAGGAAATAAGTCCATAGCCAAATTTTCTTACCACAACTGATCACCGTAGTTAGCCACTTTGAGCCTGAGCCTGTTTATTTCTGAAAACCCGGAATTATAAACCGTTGACCTGCTAGCCTTCAGATATCATCTAACCCGATTACTAATGGGAAATGAAGGTTGAGTGCCAAAGCGGAAAAACGTAGCCCGGCCGTTGTATATATATATATATATAAACTCCTTAACCATAATATATTGTTAAGAACTTCTGTATCGATAATATCTAGCCCGCAAAGGCACTAAGAGAAGAGGAGCTTAAGGATGAGGAAGAGGAGCTTAGATACGTGGGAAAGATGCTAAGAACCCTTCCTTCGATAATCCCTTGTGCTTCAAAAAACATTTAGAGAAGAAGGGCTTAGCCAAAGGTTGATGTATTGAAAAACAAAAGAAGAAGAAGAAGAAAAAAAGGTGAGAAGATTTCAAGGCGGCAATAGCTCACCACAATGTTATGCGACGCGCTATCGAACAATGGCATGACACCGCATGACCACTATGATATATCCGATAGAGGTTCACTCTCCAATATAGTCAGTTGAATGCCTTAATGAAACCCCGGAAAAGAAATTCTGATTAATGCCTTATCACCGAGAGTAGTAGATATATATCCACTTGCAAGCTTATGGTAGGGACTAGACTAGGACACGAATTGAGTGAATTCACCGACATCTTAGCCTATACACCGAGTGACTTGACTGAGTTCTTGCGACGTACGGGTCTTGAATAGTGTTGCAAAGGGAGTTTATGTTTTTAGTCATCAACTATTAGTTGTAGCATTCCGAAATCATTTGCATTATTTCATTATATGCTTTCTATCTCGAATGATGTGTTGCGAAAAAAAATTCTGTATTTTTTTGTCTTTTCTTAGTTCTAATTTACTTAAGGACAAGCAAAACATGTGGGGAGGTTTGATAAATGTATTTTCATACATTTATCTTAGTCATAATTAGGTCATATTTGAGTAATTCATCGCCGAATTGTGTATTTATTCGTAGTATTTACATTTATTCTTATCTTAAAGGCACACAAAACGATATTACGATCAAACCAGGCAAAAATGGACGAAAACAGAGCGAAAACAAGCGAGTTGAAGAACCCGCGACCAACTAAGGCAATACTCACAGTCGTGGGAATTGCAGATGTTGGTCCGTTAGTTACCAAACAATGATAAAAAAAGATAGCTTTAAAGCATAAAGATTGAGGAACACCTCTTAGTATGTGAAATTGTATGTTTCCTTTTAGAGAAGGTACAAGGTGGCTTACTTTGAATATCTTTTGATGAAACCCCTAAATGGGTAAACGAGGCCTTATATACCACATATGTTGGTATATTAAGGTCCATGATCCAAACTATTATATATTTATGTAGAGACCCAAAATCACTACAATCTATTGAATAACAAAATAGACCCAAGACATACAAAAACTAAAGGACACTACAAAAGATTTGTAACAAAATCTCCCCCTTAGTGTTCTTTTTGCTTTGGCGTCTTTTTCGTCTTCTTTTTCTTGGGTCTTACCAGCTCGTAGACAAATCTTCTAAGTCCTAGTTTCTACTCGTAAGATCGTATCCATTTACGATAAGAAATTCAATCAGAGATGATGTCAATTATCTTTTGGTACTTGGCATGGACTTCATAGTCCTCGAAGCTCAATTCCTCCAGGATTCTTTTGAGCTTATCACGTGTGATTAGGAGGGTTCCATCGTAGAACCCGATGATCTCCAACGTCTTCATCAGCCTTTTTTGGCCCTTGTAGTTGATATAGACCATGGAGGGATTTTCTCCATCAAAGATGTGGCATTCACCGTAGCTCTTAGCCTCGGGGAGATCGAATGAGGGCTTTTTGAGGTTTACCTTCTTCAAGTTGCTCTATAGCGCCATCTGAAGATCGTGGAGATGCATTGTACTTGATCAGGCGCAACGTAAACCTCTTTAAGGTGTTGTAGCACAACTTAAGTACGGGGTCTGAAGAGTACCAAGCATCTTATAGTCTCCGACCATTTGATCGATGTCTTCTGCTCAGACGTAGGACATGTCTGCTTCATTCAATTTTTCGACAGTTCCATCCTCTCGCTGAACTCGGCAGATTGGAAATGATATGGAGCAGAAGTGAGCCGTCCGTACTCCCTTTACAGCAAAGATCCTAGGCCTCTTCTTCTCATCCACTCGGAGAGCCTCCAGGTTGCTTCCTTTTCCGTCGAACATGAGCTTTCGACGGAGGCTGAATAGGTAAAGATTGGCTCTTTGTTTCGATAGATGAGTCATGCCTCGCAGCTACAGCTCGTTGAGTTTCTTGAGCCGATCCTCCTTCCTCCAGATTCTGTTTCGAATCTCTTCTTGGTATGGTACCACGATCTTGGCGTTTCTCCAAGACAAGTCTAGATCTTCTCCTGTCTTCGACTTCAATGGAGGGTCGTCCTCGTCCATGACCCTGTGTTGAGGAGTTGGGAAGTTTTGAGATCTTGGCTTCGTAATCTCCGCCTTCCTTGAGTTCCTCCTCTTCAATACGAACCAAACTGATGGCTACCTTCTTTAGAAAAAATCTGGCATTTTCCATTAAGCCTTTGGCCAGTTCGGGAGTCAAGGGCTTATTCAACCACTCCTCGTTGAGTATGTAGCTCTCCACCTTGTCGTGAGGGTCGTAGAGCTCTTCGACGGTTAAGGTCGGCTCGTTGGTTGTTGGAGAAAGAACAGGTGAGGTAGAAGATCGAAGAGGCGTCGGAGGGTTGGTCGAGGTGAGGGGAGGCTTAGAGTGGCTATGGTTTGAGAGGTTACAGTGGTATGAGCTGGTGAGGGAGCGGTAGTACGGGCTAGGGAGGCAGCTTCTTTTTTAGATGAAGAAGCCTCCGATTGGGTGGTGGTGGATGAGGTGACCTGCTGCGTCGGGGGATCTGTGCGTTGTCTCTTCTCCCACTCGGGACGACCCTCATCTTCCGTGTGGTCACGCTGTCGATGGGCGAGCTGGCGGAGCGGAGGGAGGAGGCGCAACAGTTGCGGGTTCGGTGGCAGGGGCCTTGCATTTGTCTCTAGCGGAGAATTGGAGGGCACTGTAGATTTTGGTCATTATGAGTCCTCGAGAATTCCGCTAACTTGGCCTCCTTCACGAATGGGGAAACTAATGAGATGGAGCCACTAAGGCATTCCGTCGTCACGAAGTCAGATTAGGTAGCTGACACGCCGCCTGTTTGCACATGACTTGAGAAATCAGGGCCACTCAAGCTCACTGTTGGCATCGATAATGAGACTGGCTCAGTTCGATGGCCCATTGCAACAGCTGTAGGAATGTTAACTGTTGAGGGACTTCCGCTCAGGCCTTAACTGTCATGCAGCTAGGAGACATCGAAGAGCGTTCTATCCGGATCAACGATTTGGGACATTCGGGCGAGTCTGCATATATATATTTTTACTGTAGATTTTCGGGTGCTTTGGATTTTCGGGTAGCTCCAATTCTCGCTGAGTTTTTAGTTTTTAATATAAAATAATGATTAAATCAGTCGAGAATTGATGCATACCCAAAATTTGGAAATTCAAGGATTTTTAACCGAAAATCGCAAACAACAACTCGCAGCGGCCACTTATTCTGCCTCCATTGTCGATGTTGAGACGCACTTTTGCTTCAGAGATGACCATCCCACGACTTTATCCCCTAGAAAGTGAGCGGCCCCGGATGTGCTTTTCCTGTCCAGCTTGCATCCCGCATAATCTGCATCCGTGTATCCAACAAGTCTGAAGTTTGAATCTGCATCCCTTTTACAGCTAACTATATGAGGTTCCTTCGGATAGGCTTGGAAGCAAGCACATAGACAAGTCGCGAACATGATATCTGGTTTACTGGACGTGAGATAGAGCAAGGATTTTATCATTCCTTGATAAGTGGTTTGGTTGACGGATTTACCTGAGGTATCCGCATCTAGCTTGCATGAAGGAGACATAGGAATACTGGCACGAGTGGAGTTGCCCAAGTTTTACTTCTTGAGGATGTTGTGAATGTATTTGGACTGGCTGATGAAGATTCCGTCGTAAAGCTGCTTAACTTGAAGACCTAAGAAGAAACTTAGCTCTCCCATCATACTAATTTCGAATTTCTTCTTCATCAGGTCACCAAAATTCATGCAGAGTCTTGCGTCCGTCGAGCCGAAGATGATGTCATCAACATATATCTGTACAAGCATTATATCTGATCCGCTTCTTTTGGTGAAGAGAGTCGTGTCGATCTTCCCTTTCGTGAAACCGGAGGAGACAAGGAAATCCGAGAGGACATCATACCAAGCTCGGGGACCTTGTTTGAGTCCATATAGGGCTTTGTCCAGTCGATACACGTAGTCGAGGTTCTATTTGCTCACAAAACCTTCAGGTTGAGAGACGAAAACTTCTTCCTTCAATACTCCGTTGAGGAAGGCCGTCTTGACGTCCATCTGGTAGAAGTTTCTGTGGGCAGCAAAAGCTAGGAAGATCCTGATGGCTTCAATTCTAGCGACAGGTTCATAGGTATCATTGTAATCGATTCCATCATGTTGATTGTATCCTTTCGCCACCAGCCTAGCTTTATTCTTGATCACGACCCCTTGCTCGTCCTTTTTTTTTTAAATCCACTTAGTACCAATAATGGTTTTCCCTTTGGATATAGATACTAGTTTCCAGACGTTCAATCTCTCAAATTGGCCGAATTCTTCATGCATGGCAATAATCCAATCTGGATCGGTAAGAGTGTCAGCTACTTTGGTCAGCTCCTTTTGAATTAAGAAGCATGAGTAGAGACTTTCATTGATCGTAAAAGCGCAAGTGGTAACACCATAGGAGGGATCCAATGATTTGTGAGTTCGGATGAGCGCGAGTCCACTTTCTTTTGTGTGTTTGCGACGATTCAGCGACATCGTTACCCGCAGGAATTTCCTTATTTGGGATAATCAGTGGTTTCGTAGGCTCCACGGGTTGGGGTCCTGACTCTTCTGAAGACACTTCTATCGTAGAGTCAGTGGATTGAAAGGTGTTGGCTTTTGAGCTTGCAATGACATCAGAGTTAGTTGGAGGTACGCTATCTTCGCCGATGTGGAGATTTTCCGTCTAGGAGGCGAAAGGTCATTACTTGAGGCTGCAGAAGAAGTAGAGATGGTGGATTGCGGTGGTCTTGGATAGAGATGCTCAAATAGCAGATCAATATCCACATCGCTTGAGGTAAGAATATTTAAAGGCGTGACCGAAGATGTGCTAGATTGATTTTTCGTCAACTCTCGTAAAGTCCGGGTTCTGGACTAATTTGTGCAGAATCCACTTGGTCTACTTCGTCGAACGTAGCGTTGATGCTTCCATGACATATCTTCTCTCTTTAAGTATACTCGATAGGCTTTGGAATTTTTGGAGTATCCCACAAGTATACCTTCGAAAGCCTCTGGATCAAGTTTGCCCCGATGATCGCGGTCGTTGGTAACATAACACTTGCATTCGAAGACCTTGAGAAAGGAGACGTCTAACACTCTGCAGTTGATTATCTCATACGGAGTCCTCCTAAATCTTCTGATAAGCGAAGCACGATTTTGAGTGAAGCACGCCATATTCAGTGCTTCAGCCCATAAGAAGTGTTGCAGTCCAGAATGAATCAGGAGAGTCGTGGTTGCTTCAACTAGGGTCATGTTCTTGCGTTCGATAACTCCATTCTACCGGGGTATCTTCGCAATTGAGACTGTTGGTATTACCAAGCGACACATAGAAGTCGTTGAGCTTTCTATTCTTAAATTCCGTCTCATTGTCAGTTCTAAATATTTGGACGCTCAACTGGTAAATGTTCTATGCGGTCTTCACAAACTTGATGATGAAATTCGGTGTCTCGTCCTTGGTTCGGAGAAATTTGGTCAATGTGAAGCGCGAGAAATCGTCCACGATTACCATTACTTATCTTCGCCCATTGATGGTCTGAGTGCGCATCGGTCCACACAAATCCATGTGAATGAGCTCTAGAGGTTTGGAAGTCGATGCCGTGTGTTTGGTGTGGTTGGAAGCTTTCTTTATCTTCCCCATTTCGCACGCCGAGTAAAGATGCTATTTGTGGTACCTAAATGAGGGAAGCCCTCTGACCAAGTTTTCCGTGCGGAGCTTGTTTATATCCTTGAAGTTGAGATATGAAAGGCGCTGGTGCCAAAGGTCGTTATGATGTAGAGAGGCTGGAGAGATGAGACACGTCGGTCGAGTAGTATTCAGATCAATGGAGTAGAGGTTCGTCATTCAGTGGCCAGTGAGCAGCTCTGATCCTTTATCATTGACGACGCTACACTTGTTAGATTCGAAAAGAACCTTGAAGCCTTTGACACAGAAGTGTCTGTGCTGAATAAGTTGTAGCTTCGGCCTTCGACGTACGAAACTCCTTTAATGGTGAGTCCGTCATGAATGAGATGGTCTGTTTCTAGCATAGGTGCAGAGTCACCGTTCCTGAAGTAGACCTTCCCGAGATATCCCTCGAAAAAGTTGCTCAACAGCTCTTTATTTTCCGTTATGTGTGCGGAGCAACATGTGTCTAAGGACTACACATGACGGACCTGCAAAACAAGTTAAGCAAGCTAAGGTACCCGTATGAGGACGGGTCCTTCTTTAATTGCAGTAGAGGGTTTCAACCTTTTTGTTGTTATGTGGAGTTCTAAGTCAGCTTTTTGAATTACTGACTAAAAAACTCAGACTTGATTATAACCTATTGGGGCAGTAGGGATTTTGGAATCCACATTCGCCTATGTTTTAACAATTTAGTGCGCTTGTTTTTGTCCTTATTTTCGGGTGAGGTGCATCTCTTTCTCTTTACTTTGTGAGATTGAGTGGATTGCATTGGAGATACACCATCAGAAAGAGAGAAAGAGAAATGTTTTCTTCTGTGCAAAGTGGAAGCATTTTTGCGGAAATGATTGTTATGAGACTGGGAAGTACATCATAGTTGTCATAACAAGACTTAGACACCTTAGCTGAAAACAAAGAAAGACGGTCTGGGACATTACAAGACGACTTTTTGGAAAAAGTAAAACAATCGAAAACAGGAGAAACAAGAGTCGAAGGTAGCTTCGTCTTTTTATCAAAGAGAGTTGCCTCCTTCACTCGACTAGACTTAACTTTCTTCGTATCTCTAGAACTAAGACTTTTGTCTGTAGGCACATGCAATTCGGAGTTAGTACGAGACAAGAGGTTTTCTTTTCTGTTTTTTTGCATTTACACGTAGATGTTTCGGAGACAGAATAAGAGGTGGAAGTACCTTCCTGATATTCGGGTCCAAACGGCGAAATGAAATCTGTAGTTAGCGGAGTATTTCTAGTTTTATAACTATCGTGCAGCTCCGCATATGTAATTTGGGCCCAATTTTCGTTTCTCCTTTTCTGTTCTTCAGATTTAATCACCTCAATCGATTCAACAAAAGGCAAAAGCTTTTCCAGGCTTAAGCCAAACTGTTTTAATGTCGTATAGAGGAAACACTTCATCTTTCTGTAGGTTCGTTTTAGTTTGGAACCCCAAACCTTCGCGAGGATTGTAGAATTCTATATCTTTCGGTTGGTTGATAAAGATGGTTTGATCGGTTTGACCTATTTTGGTAAGAAGGTCCTCCAATTGTGTGACCTTCTTATAGAGTCTAACGCGTTCTTTAGTGATCAATTCGTATTGAGAAGATACGTTTACACGTTCTTCTACGCTATCCTTCAAATATTTACTAACATCACTAACCTGTCTTTCGCTATTCTCTACCTTTTCTGCTAAGTTTTTTACTTTAGATTTTGAATAGGCTAATGATTCCTTAAGAATAACTATCTCTTGTTGTTGTTTATTAGTAAGGCGTAATTATTGTCAAATTTTTTTTTTCGTCCTGAGTAATCCCTACTTTGCATGGAAAGCTTGTGTATTCTATGTTTTAGCTCAACGAAATCTTTAGGGGATGGAGTGTATACCTCAAAGTCGGTAGCAAAGAGGTCAGTTATGTTGGAGCCGGAGCCTAATGCTTCTTCATCTGAGCCATAGTCCTTGCTCTTGACCATGAAGGCTTTTTCCTTATTCTCCTCGTCAGACGTGTCCTCAAGCCAATCCTCTTCCTGAGCTACCAGAACTGAAGCTTCCGCTTGTAGTACTCAGTGTCCTTCGTCTTAAGTTTGTAGCAGTCCTTACCAAAGTGACCGGATTTCCCACAATTGAATCATTTCTTTGGAGCTTCAGTTTCCCTAGTCTCGGTTTTCTCGGGAGCAATGGTTTTTTGTTTACCGCTGGAGGTTCTCTGATCATCATCTTTGAGAGCATGACCACTTACTTCTTGAGGTTGTTGAGTTCTTCGTCGAATTCAGAGCCTGAGTCAATATTGTCTGAAGAGTCGGATAAGACGACTTGTTTTCCTTTAGAAGTCTTCGAGCTTTTATTGGTAGGCTTGTTGGTCACGAGAGCAACGACTTCCACATAAGCATTTGCCTTTCCTTCGTTTCTGATTTCTTTGGCGTACTCGATGTATTGAGAGAGGTTATCATCAGGGCATGAATGTCCATGGAATACAGGTCTTTGTTCTGCTTGATCAGAATAGCAATCCCGCCCCACTCGGATTAAAGTGTGGAAACAAATTTGATGTTGTGCTTGAAGTTTGAGCGTTGGATGTTGATCTTCCTCATCTCATTGATAATAGTCAAGAACCGAAGGTATGTTTCTCGAAAATCTTCCCCTTCCTTAGCTCTGAAGGAATCATAGGTAGTAAGAGTGCTTGATTTCTTGGACAAGGTACTGACGTATGTCCCAACCACCATCTTCGAAACTTCGTCCCAAATTTCTTTGGCAGTGGACATGTTGTCCCCCTGGATGTATACGTCGTTGGGAAGTGACTGGAGAACGTAGTTTCTAGCAAGCTTGTCAGCTCCGGCCCGTGCTTTCTCCGCGTCTGAGTAACGATAGGATGCTTCAGTGTTCTTCTCTCCAAGAGAGGAGAGTCCTGCATTAGGCTGACCTTCAACGCCGGTCCAGAATTGAGCTGGCCCGTCGAAGATAAAAGAGAGCAGGTCATTGGCGAGGTCACCGTCCTTGATTTCTATGAAGTTGATGAAGCGATTTTTCCAAATATCATACTCGCCCCATCTTAGCATTGGGGGACGAGTGTCCGATCCTAGCGCAAAGGCGTCCATGATGTTTGGTAATGATCGTAACGTGAAAGAGATATGTGAATGAAAGGTTAGTTTCGAACAATTATATTCAAAGTATCGAAAAGTTTGGGTAAGAGATTTCGACCAAAATAAATAAGAGCTTTCAAAGTTTTTAAAGTGAAAAATTATTTAATTTTTGACTTAGAAGTTTCTTGAAAAATTGTTAAATGATTCTCGGGCAAAGAGTAATTTGAATTGGTCAAACGGCGAGAATTGTGAATTTCGTGTGTTGACTTTTGATCAACATTTAGGTTAAAATTCGTTTAACGAGAGTTGAAAATCAATATTTAAATTCAACTAAATTAAATTAAAAAAAATCAATAAATAAATAAATATGAGATGAACGACTTCACAACGTAAAGTCACTCAAATACCTCAACACAAACTCGTCAAACCCTCTCCGACTACCTCACTGCCAGCAACGACGAAACACCTCTCTAAAGTCTTTGCGAACCACTTCTAAGATCCAAAGGTATGATTTTCCCGAAAGCCCTAACTTTTACGGGTTTTGACTTTTTGCATACATTTCTATTCATATATCTGCGATTTCACTCAATTCTTCGGCTTGGTAGTTGATTTCTTCGCTATATAACGATTAAGAACATTGTCATTTGGCTAATTTCATCAAATTTTGAGACCGAATCAGTTTTCATCTCATACGCTTTGATAGTGTTCGATAAAAGTCCTCAACCGAATTGAAAGGAAATTATGCTATTATTTTTTTTAGAGCCGCATGACACGACACTTGCTATCTATTTCCTGTGAGAAGATTTTTTGATGATATTCGTAAATGCCCCTGAGCTTATGTTTCAATGGTGTGCACTAAAAGCATACATTGGTCTGCTTCATTGTCGAGGAACAAAGTGTCATAGTTTGCCGATTTATCTCATTAATCATAATGTACTGTTTCATGTGATTTTAGTGCCTCTATGACTAGATGCATCCGTCATGATATGTAAGACTCGTGGTTGATTTTAAATGTAACTTGAGCATGCGGCTGGAAATGTTTACATATATATTTTTTTTATGATTCCAAGTTCTTTACCTATTGAAACTATGAGTAGTGAGTGGACTCACGTTATTAAGGAGAGGCATGTGCAATTTGGTCGAATCGAGTTGGGCTATTCTTTTCTTGCAGCTCACATATGCGTTTGCAGGAACAATGGCAAGAAAAGGTTCATCAGCAGATCCATCCACTGCCCAATTATCAAATCCCCGTGCACAAAAGTGTATACGCACTGATACGCATATCTCACTTCAGTCCACGACAAGCTTCAAAGATGAAGCTCAAAGGACTAGATATGCCAAGCTCAAGGAAATGAAATTTATACCCATAGACCGGGTTGATTTGGATGCACTGAAAAGACTCAACATCGACCAACATGTGGAAAAGTATCTTTCGAGGAGCGATTGGAAAGAATTATTTGAAATAGATGAAAAAGCGTACAAGGAGCTCACACGAGAGTTCCTCACAACATTCACTTTCGATGAGCGTAACCCGGCGACCCCGATCACATTCCGGACATTCAATAGGGAGATAACGACAAATGCTGACGACTTAAGAACTGCCCTGGGGTTATGGAAACCCCCCTCCCTCCATACCTCTAGCCTTCGAACATTACTCTTCTTAATTCAAGTCGCCTGAACACAAGAAAATCGTATGGCGTGAACTCATTAGACAACCCATAACGAGCGAGTACATCGGTTCGACATCAAAGGCTTCGCAGCTGAAGGCTGATACAACGACTTTTCACTAGCTCGTTCACAACGAAGGGTGATTCTCACAGTACAATGACCCTCTGAGACATATTCTTCTTGTCAAAGATCCATAACGAAGAGTGGGTACATCTCGGGAGTGCCATCGCACTTGGATTTCAGCTACAGTCCCGGACCCGAAAAGGAGGGAAGATTGTGTCGGTCCGTTTGTTACAAAACTTGTGAAAAGGCTAGATATGTTGCCGGAAAATGCACCAGAAATGGAGGTGGCAGGCGGACTTTAGCCATTGGACGAGGATACATTATGTAGGATGGCTACGATAGCTAAAGCACTGGGAGTGTCAGACGATGACAGAGTTTACACATGGCATGTGCACTACCTCGGGACAACCAATCTTGGCCCCCAGGGGGTAGAACCCTGCAACATCTACCCGCAGCCATCGCCCAGCGAAGATCCACTGCCGCATCCGACTGAAACCGACATCGCCGGACCTTCAGCGCCACCGAAGCTACACCTTATGCGACGGCTGCAGAATTACACGCCTTAGGCCAGAAGGTTGTCCAGCTGATTATATCAAAACCCCGGCTCCTCCTGAATACATGCCATCAAAATACCATGAAGAACCTCCATATCAAGCGTAAGGAGATACGACGATATGGGAACTGTGCCGCAATCCTTGCTTGCCGTCAAAGAAGCCCACCGACCGACCATTAAAATTAATTGAGAAAGCCATCACCTCAAGCAGCATCGAATCCAATGGATATAGGTCGAGTGGAATCGCATGGCCTCAAGGACAACCAACAGAAAACTCCACTCCACCCATCATATGTCTTAGCGAGATCCACATTGAACATAACACATGGAGGGCGTCCACTATTCTCATACCCAAGGCAGAGTTCATGAGCCAGAAGAACATTATCACTTATACGTCGCCCAGAAATGAAAGTCGTCTGCGAACAGTGAACAAGACCCGCCAAAGACGCCTTCAGCCGATTCGCCAAGATCTTCGAACTCACCTTATAGAAGACGTTACAGCACGAGATCGGTCGAAAGTTCATCGGGCGGCGTGCCGCAACACTCTTAGGAATCAAGGTGAGAAGGGTACTATTCAGCCCCTTAAGTAACCGGCCTGTCAGAAAAAAATCCTACACCTCCCCAATCACATCTGGGCCCATGATCCCCCATGATGCCTTGAAGAAGGCGACAGTATAACCATCAGGCCAAGGCGCCATCTCATCCCAATAGAGAACATAACCTCCTTAACTTCCCCCGCTTCAACAGGTCGCACCATTAACGCCGCCGCTTTGGAAAGTCTGTGCGATATACTCTCCTGTACCTCCTCAACCATCACTGGGGTATCTCTCGCCGAATGACCCAACAGTCCATGATAGTATTCAATGAACTCCCCTGTCACCAACCCTGCATCCTCCAGTACCTCGCCAGCCGCATTTTCAATTGTGAAATTACGATTAGCGCTCGTCAAAGTACCACCCTCCGAAAGAAGTATGCAGTACACTGATCGTCGTCCATAAGCCACGAGAGCTTGGTTCGCTAAGACAAAACCGCCTGCTTAATCTCCACCGCCTTCGAGTAAAGCAACCGGTATGCCCACTCCATGTCATAAAATCATCCTTCCTTCAGATACCTAGCCACAAATGCTTGAGCAATATCAAGAAACCGCTTCGCATCAGCAACGCTCGCCGCCAGGTCACCCTTCGTGCATCGCAACTACAAGAAATGGGGCTTCAACATCTTCAGTCGCCGTACTAGCGAGAACATGGGATACCCCCGTACAGGAACATCCCAAATACTTAAAACCAGCCCCAGAAATGCAGCTCCTTGCTAAAAAAATTCTTGAACTGGAAACTCACCCCCCGCGTCTGACTCGTCACAGCCCCCAAGAGCAGAGGAGAATGGTCCGACGTGGCCGGGAGGTCCCAACAAAAAAAGGAATCTGGATAACGAGCGAACCACTGAGGGTTGCCCAACATGCAATCCAACCTACGTCACACCCAGTTGCTGCCCGTTGCTAATTATACCACATAAAATGTCTGCCCCATCGTTGACAACGTAGTAAGATCCGGCCAAACCAAGCAATCATGGTACTCCGCCATAGTTTGTTTGTCTGGCGTACCCCCCGACCCTTCATCATCATGCAAGATAGCATTAAAGACTCCCAAAATTAACCAAGCATTCACCACATGTTGCTCCGCAAACCCCACTAGTTCCTCCCACAAAGGCCCCCGCTCATCCCTCCAAGATCTCCCATACACAAACGAGATAAACACCAGATCTCACGTCTCAGTCGATTCCACTCGACAGTGAATTGTCTGTGAAGAGAAACCAAGTACCGTCACACTCAGAAAACCCGGATCCCATCCCAACCAGATCTGTGTACCTAGCCCAGCATCATAGTCAAAGAACCAGCTTCAATGCATCCTAATGCCCTGCGAGATCATCGCAACATTAGCAACCGAGACACGAGTCTCCAACAAACCTACTATATGTAACATACTCCGTGATATCAAGTCGCTCATCGCCCTCCTGTGGTCTTGCTTATTAAGACGACGTACATTCCAGACACCAACCGGAATCATGGAATAACCACATAATGGGCCGCATGTGCTTCAGAGCCCTCAATAAATAATATGGAGTCATCTTCATAATGTAAGACCCGAAGGGCCTTGAATGAGTTGTGGCCACCAGTCAGATAAGGTCCAGCGGGCTAATGCCCACTACCGCAACCATCCGCCATCCGATCGTCTCTAGCCTCATGCGACGTACTAGCTTCCCCAGCATACCCACCTCCACGGGACGCAATCCCCTCATCTCCCGCTGCATCCACCATGATAGCCTTACCTTTTGCACCTAATTGGCGCCACTCATCCTGCGATCTAGTATCCATCCCACGACCCCAATTTGATCGCCCAATCCTCCGTACGACTTGTTACCGTGATTCAGTGTGTCGGCCTACACCAAGTCGCGTCAACCACCTGTCCCCGTGCAACCCATCAGTCGGCCCCCAAGCCACCACAGTCCGCGAGATCATCCGATAATGTCGCAGCCCAGTACCCCACACCTTGCCCGCCGCAGGCCGCAAGTTCCGTTGCGCCCATTGTCGCCGATCCTCCACTAATGAGCGTTATGGGGAGTGAGTCACCCCATGCACACACGACTCACAATTGTTGCACTTAGTCGGACGCCATTCATACTCCACCCGAACTAGGATAACACCAGAGCTACTCCCATTCTCCTTGGGCAAATAAATATGAAAAGTATCAACAAACGGCTCAGCAACTGTCTTCGTCACACCTATAAGAGCGAAGTCAATCATGTCCCCATTCATCGTGACTCCATCAGCAAACAACGGCTTACCAACGCGCTTGCCCCTGAGACCCTCTTGAGTCCAGAATTCGCAAGGGACATTCCATAGTGTAACCCATAATGGCTGCTCAATAATTTTCCGTCTCTCAAACGACATACCAAGCCGTCAAATCTCCAAGAATAACGGTTACCCCTACATAAGCCACGGGCCCCTCAAGGACCTCAACCATCTCCACAGTCGAAGCAAAATGAAACTTGAAGAAACCATTGATAGTAGCCCTGACCTCCACCAATCCATGCCATGTGGATCGGAAATAGCGCTCAATAAATGGGAAGTACGGCTTTCCTAAAAAATAACCCACCAAAGTATGATCCCACCGAGGAAATCCCTGATTCGCCACATCCCAAGTAGGATACACCTCAGCAACCCCATCAACAACGCACAACAAAGTCTACTCCAATGCATTTCGGCGTTGCCTAGCATTTTTCCGCTGCAGACCCAACCCCTTGACAAGTGATGCGAAAGAATTCTTTTCCGCCACAGCCCTAGTTGACCCACCAGTACTCACCACCACCATCGGCCCAGTTAGGGAAAGCCTAGTCGTCTCCATCTCATTCCTTGCTGGCCCATCAGGGCCCAACTCCGCCTCCGTCACATCCCCCGGCAGCCCACCAGAGCCCACCAGAGCCCACCACCACCGTCAGACCAGTTGGAGAAAGCCTAGCCGTCGCCGCCATATTCCTCGTCGGCCGACCAGGACCGAGCGCCACGCTAATTCGCCAAAATAGGTAACTCTAGCCGTAACATCCACCTGCAGTCCACCAGGGCCCACCACCACTGCGGCCCATCAGATGGGAATAGAGTTGAAAGTTTGGGCCTAAGCCCATGGGCCGGCCCGATCCGTCCGGAAAAAAATCGGGTTTGGGCCGTAAATTTAGGAGCCCGAAAAGAGATTGGGCTGTTTGGCCCGGCCCACGGTGGCCCGATGGGCAATGGGCTGTGGGCTAGAAAGCCCGATGGGCCGCGGGCCAATTTGGCCCACTTTTTTATTTTTTATATTCATTTATTTTTATGTTTAATATTTATAAAATTTAATTTATAGAGGAAAAAACTATTTTTACATATTAATGGATACAATCTTTTCGAAATTATGTATATATATTATTTATATAATATAAGGTACGAATTATATTTTATAATAAATAATTAATATAGTTTTAAAATTTAAAATTAATAAATAAATTAAAAATCGGGTCGAATGGGCTAGGGCCGGGCTGCCTCGGTCCATAAATGGGCTAGGGCCAAGATTCTACCAATCCATAGAAAATAGGGCCGGTCTTTAATCGGGTGGTCCGCTTTTTTCGGGCCGAGCGGGCCGCCCGCCCAAATTCAGCTCTAGATGGGAAAACCCTAGCCGTCGCCACCGCAACAGTAGCAGACCCGTCAGGGCCTACCATCTGTTGGGACCAGAAACCCTAGCCAATCCATCTCGTGACGCCGCCGTGTGAGAACCTGCGGCCACCATGATGCCGCGCGATCCGCCGTAGCCGCGACCACCCTTGACACACCACCCCCCGTCTTCAACCATGATCCCCTCATCCACCTCTTCCGCACCCACCACTGGCTGAGATGCGGCTAGCCTTGTAGCATGCGATCTCCACCGGCCCGAAAAGGTGGCGGCGTACTCGGGCGCCCCCATTGGAATCCCCGTCCCTTAACCGACTCCGTCGGAAGAGGCTGAACCATCATGTAGAAAACATCAAGATCCGTTGCACCTCCGGAATTACCCCATCCATCGCCATGGTCCCATCTGCCTCGATCCGATCCGCATTAGGCCGCCCTTCGTGTTGCTTATCCGTCGGCAGCACCTCACCCGCCGGCGTGTCCACCATTGCAGCAATCCGATTGGATTCCGACTCGACCAATCGCGGTCCATGCACACGTTCAACAAGATCGCCAAAGCCCTTCCCGCCAAATTCATCCGCAAAATCCGAGTAATTCCTTACCAAGCCCGCAATATCCGGCATCCCCAATGCCACCAGCACCGGCGACGAAGGTGAATCCATCCGCCGCCCACCCCACATGTGGAAAACCTAACCAAGAAAAATCCCAGCCGCACCAAAAACCTCACAAACTCGCCCTGCACGCTCACCGTCAAAGACGGAACGACCACCGACCGACCTAATCCGCAACCGGCAGGTCGGAGACGGCGGTCAAACACGTAGACGGTGCGGAATTGCCCTAAGTAAAGAGCGGATTCTTTTGTGTCCGTCCATTTCAAATAAAAATGCGATGCCGAAGATGATATTTGAGATGATGATTTAGTATGTGGATGATTTCTCCAAGTCCGAAACTTGTCCATGGTCATTCTATTCAAATGCTTTAATAATATAAGCAATCACTTCATTGTGCAAATAACAATTACATATATATTATCGGTTGAAATTTCCCGTTCCACAATTGGTTTTCCATTATGTTACACATTGTCGAATTTAAATAAATATAATTCTTACGAATATCAAAAAATAAGATATGTATATCATTTTGATCATCTTGAAACAAAGAATAAATTGTATTTGCTTATTTTCTTTTATCATATAAATCACGTAAAATAAGGATGATTTTATGATTTGGTGGAATATGTAATTAAAAAAATAGAAAATAACTAAAAAATAAAAGGAAACTTTCTGAGCCGTAGGATTTAACACATGTCACCACGAAGTTGAGAATAGAACAAGAGATTGGAACACAAATTGTAACGGAGGATCTCAACCGATATATTATCGTTATAAATAACAAACTACAGAACATTAAACATAAATACTTTTTTTTTTCTCGTCTTGAGGTATCCCCACTCGACCAGACTATGGGCTGGCCGCTAAATACTGGCGTGGGCTTGTGCCACGCCGACATGGCGGAGGCTTAATTGCTCCACACACTCCAATAATGTGACTTATCCTCGATGCCAGATGAATATGTCTCATATTCACCTGACAACGATAATCACGGTGAATCATGTCCATGTGGGATTCGACCCCGTGACCCAAGAGTTGACATGTCACTAAAGCCAAGCGTTGGGGACGAGTACGATACTTCTCACCCTCTACATATTGAACATCACTTTTTCTTCCTATAGGCCTGAAATATCATGATTCAAGAAGTATAGGCCAAATTATTAAATTAGGTCATTAACTACGCCTCTCGTATTTTTTGGGTCACTAAGTTTCATAATTGCAAATATAGGTCACTAAGTAACGTATCTGATTTCTTTTGGGTCACTTGTGAATTTTCTGGTTAAAATCGCCGGAAATCCGACGTGGACGATGACGTGACTGCTGACATGTCATCGGTCACGTCGGATTTCCGGCGATTTTTGCCGGAAAAATCACAAGTGATCCAAAAGAAATCAGATACGTTACTTAGTAGTGACCTATATTTGTAATTATGAAACTTAGTGACCCAAAAACGAAAACAGGTATTCTTAGTAGTGACCTAATTTAATAATTTGACCAATAAGTATACGAAAATGATGTTTTCTAAAATTTTACGCTAACGCTCACTTTCACCACCGATATGTTCTCTCACCCATACTGCAACATACGACTGCATGAAGAAGATTTTGTGAGTATCAATACCAAAACGCAAAGGACAAAAAATAATAATAAATAAATAATAACACATGAAAAATTCAGTTTAAGTAAAACAATAAACGATTTATCATGATGGCAAGTGCTCCCAGAACAATCACTGATTTAATATCTATATCTTATTTTCTTTTTTATTTTAGTTTTAATCATATTTCATATGTTCATCTTTTCATACGAAGTTTCAGTTGTCGAGAAGCATTCCTTGTGACAAGTATTCGTAACCATGAATAAAGCAAGTAATCATTAATCCATTTATTCATTGCCATTCATTTCATTTAATATAATTTCCATGTTGCTTCAAACCTAATCCACCGAACACTACATTTGATTCAGACATGTAGATGAGCTAGTTCACCAAACTATTACTCCTAAAATAATAATCCTTGTCAACAAAAACAATATATTCCAAACATTTAATCATTTAGATAACTATCGAATTTTAAGAATAATATAAAAACATATTTACATAACTATATTGAAACTTCACCTTCCTCGATGTTAATTGTACTCCATAAACACATATGTAAATATATTAGTTTAGTTTTAGATAAATATATAGATATATATATTATTAGTTTAACAAACGTTCATCTCTATTCAAACCTCAAAGTCCCCGAATGTAGGAATTTTCCCTTCGACCCGTGATATATAAACATATATACGCACATAATCAGACAAGTTAATATCGTCAATATCTTCTTCAATGGCACGAATTCTTCTCCTCGCTTTGCTAACCTTCGCCGCCACAATTTCACCATCATCCTCAGCTTCGAGGCAATTACTCGATCATCATCATCATCATTACCACTCGAGAAAACCCGTCGGGTTCCAAGTCGACTTAAAGCACGTCGACTCGACCCGAAACCTCACCAAGCTCAAGCTCGTACAGCGCGCGACCAAGCGCTCGAAGAGGCGAATGGAGAAGCTCTACTCGATGGCCCTCTCCGCATCGGACCCGAGCGTGGAATCTCCGATCCACGCGGGCAACGGAGAGTTTCTGATGGAAATCTCGATAGGAACTCCCCCTCTGCCTTACTTGGCAATCTTGGACACGGGAAGCGACCTTATTTGGACCCAGTGTAAGCCCTGTAAGAAATGCTTCCAACAGAAGACGCCCGTCTTTGATCCCAAAAACTCGTCTTCCTTCTCGACTCTCCCGTGTTCGAGCGATCTCTGCGTCTCTCTTCCCATTTCCTCGTGCAACTCGGGAGAATGCGCCTATTTGTACACTTATGGCGATTATTCCTCCACGGAGGGAGTCATGGGCCTGGAAACGTTCACATTCGGGGACGTTTCCGTTCGTAAAGTAGGGTTCGGTTGTGGGCTCGAGAACGAGGGCGGTGGGTTCGAACAGGGAGGCGGGCTCGTGGGCTTGGGCCGCGGGCCTTTGTCCCTCGTGTCGCAGCTCGACGAGCCCAAGTTCTCGTACTGCTTGACGTCGATCGATTCGGGCAAAAGCAGCACCCTTTTGATGGGATCCTTGGCCAACACAAAACATGTGGGCTCGGGTTCGATTTCCACCACCCCAATGATCAAAAGCCCTTCGTCTCCTTTTTACTTTCTCTCGTTGCATGGGATTACGGTGGGCGACACGCTGTTGCCTATCAAGAAATCGAATTTTCAGCTGAGATCCGACGGCAGTGGAGGCGTGATCATCGATTCGGGCACCACGATCACTTACTTGGAGCAAAGTGCGTTCGATCTGTTGAAGAAGGAGTTTGCGAAGCAGATGAATCTTCCGGTGGATGAGGATTCGGGCGACACCACAGGGCTCGAGCTATGCTTCAAGCTGCCCTCGAATGCAAAGAGCATCGTCGAAGTGCCTAAGATTGTGTTTCACTTCGAAGGGGCCGATCTGGACTTGCCCGGTGAGAACTATTTCGTTGCGGATGAGAGCGGCGTCGGGTGTTTGGCGATGGGGAGTTCGAGCGGTATGTCCATATTCGGGAATTTTCAGCAGCAGAATCTGTTGGTTGTCCATGATCTTGTGAAGGAGACCATCTCTTTTATCCCCACGGAATGTTGAGTTTTTTTTTTCTTCATTTTTTTATTGTCATGTTGTCTTCCTTATTGTAAATTTAAAGCATGATCGCATGCAGGCCTGCGATGATGATGATGATGATGATTTGATTGAAATATAAACACATACTACATACGGAACTGAGGTGATGAAGTTGCTTATGTTGGAGTTGGACTACTATCGAATCAATTCCAGAAAAGCAATAAACAGTAAAACGAAAAACAACTCAAGAACACCTTTTACGGATTGATCTCAAACTCGAATCAATTCCTACGCACCGGAGAGTTTCCACTCTTTAATTGATGTGTTTCGACTACAAGATACAAGCTTCACTCAACTCAACTCTCCTCTCCTCTCGAATAGATTACAAAAGAGTGTGTGTGTGTGTGTGAAGTGTGAGTTCCTGTTCTAAACTGTTCACGGCTTAAAATATGTATAGAATTGAATGCTTGTACTTCGGGCTTTTATCACTTGTACTCCGGGCTAAATCGCTTTCAACACCAACAATTATCTTGGCAGCTTCAACTTGCTTCAGCAGAATTTGTAGCACAAAAAGCTAACGTCTCAGCTTGTGACTCCAAGCTGAATCATTATGCAGAGATGAATGACTATTATCCAGAAATTATCTCCTCTGCGTTAATTTTTGTTAGAATTCCAACACGTGTTTGATAGAATATTTTTCCTCTAAATATAAACTTTATTACTTCTCCAATATATAGAGATTACATATGAAATAAATAAGGAAAATATATTACATCATAAAGAAAAATAAACTATCATAAATAAAAATGATATGGAGATAATTATGAGAGATAATAATGGGATTTGAGATTATCCGTTATTGATGATTATCCGTTATCCCCCCCCCCCCCCCCCCCGCAATCAAGACGTGGGGCGTGGAGCCACGCGCAGCTTGGAGCGAAAAAACTCAAATAATGGACGAGCTAGGCCTTTGGTGAAAACATATGCAATCTGAAGGTTTGAAGTAATGAACTTCGTGAGAAGGCGACCAGAGGCGACAAGTTCACGAACAAACTGATAGTCAATATCAATGTGCTTCGCGCGTTTGTGAGCGATGAGATTCTGGCTTAGGAAAATAGCACTGTTGTTGTCAAAAAGTAGAACCGGGGTGTCGATGATAGATACATGAAGCTCCTTAAGAAGATTAGATAACCAAACTACTTCAGATGCAGCGTTGGATAACGCACGATATTCTGATTCGCAACTAGATCGTGCCACGGTAGGTTGCTTCTTAGCGCTCCATGATACGAGGTTAACACCAAGAAAAATAGAGTACCCATAGGTGGAACGACGAGTCTCAGGACATCGAGCCCAATCAGCATAAGAGTAGGCCAATAAAGTGCAAGGCGATCCACGACGGAATGAAAGACCATAATTAATTGTGCCTTTGACATAGCGAATAATACGCTTGACGGCCTGATAGTGATCAACTGTCGGAGATTGCAAGAACTGGCTGACAAGGTTGACTGCATACGATAGATCGGGGCGTGTAATTGTCAGGTATTGAAGAGCTCCCACTAAGGAACGATAATGCGTTGGATCAGAATATGACGCACCATCACTTGTTAGAACTTAACCAGCAGCAAGAGGAGTCGAAACAGGCTTACACTCAAGTAGCTGAGAGCGCGTAAGAATATCGTGAGCATATTTGGTCTGACTGAGGTGTAGTCCACTATCGGTGTGATCAACCTCAAGCCCCAAGAAATAATTTAAACGACCGAGATCCTTTACTGCGAATTCTGAATGGATCCGGGAGATGAATTGTCTTATACCGGTTGTGTTATTTCTTGTGAGAATAATGTCGTCGACGTATACCAACAGATATATAATATCAGATGCATGATTGAAAATAAAAAGCGAGGTATCCGCACGACTGCAAAGAAAACCAAGTTTAATGAGAAAATCACTGAACCGTTGAAACCATGCACGTGGCGCTTGTTTGAGCCCATAAAGTGCCTTTTTGAGACGACAAACATGAGTAGGAAAGCGAGGTTCAATGTATCCCGGTGGTTGCTCCATATAAACAGGCTTGGTGAGAACACCATTAAGAAATGCATTTTTGACATCCAACTGATGCAATAGCCAATTTCGCTTAGTACGAAAAACTCATTTAGAGCCAACAACGTTAACTCCTGGTGGACGTGGCACAAGATCCCATGTAAGATTCTCCCGTAAAGCAAGCATTTCATCATCCATAGCAGCGAGCCAGTGATGGTGCTTAGCAGCCGATTTAAAACCTCGAGGTTCAGCGGTCATCGCCTGAAGATGAGTAGTGGCAAAATCGGCAATGTGACGTGGTTTAAAAATGCCTGCTTTGGCGCGTGTGACCATCGGATGTCCAAAAGATGAAACATCAGGTTGTGATGATGGTGGAGTTGGTGTGTCGGTGGATCTGGTTCGGGTGTCGTAATGGTCGTAACTGTAGGGCAAATCGAGCACGGTAGGGGTTGCTTTGAGGATGTCGACTCATTAGACTCGATCGGTGCAGCAACTAGATTCAAATTAGATAACGGCTCAAGAAAAAAAGAAACATGAAGTTTAGAAATGGATGTTACCGAATTTTGGCATGAATACGGGTAAACATCCTCATCAAATCTTGCATGTCGAGTAATGTAGATCTTCGTGGTTAGCGGATCGAGACATCGAAACCCCTTGTGATTTGAGTTGTAACCAATAAACGTGCACGGTCGACTGCGAACAGAGAACTTGTTTGCCGCATAGTCATGTAAGCAAGGGAAAACCCGACAACCAAACGGGTGAAAATTTGCATAATTTGGTGGATTCCCAAACAATGTCTCAAACGGTGAGATTCATGCAAAATAGGTGATGGCAACCGATTTATAGTGTAAACCGCTGTAGAAAAAGCTTCAACCCATAAAGACATAGGAACATGCGCATGAAACATCATAGCTAGACCCGTTTCGGTGATGTGACGATGTTTACGCTCGGCTCGACCATTCTGAGATGGCGTGTAAGGACACGAGATGAGGTGTTGAATTCCCTTATTCGTGAACTCCGTACCACCGTCGCTCTGAAATTTCTTAATAGAGCAATTAAACTGATTTTCCACCAAATTTGCAAATTGCACCAGATTCACAAAAAAATCCGACTTACTAGAAAGTGGATAGAACCATGTGAAACGAGAATAGTCATCAACAAATATAACGTAGTAACGAAAACCCGATGATGAAGAAATAGGTGCAGGTCCCCATAAATCCCAATGAATTAGTTCTAACACATGGCGAGCTCGTTTTTCATTCAGAGAGAAAGGTAAACGCTTGCTTTTAGCGAGTTGACACGAAGGACATAAGGAAGGTTTGGGTAACAAAGAGGTAACGATCAAATGACCCGATTTATTCAACAAAGATATAATTCTGGGCGAAACATGCCCGAGTCTAGCATGCCACAATTCAAACGATGCACGCTGGCAATTATTTTGTAAACTAGCAATTAAGGCAGGACGAGCTCTCTCTAATATATATAGGCCATCTTCACGACGACCGTTTACCAGAACCTCCTTTGTGTGACGACTCTGAATGGTAAATAACTTATCAGTGAATAATACATCAACTGGTAAAACCGAGGTAAGCTTGTTAATGGAAAGCAAATTTTTCGTGAGATTTGGGACGACTAAAACATCCAACAATTGAATGTTATTGGTAACACGTGATTTGCCAATGTGAGATATAGAGAGATTAGCACCGTTACCAACAACGACGTGATCGTTACCGGAGTATGCTTGAGACGAGTCCAAAGTCGATGGTGTTGGAGTCATGTGCGCCGATGCACCAGTATCGAGATACCAATCAGAAGCGTCTCCGTTTGAAACGGAACAACTAGCCGAAAAAGCTTCAGCCAGATTTGCAGATGAGGGACGGACATACCGTTGTTCGCAAGTGGAGGCGTAGTGCCATCCTGTCGACAGATTTGACAACGAGGAGTACGTCTAGAGTTTACACGACCCTGACCACGAGAATTGTTGGACTGATTTCCACGGCCTCTGTTTGATGTCGAAGAATCAGATTTTTTATTTCCACGAGTATCGCGATGTCCGTAAAATGTAACAGCGGAAGTACCCGAACTTTCGAGGGATTCTTGAAACAAAGAGAAGCTCTCGGCCTTCGACAGAAGATCTCAAAAAGTTGATAGTGGAGTTAACGCCATCTGGGCAGCTGAGAAACTGGAGAAGGAAGATCCAAGACCACGAAGAAACCAATGAGCTTTGTTGGTATCATCAACGGGACGGCCAATGGCAGCAAGCTGATCGCATAACGATTTGAATTGGCGACCGTACTCAGCGATACTTCGAGAGCCTTTCTTCATGAGTTGCAAGTCATCTTTTAGACGTAGTTCACGTGACTTGGAGCTATGACTAAGGCGGCCTCTAGAGCGAGCCAAACGGCACGAGAGGTTGTACACCCAAGAACCTCAGCAATGGATTCTTCAGTGAGAGAAGAGAGAAGAAGGCTTAAAAGCTCCTGATCTTGCATGCGCCATGCTTCATAGGACTGGTTCTGCACGTTTTGACCAGCTGCATTGTTGATGGTGGCAGGCGGCGCGGATTTGGAACCATCAACAAAGCCGATAAGGTTCTGACATGTAAGAATCGGTGTGAGTTGACTCTTCCATAACAGATAGTTTTGAGAGGACAACTTGATTGTTATCAGATGGATGAGAGTGGCGAATGAAATTTATCCATATTTTGTGCCATGGAGGAAGAACGGGGAAGAGAAAGAGAATGATCGTAGTATTAGGCTGATACCATGATAGAATATTTTTCCTCTAAATATAAACTTTATTACTTCTCCAATATATAGAGATTACATATGAAATAAATAAGGAAAATATATTACATCATAAAGGAAAATAAACTATCATAAATGAAAATGATATGGAGATAATTATGAGAGATAATAATGGGATTTGAGATTATCCGTTATTGATTATTATCCGTTATCAGTGTTTGCTTCGGCTTTGGGCTTACAAACAGGTAACGAACCACGAAAGGACGAAATAATGCATAAGTCGAGGCATGTGACTACACGCTCTCATACGAAGACGAAATTACCTCGCTAATACCCGCCGTTTTGGCAAACGTCTCCGAAATACAATGACTTATGTTTAGTGTAAAGTGGTATCTTCAATACAATAAAACTTCGGAGAATAATGTTTTTGGGACTCATAAATTGATAAACACTAGAACACCATATGATATGACTTTCGTAAAGTGCATAGAACTGTTATGTAGTTTCGATGATTAGAATAATCCTTTCATGTGGGCTATTTATAAATGTAGGGGGTGTTACTAAGAGTTATCAAGTCTAAAACGTTATAATGTGTAGTTTTTTTTACATATCATGGAAAAAAAAAAGGACATTTTCATACCTTTACAGATATTTTTCTTAGGATTAATTTCTATTTACCCCTAAGAATGACCAACGATTTTGGGTAAACTCCTTTATACCCCTATGGTTAACTTGAAAATCACGTTACGTCATTGTGGTTTGTAAACGTCGTGACACTCCCTTTGGTTTAGAAGCGCCTTATGATTTAGAAAACATATCACCTTACCCACCGAGAATGGGGAGAATGTGAAAGTTAACTAAACAACGAGGGGGTTTTATGTTATTTTAAAACCATAGGTTTTTTGTGATGAGTTTCAAAACCACAGGGGGTGTTTTATGATTTTAAGCAACGATTTTTTCATTGTTTCATAACATTTAGTAGTTATGATAATATCAAGTCATTCTAGTTTTTTTAAAAGGGAGAATTAAAACCCTAACAATTCATTACCTTCAACCACCCATTTTCCACGCCTTCCACACCAAATTCACCGACCGAATGCATTGTCGAACGTAGCGAGAGGCCTGTAGGCAACCTTCGGCATGATCAAATGGCTTTAGGAGGTTTCGTTCGTTACGTTATTGGTTTTCTTTTGGTTTCTTAAATTAGGGTTGGATCTGAATGGCAACGTCATCGATGTCATGTGGATCGATGATGAGTGGATCGACTACTTCTATTTCATCCTCTACGGCCCAATCTGTGAATACAACTCCGGACTTTGATGAGTTGCGGCGTCGGATGTCGGAATTTGGGAAGAAATTTGACTCTAATTCGTTTGGATCTCTTTTGCAATGTGTTCATGGCGATCCATATTTTGGAGGTGCGACAAAGCTCATTATGGATCGTCTTAATCGAGAGGCACATTCGATGGATGCTCGTAACGAGCGCCGTCATGGGCATGAATCAGAATCGAGGGTCACATATATATACAACCTTTGAAAGGGGATAACGTGTCTAGGACGATGACCTTTCGAGGTAGGCCGAATACACCACCTCCGTCTCGACACACTGGTGTAGGTTCAACGACAACTAACCATGTTATGGATCCAGGAATATCCATGGTGATCACACCGGTGATATCAGTGGATGAGGTCGTCAGACCGTTGAGAGAGGAACCAACGATAGCTAGGATTCCCAACAAAGAGGATGTTATTTTGGGCCGTGAGTCGGGTGGCTTTCCGCTGGGTGATGAGGAGGCAACTATGGATGTTCTTGTTGAGGAACCTATGAAGGCTAGGATTTTCCTCGACTGCCAATACTGGTTTGGGCCGTCACCCTTGAACTTGGCACTAGGGTTTCCGTTAACGCACGCCAGCAAGGAGGCAACGTCATCAATTTTATTGCAAATGAAACCCTATGACGACTAAGGCTTTCACAAAAGTTGATCATACTTTGGGTCGTCCCTCTAACCGTGCTATCGGGCCAAGGAGGTCTTTAGTTGGCAACTTGATCTCAGCAACAAACGAGGGTGCTAAGCGTATCGCTCTAGGAGGGGAGGGCCTAATCAGCATGGAAGTACTCTTTCTAGTCCGACAAAATACTTCACGACAACTCTCAAAGAGGATCAACCGACACGCCCACGATGTTTTGAGCGAATCTAGCTTCAATATACGTCACCCGTCTGTATTCAAGAAATGCCGGAGGTTCAGCCATTCGCGGAGGTTGCAGCTTTGGGTTGTGCGAGATGGACACACACGCTTGTCGAATACTTTCTGCTTATTCAAATTCCATTTTGCTTCGGTCGGGGCAATGATAGATGTACTCGAGGGCGGGCCTTGGCTATCCAATGGCTAACCCTTGTTTTACGAAGAATGACGCCAAGGAATGCCTTGGGTAAGAAGCAACATGTGGAGGTCCCGACATGGGCATTGTTTTACCACCTACCATTGGAATTCTGGACTCCAGAGGGTTTGGGATAGTGAAATCGAGAATCCTTTATTCCCTTATGCATTTACTTCTTCTATGGAACGCATTGAATATGCACGTGTATGTGTCATGAAGAAGATTGACGAACCCTACATTGATTCTTTCAACCCACGACTGCCTCACGTGCCGCCAGGCGAGGATCCAATTATCACGATACTGCTTGAATATGAATGAAAGCCACCACAATGTATTTCGTGTAGTGCAATTGGCCATGTTACATCAGCTTGCCCGAATAAAGGGGCTATGGAACAAACATCGCAGCCACCGAAAAGGACTGAAGCCAAATTTGGCAACACATGGAATGACATTGTATTACAAATGGCAAGTCTGTAGCTACTTCTCCTGCCACAGAGGGCGATTGTGTCTATGAAGTTTGTTAATACTCAAAGGGGGCTAATAACAGTACTCAACCACGTGGTAGCACCTTGCCGAAACCCGGGATAGAGTCCAATCGCTTTAGCATCCTTTACGATATGTAGAACGTCAACGAAACAATACCGGGTCCTGAAAGCAATGCAGCCCCTGAGAGGGTGCTTTATGATTCCTCTCGCAGCGTGGAATGTAGGGGGTCTCAACAAATGAGACCCCATTAGGGCTATAGGGGTTTGATTTCGAAGTTCGAGATTCTTTTGCTTGGATTGGTGGAGACACGGCCAAACACTTCTTTTTTTTCGTCAAATATTCGTGCACATTGGTCGTGGTTTTTTTTATTATGACTCAGAACCGGGAAAGTGGATTTGGATCGACTGGGATATCCCCGCTATATCACGGTGACTATTGAGGCCAAGTCTTTACAAGTTATTCACTATAAGGTTTTCTTGCTACAACGACGTACTACGTTCTATGATACATTTGTCTACGGGCACAATTTGCGTGATGAGCGTCGCAAATACGGGAAGAGTTTATTGCTACATCAGAGATTCGAGACGAGGTTCCACGGCTCATTTTGGGAGATTTTAACGCCATCGCTAGCATGAATGAGGCTCGGACGACACACTTCCATGCGGATCTTGATGAATTGCATTCTTGCCTATGGTAAGGTCTCTCTACACTTGGTACAGTCGGCAACGTTCTCCGGCATGTATTTGGTGACAATTGGATTGCATGGTTTTCTACATTCGAAGATGCTAAGTATCAGTGTGCTCTGCCAAGTATGTCTAATCATTGTCCTCTTATCTGGGAGGCTGGCCATTGGTCGTATCGTCGGGGGACTTGTTTTCGATTTGATAACTTTGTCACTCAGGATTTGCAGTTCCTACCAACTATTAAATATGTCTGGGATACGTATTTTGATGGATTTTCAATGTACAAGGTGGTGACTCGGCTTACACTCCTTAAGCCTCTTTTTAAAAAACTGCTAAAAGGCAATTTACATCAAGTGGTACATACTAAGGATTTCCGTGGAATCAGCCAGGAATTTACAAAGCTTTATCCACTAGGCGCCAACTGCATGCTCTTGAGCGACTTTGTCATCGAGTGTACGCCTCAACAGTTCAAATGAAATAGGCTTCTCTCTCTCCTAACGCGCTAAAATATCATGACTTAAGGATGGGGATCAGTGCTCATCCTTCTTCTTTAAGAAGGTCACCATGCGACGTGTTGTCGCATTTCTATTTGAAAGGGACAATGGAGCAACCTATGAAGGGGAGTATATGGTTAAAGATTACTCCGTTTCTACAAATAACTCCTCGACCAGACTGCTCAACCGCGACCCTCATCATTTGATCAGCTTTGGCGGTATGTTACAGGAAAACTTTCGACTATGGATGTTGCACGTATGATACCCCCAATTGAGGATGCTGAGAGACGAGATGTGTTGTTCTCGATTGATGATGAGAAGGCATTGGGTCCTGATGGTTATTCAACATCTTTTTATAAAGACGCCTGGCCGATCATTGGGCCGGGGGTTATTATTCCATTCAATGTTTTTTTCACCTCGGGAGGAGTTAAATACCACGCGCATCACTCTTATCCCTAAGGTCAAATCCCCGCGGCGTGCCTCTGAGTGTATGCCAATATTGTGCTGCAATGTGCTATACTTAGTCATTTCAAAGATCCTAATCGATGAATAAGTGATAATATCCTCCTTGCTCAGGTATTGTGCCATGGGGACAATAAGTTGAGCATGCTGGAACACGTTACCTTTAAGGTGGACTTGGCTAAAGCATATGATTGCGTCGGATGAAACTTTATCTTGACTATCCTTGCTGCCACGCAATTCCGTCCTCTTTTTATTGTGTGGATCCAGAGGTGCATCACCACTACACGATTCTTGATTAACATTAATGGTAGACCCGGTGGACTTTTCGAGGGAAGGCGGAGGCTTCATCAGGGGGATCCCATTTCCCCCTCTCTTTTTACGCTTGTTATGGAGGTTTTGCATGGCATCCTATCCTCTCGTATCCAGGAGGAACCCCGATTTCGATTTCACTGGCGGTGACATGATTGGGCTTTTTATGCTTACCTTTGCTGACAATCTTCTCCTCTTTAGCCATGTCGATGTGCTATCTGTTGGGCTGATAAGGGATGCTTTAGAGACTTTTGCTATTCTCTCGGGTTTACGTGCTAATCCACATAAGTGAAGAGCTCAACATCTCGTTCCCGCACTTTTTGATATTATGAGTTTTCCGGTGTGTAACTTGCCCTATTTATTATTTAGGGGCACCCCTTGTTACATTACGGTTGACCATTAGAGATTGTGCGCCGCTGCTCGAGAAAGTGGACAAACAGATTGGATCTTGGCTACACCGATCTCTATCCTATGCGGGGCGTGTTCAGCTTATTAAGTCTGTTCTCAAATCTCTACATGTCTACTGGGTTGTAATTTTCATCCTTCCGAAGGGTGTCATCGGGGACATTAAGATAGGCTTGCGCCGATTCGTATGGTCTGGCTCTATTGCCAAGGTGGCATGGATAGACGTTTGCCTTACTCACAAGATGGGAGTTTCGAGATTCGATCATTGGCTATTGATAATCATGCCTTGATTCTTAAGCTACTCTGGAGCTTACTTTCTCGTGATGACTCCTCTATTTGGGTGGATTGGATTTACTGTACACGGCTCATGGCGAAGACTTTTTGGGTGGTGCAACCCTCGGGCACTTCTTCGTGGAGCTGGAACCAGATGATCAAGCTGCGTCCAGTGCTGCTCTCCCTTATTTGTTTTCGCGTCGGGGATTGGTATCACAATTTGCCTCTGGCGTGATCCGTAACGGACGTCCGCTCAATTATACTTACCCTCGTGATCATATCGCGATGGGATTACCACTTGATTCTCCCCTCTCCCAGGTCATCGGCAGTGATTGTTGGCGCTGGCCTAGTCTGTTTACGGTGGAATTTTTGGTCAATCTCCCACCGGTTTTTTTTCCCAATCAATAGAACTCTATTGTGTAGACGGGCTCCACGGATGGGCAGTTTTCCACGCAATTTGTTAGGGCACACCTCCGCATTTGTCGCCCTCCTGTTCACTGGGTTTTTTTGGGGCTCTATCTGGGTTACTAAATATGAGTTCATCCTATAGCTTGCCATTCGAGATCATTGGCCACTCTGGATAAGCAGTGGATTGCAACGCAACACAAGCAAAGTCCACCGAGTGTCTCTTTTGTGATATTGCAGGGGTTAAGTCTGTTGCACATTTGTTTGCTGAGTGCCTTTTTTCTCCCACATGTATGGGGTTGTTGTGACAGAAGATTGGGTTCCAATGGTTGTATCGGAATTGGGCGATGGCTATCGAGTGGGCGTCGAAGACGGTCATTTTCATAATCTGTCCAATCGGAACATCTTGTCTTCAATTGTTTACCATATATGGATGGAACGGTACAGGCGTTGGAGAGAGCATACACAGCGTCGCAGAGTATTATCTTCGATGTCCTTGAGGTGTTTCATTTTCGCATATTAACAGTTCTTCCCCTATTTTGCGTGCAGCCACAGGCTATACGCCAAATGCGGCGGATTGCTTGGCCGCGCTGATTGGTGGGATGGTGGTTGTGCAGTTGTTTCGATGTTTTTTTTATGTCATTTTTGCGTGGTGTTTTTTATTTCGGTTTTTTGTTTCCAGTAGCTTGCTATTGGTCAATGCGACATGATGATTTTTCATGTGCGCTTCTATGTAGTTCCTTTTTATATTTTAGTGAAAATTTCCACAAAAAAAAAGTCATTCTAGTTCCATTATATTAACGTGTCCACTTATTGCAAGTTAAATCAATTTTTTTTCTATCGAAAGTTTTGTTAAAGGGTTATCTCAAAATAAAAGTAAAATTTAAATAGGCAACTACGTATAACTGTTTTCAATTTTGTCAATATACTTGATAAATACATAGTACTAACTTATATGTTGATCTATTATAAATATACCCATGATTTGGGATACTCATTGTTTTGCTAAGTTTTAAAATATATGCACCATACTCAAAATTATTATTTATAGTTTAATTTCTTCCTATAAATCAATGTTTGCATGGCTAGTTTATACAGTATGGTATGATCGGTTTGTACCACCTAATATAGTCGGTTTGTATAGCCTAATATGTTCTGTTTGATTCTGCTTAATATGGTTGGTTTGTACTGCCTTATTTGACCGGTTTCTACCATTTGATATGGCCGGTTTTTACCGTTCGAGCCGGCTATACCGCCTAAATTTATTTGCTATTTGATCTATAATAATATCGCTATTAAGGATATTAACAACGATTTACTATTTTCCCTGTTAATAGAGTCATGTCGTTTATACAAAGATGGACTTCCGCTTCTTATGTTATTTACGGTGGTGCTTATCTCGATGTGGATGATATTTTACCAAGACTTTAAAATATAGTAATTAATTGTAAATTTTGTCCAATATTTTATATTTGAAGGATGTCACCCTATCTCATGTTTAATCTGTTGCTTATGATTATCATTACGACAACACTTTTCTGTATATGGATCTTGATTTTCATACGAACCTATATTAATTTATATTTTAGATATCATAATGATTTTACATTTCATAAAACTACTATATCGTATTTTGTATAATTTAAATTTGTTGCTCTCAATATTTTTATTCTCTTGTTGACTATTTTTCATACCTTATATGATGCACAGTATTATATTATTTCAATATACTATTATACTATTATATATAGTGGGAAAATAAACGAAACATATTATGATCTATTCTGAGATTTAAGAAAAAGGTTACGATTTTGACAGAATGATTAAACGATATTCCCTTAAATGAATGTACTTGCCAATGAAAAAATTGGTCGTGAATATTATTTACCGGAGTAATTAGGAAAATGTAATAAATTAATGAAAAAATATATTGAGCAAACATCTATAGCAAAAAATATTGTGATTATTCAGTTATTATTCGCACCAAAGATCATGTTGATCTTTATAAAGTGAAGAAATGTTGAAGCAAAATCCTGCTAGATTGCCGTGCCAAATATTATGTTAATGTTGGTTCGAATATTGTGGAATTCCTACGATTCAAGTCAAGATTTTGATCAATTGGGATGAAATTTTATTTATGCATTACTAATTCATTGTTTTATGTAAATATAAATATTATGTTATTTTATTATATGTTTATCACAGGTATTTATAAGTAATCTTTATCGGAACATATTGCAGATTGTGCAAAGACTAATTTCATTCTGAAAAATAAGAAATACTTTGTTAATATGAAAGAAGTTTTATTACTATATCGAATAACACAAATACAATTGAAGGCTCCGGAAGAGCTTATTTTTACTATACAGAGGAAAAAGTCTGATAATTGAAAGTACATAATATTCTCCTAAATATGAAAGAAATTTATTAAGCTTCAAAGCTATTCGACATAACAGATTTCGTGTTGAGACTGAAGAAAAGGATATGTTAAATATTTGTGCATCACAAAGGTGATTTTGAATCTTAAAAGAAGTGTGGAAATATTACCTTCTTTCGACTATGGGTTGTACTATACATTTCTTTGAATGGTTGAATCATATGCTATAGTAAACTCGAAATATGTTGATGTCAGTACATTTAGTATTTGGCATCGGTTGTGCCATCCCAGTTTAATTATGATGCGAGAAATAATCGAAAATTCACGTGAACATTTAATGAAGAAATAGAGGATTCTTCAACCAAACGAACTATCATGTGTTGCTTGCTCTAAAAGAAAGTTAATTATTCGGTCATCATCAATGAAAATAAAGAAAGAATCTATCGTATTTTTTTAGCGTATATATGGTGAAATTTGTGGACGATACATCTATCATGTTAGATCATTATAGTGTCCAATGTAATTTATGTAAGTCTTTGTCTTGTAATTTATGAATTATGCTTTACTTTGTAGAGTCTAGTGATGTCTTTACGTAATGGCCTTTCTTAGGGGGCTCAAGTATCTTATACCCTAATTCAAGGGTACAAATACTAAAACCCTACATATTATTCAATAAGATTCATTCTTGATAATTTCGCCGCTACAGTACTTTAAAGAGAACGAAACATACCCTTATACACACTTATGGAATTTCTCGCGTTCTTCATCAATTCTTCACCAATCTTCTTATTGTTTAGGTATTTTGAGACCTACAAGTGGTATCAGAGTTTAGCGTAACAGATTGAAACCAGCTCTCTTTTTTTGGATTTGAGATAGTTTCTTTTTTGGGTTTTAGCATTTTTTTTATTTTTGAGTTCGTGAGCTCCTTCAAGTGCTTTTAAACATTTTGGAGTGATTTTAAGCCTATTTTGGCTATATTTGAACTCGTTTAGTGTTATATGACTTTTTCGAATCTCTGTGAAAGAACCAATAAAAATTCATCGAGTTTGAGCAAGTTTTTGAGCAATTTCGTGTTCAGAAAGTTTTCGGAACAGTTTTCGCAATCACTGCGAAATTAGTTCCTAAAACCGTTACGAAAATCGGTCCGAAAACCGTTTGTCACTACGGTTAGTGGTAGATTCGTAAATATATGTTCCACAAACCGTCTTCAGTGTGCTTTTTGCAACACTATTTTTGTAACTCAAATTTTGCAACACAGTTTCGAAAACGTAACTTTTCACAACCCGATTTTTGCATCAGTGATTTTTGCAACCCGAATTTTCGCATTGCTAATTTTTGCATTGGCAATTTTCGCAACCCGGAATTTCACATTGTCAATTTTCTCAAAAACCATTTTCGCACCTAAAGACCTTCGAAGCATAATTCTCGATAAACTCTCAAACTTCGAAAAATCCAAAGTGTTCTCTTTTCAAACAACACTTATATCCAATCACTTTACGTCTAAACTATCACAACCTAACTCTAAACAAGATGGACAACGTTGTTATGGGAAGTGACTTAAGGTCACCCGTTCTTCGACGCGGCGAGTACTCTGTATGGCGGAATAGATTTCCCAATTTTCTTGAATCCAAAGACCAAGGCCTAGACATTCTAGCCGCTCTCACTGACGGACTTGTCGAATTCTGGACAACAATCCCTAGCGACGCTACCACCAGCCCTCCAGTACTTTCGAGTCATGTTCTCAGACACTACCGATGTTGAACAACAAAGAAAGAAAGCGGACCTCCAAGCTAAAAGCTACCTGCTCCAAGCCATCTCAAACGACACCTACGTAAAGGCAAAGATGACAAGCACACTGGCTGCCTACGATGCTTTCAATGTAAGGCCATGTGAAGAGCTTAAAGATACATATATGAGATTCATCATCCAAGTTAACGAAATGAAGAAGATCAACGTCCATATATCCAACTTGGAGATGAATATCTAATTCCTCAATTTCCTGCTGTGCAAATGAAAGAGAATTGCCACCTTGATCTGACAGAACAATGATATCGATAAGCGATGTCCATAGTGCCTTCAAAAGTCTCTCACAGCACGCAAATAACATTAGTGAGATCGAGAGCATCTTGAAGGGAAAGAAAGTGGCTGACCCACTCGCCTTAGTAACCAACAGCCGAACCAAGAGGAGCACGAAATCCTCCAAAGAGAAATTGGTTAAGCTCCCTAACTCTTCAGGCGAAAACAACTCCAGATCCGACTCCGATGCCGAGTTCTGAGACTTTGAGAAGCAGATGACTCTAATGACGAAACTTATGAAAAAACAATTCTTCTAAAAGAAGTCATCTTCATCCGCCAACAAACAAAGGACATCATCGAGCTCCCGCTTATCTCCAGTAGTTCCTCACACGATCGAACCCTAGAGTGTCAACAAGCCCTTGAAGTGCTACAATTGTTCCAACTTAGGGCATGGGCAAGGGAGTTCTATCTCCCAAAGTAGAAGGATAAAGACTCATACAACCGAAAGCTCCAGCTGATCGAGCAGACGAAGTCCGATGTGGCACTAATGGCCGAGCAGGACCACTGATGGCTTTTTTTGAGGGAGTAGAGTCAAATGCAGAGGAAAAGGAGCCCGGAGCCTCAGACAAGGAGGAAGAAGGAACGTCTGCTGGGAAGGAGGTAGATTATATTGTTCTTAATGGTTTTCTAGAACTAAAAATGAAATATAAAGTGTTCCGTAAAGAACGTAAATGCGTTAAGTCACTAGAAAATAGAATACCTATTAATGATATCATTTTAGCTAATTCCCAAGAAAATGTCACTGCCTTAGAAGCCAGTTTAGCTAAATCTGAGGCAGAAGTTAGTGCTTTGACTTCAAGAATTAATATCTCTGAGCAAGCCAGAAGTGCCTCTATAGGTCACAAAAGAACTATAGCAGGCTTGGAAGGTAGATATCAAAGTTTGCTAAGAAATTCAAGAGAAAAATGCACTCTCAATTGTCATCTAGAAGCTGCACAAGAGAGAGTGTCAAGTCGTGACGTAGAAAAACTCAAAGCCCAAGTTCACGAGCTCACTGCGAGCTTGAAAACTTGTGAATGCGAGCTCACCGAGTACAATCTCATGAATGAGGAACATAAGCAGTTATACTCTAAAATTAAAAGTCTAGAGGATATTCTTACAAAAAAAAAGGCAAACGGATCATACAATCTTCTGAAACAAGCCTTTTGTAGTCCACGTGAAGGCTTGGGATACATAGAACCTCGAGGTCCATATGAAGACACCCCTACCACTTTATGACATCAGATATCTCGGGCTAAATATGTCTCATCTCATGTTTTTCATGGGATAATCCAAAATAAATGCTCTCGAGAAAGAAAAACGAGATGCAAAACTAAGGGTTCAAAAACTGTTTGACTATGCAGACTTGAACGGTAGTTACAAGACAAGGGAAATAGCTATGTATACGGACCATCTACCGATTTGCACACCCTCCACCGAAGCCACTCCCTTCGATGAAAAATCGACTGACAAGATAAAAAGAGGACCTCTATTGCCTACATACCAGCGATAATCCAAGAAATAACGGATTTGCGCTTAGCCTTAGAGTCAGAACGTAAGGATTAGACGGCAGAAAAGGACGCTAATTTGTCTTTACATATGTCCACATGCAAGAACCTAAGTAGGAAGGGGGGGAGGAAACGCAAAGGGACTCGAAAGGAGTACGCTAGTTTGTTTTCTAAAAAGATGAAGCTACCCATACGTTTTGCGTCCTTTTTTAAGTCTAACTTGAATTCATGTAGAAAGATTTCTTCATATATTTCTGATCGTTTCGCTACTTTCTCTTCTTTATTTTCTAAATCTGGGAATGTAAAGACCTCTAAGCATCCTAATTCCTATGAATGTCGTCGTGACTCAAATATTAGTATTTCTTGTCATAGGAATACAACTCTTAAAAAGAATAAAAAGGAAACATATTCTCCAAAGACATCTGTTCTAAACTTGACAAAAAGGAGGAATGTTCTTCAAAAGAGTCAAAGCACACTAAAACTAAAGCCAAGGCTACAATTTTAGAAACTAGACAAATATGGGTGACCAAAAAGGAGCTTGCATCTAGCACTAAGTTATGTTATCCTCTAGTAATTTAAAAGATATGGGTCTCTAAGTCCTAAATTCAGCTAAGCAATATGTTAGAAATAGACTTAGAACATAAATCACCAAATAGTGCATGCAAAGCACCTTCTGCAAACAAGGGAGGACCCGTCCTTAATGGGGTACCTAAATCTCCTTAATCTGTTTTGCAGAACCATCATGTGTGTTGCTTTGACTGTGGCGCAACTATACCGAAAGATTAGGTGGAGTGCGTTTGGAAACCATCACTCAGGTCATATTCTCGGACACGGAGATCAAATTTATGACAACCTCACTATCAATGATGTCTCCTACGTCGACGGTCTCAACCACAATCTCTTCAGCATAGGGCAATTTTGCGATAGAAGGGTTTAATGTGTAAGAACTCCTTACCTGATCAAGGGAGTCCAATCTCTACACCATCAACTTGAAGACCGTCCGACCTACTACGACAATTTGCCTGCTATCAAAGGCATCTCTGCAACATAGCAACCTCTGGCATCAGCGGTTTCCCACCACAACTTCAAGACGCTAAACAAACTTCAATCATAAAAGCCAATCTCAGGACTACCAACGTTGACGTATTACAAGGAGTACATGCATACCGCTTGTGAGATGGGGAAAAGGAAGCGGGCGTCCCACAAATCAAAACAAATAGCATCAACCTCTCGACCACTAGAGCTAATTTACATGGATCTTTCTGGTCCGATGAGAGTTGGGAGCATCAACGGACGCAAATATATCCTTGTTATGGTGGACGACTTCTCTCGCTACACGTGGAAAAGATTTATGCGAACGAAGGCTTAGACTCCTAATTTCGTCATTGTCATTATGAAGCAGAAACAAAATTTGTTGGGGTGCAATATCCAGGTTATCCGCACGGACAACGACACTGAGTTTAAGAACAACAACTTGAGATTTTCCAACAATTCTCTGCTGCTAAGACTCCACAACTAAATGGAGTAGTGGAGCGAAGGAACAGAACTCTCGTGGAAGCCGCTCGCATGATGCTTATCCACTTGAGCCTTCCCCACTTCCTCTAGGAAGAAGCTGTCAACACTACTTGTTTCACTTAAAATAGGACTAGCATTCACAAACGCTTTGAGAAGACTCCGTACGAACTTACCAACCAACAGATTCCAAATATAGGCTTCCTTCCAAATATATGATTCCAACGTACGAACTTAGCCATTTATGCAAGTGCTTCGTGGAAAATGATAGAAAAGACCGAGAAAAGTTTGATGCTAAAGCGTATGAAGTCGTATTCATCAGATATTCCACGACTTCCAAAGCATATCGAGTCTATCTAAAACAAAGGACACCAATCATAGAAAGCACAAACGTCACGTTCAACAAAATGCCAACAATGGCTTCTGTACACATCAATCCAGAAATCGGACTTATTAGAGTGTTGACTGAAGATCAACGCAGTTCTACACCCGTGGAAGGGCCCATCCACATCATAGACAAAATAAGAATTGGATCTAGATGTCCTACTGAGCATCTGTATATAAATCCTCGCAACATTTAGTCCCTCCACAAACCATTCCCGGTAGTGACGCATCAGTACCACAAGTAGAACAACCAACTCTGGGCAATGAGGTACCTATAACTCAAGAAACTGAAGTCACTGCAAGTGCAGAAAATGAAATATACGGAAATGAAGTAAACGAAAAAATGAAGAAATAAATGAAAACCCCCGATAGAGATCTCCACTACAAGTGAGATGGAGTTCGTCGATCCACAAAATAACGACAATGTTGTCCAACCTCTACCACATGAGAGAAAGTGGACTCGAGATCATCCAATGAATCAGATCGTCGGAGATTCAAATCAAGGCGTCAAACACATGCTCTTCAATACCCCACGAAGGTCTTTTCACGTGGTTTCTGAGTCAGAACGAACCCAACTGCATAATGGCAATGCAAGAAGAAATCAACCAGTTCGAACGACCGAGGTCTATAGATAAGTCACGAAGCCCAAAGGGAAGACCATTATCGGTACCAAATGTGTCTTCAAAAACAAGAAGGAAGAATATGGTGTCATCATCATAAACAAGGCTCGATTACGACATGACCTTTGCTCATGTTGCCTGAATCGAAGCCATCACTTGCCTACGATGCTCACATTCACTGTATATCAAATATATGTCAAAGTCGCATTCCTCAATGGAGTCTTGAAAGAAGAAGTCTGTGTGGCTCATCCGGAAGGGTTTGTGAGTGAAACTCACCCTGACTATGTCTACTACCTAGACAAGACACTCTACGGACTAAAAAAAGCTCACCGAGCTTGGTATGATGACCTATATGACTTCTTGGTCAAGTCAGGCTTTGCGAAAGGGAAGATAGACACCACTCTTTTCATCGACGAAAAGGATCAGACATCCTCCTAGATCAAGTCTACGTCGACGATATTATTTTCGGATCTACAAATCCAAGGTTGGTGAGGAATTCGGAGACCTTATGAAGACTAAGTTCGAGATGATCATGATGGGAGAACTTAACTTCTTTCTCGGATTACAGATCAAGCAACTCTCGGATGGAATCTTCATCAACCAATCCAAATACATCCACGACATCTTGAGAAAATATGAGATGAAGAATTGCACGAGAAAGAGCACGCTGATGTCCACTACGTGTCACCTTGACTCACACCCCACCCGAAAACCAGTCAACCCAACCACGTATCGAGAAATCATCGGCTCGCTTCTATACCTCACTGCCAGTAGGCGACATCATGTTCTCAACATGTCTGTGTACCCGTTTTCAAGCTAATCTAAAGGACTCACACATGCTTTTCGTGAAGAAGATCATGAAATATCTCAAAGGAACACCAAATCTTGGACTGTGGTACCCTAAAAACTCTAGCTTCAATTTAATTGGTTATACTGACGCAGACTATGCATGGTGTAAGATGGACAGGAAAAGCACCTCCGGTGGAGCGCAATTCTTGGGTGACAAACTAGTAAGTTGGTCATTCAAAAAACAAAATTGTGTATCAACCTCTGAAGAAACATAGAAATTGTGCTTTGTTAATTAGTTATCCTTGTAATTAGTGGAGTAGCTCGTATTTTTGTTTGTGTAGGACTAGTTTGTTAATATACCATGTATAGAGTTATATATACCGTGTACACAACAAAAATCAATAAACAAGAATTTCAGAAAATACACAAAGCATAGAATTCACTTTCTAGATAGAGAAATACAATCGAAAACTTCCACTCTCTAATCGTTTCTCTCTCTCGATCTTCAAACTCGATATTCGACCGAAGGTAACTCTCGAGAATTCTTATTCGAATATCCAGAATTCATTCTTAGATCGATCATTAGTTGATTAATTATCACCTAACAATTGGTATCAGAGCATATTGTGATCGTTTTTGGATTGAATTCGTTATTCTTAGATCAAAATTATTTTCCAGATTTTTCGATCAAAAAACTTACGTGAAATGCATTTTGATCTACGTGCTTAATTTTGCAAATTTTGTTGATGATCTTGCTGCTAAAGTGATAGATTATATGTTAGGAATGAAATACGTACTGATTTCAATCGCTTAGAACATCAGATTAATTCTGATTTTTTATATCGGTCGATTTTAATGTTTGCGATTAAGTTTTGAATATGGTTTGATTTTCTTCATAATCGGTATATTTTGCTGTAAAACGTGGTTAATCTTGTGCTTGTTCATATTTAGAACTAATATTCGAGTGATTATCCAATATCTCACTGTCTAACTTGAGCTATTAAGTTGAATCTGAATTTTCACTGTTCCATTGAACTCGAACTGTGTTCTTCGATCGTTTTCGATCGAAAAACTTGGCTCGAAAAATATTTTTCGAATAAGTTTACGGCGAAATGTTTCTCGATACTCACATTGTTTTCGTGAGTTTCACTCAAATATAAGACTCGAAAAACTTTATTTTCGATGATTATTTTTTCGATTCATACATAAATGTCTTTTTCGAGCGTAACAAAGCGTAAATTTTTTCGACGGATACTGTTTTTGCTAGATAAACTTGTTTTACAATTACAAGTTTTACAATTACAAGATAAACTTGAGATGAAAAACTTGTTTTACAATTACAAGTTTTTCATTCTTAAGTTTTTCGATCATCTAAATTTTCGAGTCAAAATTTAGCGAAAACATATTTTTTAGTGAAAATTTCGATCGAATATTTCACACTCGAAAACTTTTAGTCAACAATTTGAGTCAAACTTAACGAAATTTTCGATCACTCTTAATTTTTCGATTACAAATATTTAGATAAAAGTTTTTGCGATCGACAAAATTATTCGACAAACAATTTTTCGATAGGATATTCATTGCAAAACATTTTCATTCGAAAAATAATTGTCGATAAACATACGTCGAAAAACTTCTATTATCGAAAATATTTTCCGATTATAAGGATTGAAATTTTTCAAATCGAAAAACTATATTGTTCGAAAAAAATTTCGACAACTGAACTTTCAAACACACACATTTTACACTAATCTGAATTTTTTTTTGGGAATAAAAAATCATAATTTTCAAAACTTACGAAAAATATTTTTCTCCGAATAATCTTTTTCGATACTCAAAATTTTCGATCATAAATTCAAAATTCTTTTGCAAAATTTTGAAGTATCAATTTCTATAACAAATATTTTTCGTACTAAAAAATTATTTCTTTTTGAACCAAAAAAGGTTCGAAAAAGGAAACTGCTTAAAGTACGAGCCAAACATTACTAACAAGTTTGTCACTTGTGAAGCACTATTGCCAACTCAACTCCAAACTTTCACGAGATCCTTCAAATCAACTACTACAATGGATGCTTACTCACTTGGAAACGATGTTCGTCCTCCAATTCTACGAAGAGGCGAATACACCGTATGGAGAAGCCGATTCATGAATTTCATGGAGACAAAAGATCAAGCTACAAATTTGATAGATTCTCTTCAAGAAGGACCCGCTCAATTTTGGTTTATCCAGGAAGGAGATTCCACAAATAATCCTCCCATTCCTGCCACTAGAAGACTCAAAATTCCTAGTGAACACACTGAGGGGGAACGATTAAGAGCGAAAGCAGATCTCGGAGCTAAAACTTTCCTGATGCAAGACATCCCAAATGACATCTATATGCAAATAGATAGTCTATCAAGTGCGAAGGCTATGTGGGACGAGCTCCACAAAATGATGCCACGGACCGAAGTCGGAGTCAAGGCTAAGAAAACGAACATCCTCACCGCTTACGACTCCTTTAAAGCGAAGACGGAGGAAAATCTCTACGAACTCTATCAACGCTATTTAACTCTTCTTAACGAGATGAGGAAAATAGAAATTTTCAAGACAAACATGGAGGTCAATATTTGATTTCTTTCTTCTCTTCAACCGGAGTGGAAGAAAATATCCATGCAAATCCGTCAAAACAAGGATTTGGACGAAATGGATATCCACGCCGTATTTGACAATCTCGCTCAACACGAAGAAGACATTAGCGAGATATAAAAAGAACAAAAGGGCAAACAGATCCAAGACTCAATAGTTCTAGTTTCGGAAAGAAAAACTAAAGATAAAAGCATCAAATTACCGAGTTCTTCCGAAGATGAGGACGAATCAGAATCGGAGTCCGAGCCCGATATGAAAGAGTTCAAGAAACAATTGGGTCTCATTACTAAAATGATGAGCAAAAAGTTCTATAAAAAGAAATCCTCCTCTTCGGCTAATAGACTTCGGACCTCAAGCTCTAAGCACAAGGAAAGACCGGCCGAGTCGTCAGAATCCAAAAATGCCAAAGAGCCAAAAAAATGCTACAATTATGGTAAGATATGGCACTTCGCCAGAGAATGCAATCTTCCGAAGAAGAAAGACGCCAATTACTACTCCAAGAAATTTCAACTAACCAAACAAAAGGATGTCGGAGTAGCTTTAATGGCCGAACAAAAGCACTGGTTAGAAGACACAACGGATTGTCTGACAACAACAATCTCGCTCTCATGGCATTTCTTGACGATGCCTCAAACGAAAACTCAACGAGGAGGTCCGACGACGAAGACAAAACATCAACCTCATCTCAAGAGGTAGTTACACCTGAATCTACATTACTAATCATGTTAGAATCTTTACAAATTAAATATACTAACATGAAAATGAGCGGAAAAGTACAACAGAATTAAAGGAGAGACTAGCCCTTAGTGAAAATAATTTCCAAAAGCAACTAGATAAGAATCCAGGTTTGTTCATAATCGATATATTTTGCTATAAATTCTCTTATCTAATGCTAAGGAAACAATAACTAATCTTGAATCCAGGTTAGCTACTTCTGAGACAAAAGCCAACGACCTTAGTGTAAGACTCTTAACGATTGTCAGAGACATTTAGAAATTTCTAGAAATAATTTTAAGGAAATCTCTGACGAACGTAAGAAGCTTTACTCTGTGATTAAGACTTTAGACGATCTTCTAACAAAAAGGGGACAAGCGGATCGGACTATTTTTCTAAATCAACCTCATGATATAGAATTTATAATCCTATAGAAGGCTTAGGTTTTAACAATCCCTGTAACTTGAAAAAGGTAAATGTCAAACAATTATATGATATCAAGTACATGGGTTTAGAATTAACTTCTTTAATGGCTTTTACTAACTCTTCCGAAATAAATTCCTTTGAAGAATCCAAAAGAAAAGCCCCAAATAGGACCGACATTCCCTTTGATTACAGCGATTTGAATAATAGCTACAAGACACGGGAAATAAACATGTCTAGTGATTCTAATTCATTATATCCTTTAGACGATCTTCCTAAAGTTAAGGAATAAAATGATGATCATTCTAAAAATTATACTTTCTGTTATATTCCTGCTATTAATAAGAAAATAGCTGATTTGAACACTTTCCTAGAAACAGAGAGAAAGAATTTTGAAGCAGAAAAGAATGAGCTTTTCATGGAGATTTCTAATGTAAAAAATTCCTTAGTATTAAAATCTTGTTCTGATTTTATTTTGAAAGAAAAATCATTAATTAAGGATAAGACCAAATTTAAGAAAACACCTCCCGTTACTTTACAAAATATTTCAAAAGAACAAATATTTTCTTTAAAAAGCGTAAAGGGAGGAAAAGAGTCCTTAAATACTTCAAAGGTGAAAAATATTTTTTTCTAACTCTTTTTCTACTCCATCCACGGGTAGAGTAGTAAAATAGGTGAAATTAATCTCCCATGTAAGACCCTCAATGGGTTCCCAAGACACATCTAGGCCAACGCAAGCCAATAAGGCCAAGTTGCCTAAAGAGGTACTACTTAAACCAACTAATTCTAAGTTGGTTTGGGTACCTAAGAGCACCAATGGTTTAGGAACCAAAAGTTAACAAACCTTACCTACTAAATCTACTAATCCGAGATGACCCATTAATAAGTGGGTACATAAGACTCTCTAAAATCTTTCTTTGCAGATCCATCATGTGTTGTACCTAGATTCCAGTTGCTCGACACACATGAAGAGAAATAAAGAACTGTGGAGCAACTATCATGACCGTTACAACGGAAAAGTCAGATTCGGTAACAACGACTCAACTCCAATACTAGACTTTGGAGATATCCTTCTGAAGAATCTGACAATCAAAGATATCTCTTATGTCCAAGGTTTCAAGTGGTGTTTCTAGCTGATCACTGCAGAATCTTAAATAGTCAGAATCAAGAACTTCTTACAGGATCTCGAAGATCTAATCTATACACCATAAATCTGATAACAGTACGACCTTCGACAGCTATTTGCCTCAGCTCACAGACTACAATCAAGAGGAACATCTTATGGCATCAACGTCTGTCTCATCTAAATCTCAAAGCTCTTCACAAGCTCTTTATCAAAAAGTTGGTCAACGGTCTACCAACTATTTCCCTTCATCAAGAGCATCATTGTTCGGCTTGTCAAATGGAAAAAATGAAGCGAGCGTCACACAAACTCAAGCAAGTAGCTTTCACATCTCGACCTTTGGAACTACTACACATGGACATTTGTGGACCAATGCGAACACAAAGTATCAACGGTCGTACGTATGTGCTAGTAATTGTAGACGATTATTCTCGCTACACTTGGACAAGATATCTCCGAACTAAAGACGAGATTGGAGACTTGATAATAAGCTTTGTGAATACAACTCAGAATCTCCTGCAAAAGAAGATCCAAGTAATCAGGACTGACAATGGGAGTGAATTCAAGAATCAGCGTCTCAGCAATTACTATCAGTCATTTCGAATTATTCAACAATTTTCAGCTGCTAAAATACCTCAACAAAATGGCATCATAGAACAGAAGAACCGAACTTTAGTTGAGCTGCAAGAATAATGTTAATACATTCCGGTCTCCCTCACTTTCTTTGGGTTGAAGCAGTGAGTACAATGTGCTTTACGCAAGATCGGACGATTATTCACAAACGCTTTGAAAAGACGCCGTACGAGATAATAAATCAAAGGATTTCGAATATCTCTTTCTTCAAAGTTTTCGGGTGCAAATGCTTTGTGGCCAACGATCGAGAGCATCGAAGCAAGTTCGACCCTAAACCATTTGAAGCCGTCTTTGTTGGATATTCATCCACTTCTAAAGCATATCGCGTCTATATCAAATCCTCTCGTACAATTTTAAAAAGCTACAACGTCACTTTTCAAGAAGTGACCGACTTGGTTTCTGAACAAAACAGTTCAGAACCCGGGCTTATAGGCGTGTTGGCACAAAGTCAACAAATTCCGACAACATCTACCTCAACGTCAGAAGAAGCAATTCCCGCCGATTTGGAAGATTTGTATTTTCTATTTGAACATTTTTATCGGAACGAGTCTCAAATGCATGCTTCGTCTCATTCTATACCAAGCAGTGCACCTTCTCCCTCTACGGTGGAAATTACAATTGAGATTCCCAACCCTCAAACTCCAACAAATGTTCCAGTCCAAATTCTGAATCTTCAACTAGTGTTGCAGCTCATACTAATGCCGATGCGGAAATTCCTTCCAATTCAACTTCAGAATTGAATTTCCCTATTATGAATGATCAGCCTAACAATTCAGAATGTCTCGACCTACAAACAATGATGGATCTACTTCGGTTCTTCCTCATGAACGTAAGTGGACTCGAGCTCATCCTGTCGACCAAATAATTGGTGATCCTTCAAGTGGAGTACGCACTATGACATCTATACAAAGCGGACTATTCACGTGCTTCTTAAGCCAAAACGAACCACTTAAGGTAGCCGAAGCCCTTAAAGACACGGATTGAGTGATCGCAATGCAAGATGAACTCAACCAATTCGAGCGTCTACGAGTTTGGACACTAGTTTCTCGACCGCATGGCAAAACAATTATAGGAACTAAATGGGTTTTCAAAAATAAGAAGAAGGATAACGGTGAAATTATCAGGAATTAAGCACGACTCGTAGCCAAGGGGTACAATCAACAAGAAGGTATTGACTACGACGAGACGTATTCTCCGATTGCTCGTATCGAAGCTATTCGATTATTTCTGGCATACGCGGCTCATAAAGACTTCAAAGTCTATCAAATGGACGTCAAAACCGTCTTTCTCAACGCCGTGTTAAAAGAAGAAGTCTACGTCGCTCAACCCGACGGGTTTGTGCACGTTAATCATCCTGATTATATCTATCGATTGGAAAAAGCTCTTTACGGACTAAAACAAGCCCCTCGTGCTTGGTATGAAGTTTTGAGCGAATTTCTAGTCAAATCCAACTTTATAAGAGGAACAATCGATACGACACTTTTCATCAAAAAGCAAGGCAATGACTTGATGATCGTTCAAGTCTACGTTGATGACATCATCTTCGGCTCGACAAATGAACGACCTCTGTCAGAAATTTAGTGATCTAATGAAGACCAAATTCGAGATGAGCTTAATGGGTGAACTTTAATTCTTTCTTGGATTACAAGTCAAAAAACGCAAAGATGGAATATTCATCAGTCAAACCAAGTATATCCGAGATATTCTGAAGAGATTCAATCAAGAAAGAGCACACATATGGATACTCTCATGTCAACAAACTGTAAATTGGATGTTGATCCTTCTGGCAAGGCAGTCAACATTACAACCTATCGGAGTATTATCGGATCTCTTCTCTACTTAACGTCAAGCCGACCCGACATCATGTTCCCCACTTGTCTTTGTGCTTGTTTTCAAGATGACCCAAATGAGTCCCACATGCACGCGGTCAAGCGAATTCTACGCTATCTAAAGGAACTCCAAACTTAGGGTTATGGCATCTTAAAGACACTGATTTTAGATTAATTGGCTACTGATGTTGATTATGCAGATTGTCGAATGGACAACAAAGCACGTTTGGCGGAGTACAATTTCTAGGTGATAAGTTTGTCTGCTGGTCCTCGCAGAATTGCGTGTCAACATCGACGGCCGAGGCGGAGTACGTCGCGGTTGTCAGCTGTTGCTCACAAGTTCTATGGATGCGGATGCAACTACGCGACTACGGGTTTGAATTTAATAACATTCCCATTTACAGTGATTCTCAAAGTGTTATTGCCATTACTTGCAATCCTGTTCATCACTCACGCACGAAACACATAGATATTCGCTATCATTTTATAAAAGATCATGTAGCAAAAGGCACTGTAGATATGTATTTTGTTAAAACAAGCTTCAACTTGCCGACTTATTCACTAAGGTATTGGATGACAAATGATTCAAATTCCTTATTACTAAGTTAGGCATGTTGAATCTCAATCTTACTTGAAATGTGTTTCACATGCTCTATTATGCTTACATATGATATTCTATGTGCTTCTTGATCTTCCTTGCTATATCTTGCGTGATCCTATCTTTCAATTTTTTTTCTATATATAGATAAAAAGATAACTAAAAATAAAATAGTATAAAATATAATAATAATAATAACATAAAAATGAGGGATGACGATAATTTTATCTATTTTGATTTGCTCACAAAAATATTTCGTTGATATATGTCTAGTTCTTTGCTTAAAAATTCATGTGACATTCTTTTATTAAAAGAGCTTCGTTGTTTCAATAGACACAAAGCCACATCATATATGAGAGAATATGAGCCTCAATATTTTTTATTCTTGGGTGTGTCACACTTCAAATGACTATTCTTTGATTTGTATGTCATAGCTTCATTCTAGCTTTTGTGTGAGTTTGTCATGAAAATGATAAGGGCAAAATTATGAAAATCCTCACTTGGCGCAAATTATCAATCCTTTACTATTCTCCTCTAGAGATCCCCTTTGGGCCTTCTCCGACATTCTTTTTCTTTTGAAACCCGATTAACCCTTCAACCTTATTCATAAGTTTTGGGGTTGCTCAATCAAGAAAAAGAGGGGGAGAAAAAGAGATGCACATGATGAACTTCTCAATCATTATAAAAGAGAAACACGGATCTCGCTGTGACCTTCTCCTAGATAATCTCGTATACTCCTAGAAGAGAAGCACCTCGAAGTGAACTTCTCCAACGATAAGCTAGATCTTTTATCGAGAAAATGAGAAGAGGAGCACGGCCTTGGGTTCGAATTTCATACCTGTTATACCTTCAAAAGGACCACGGTCTCGGCCCAAAAAAAAAAAGAAGATCTCATCTATCAAAGCTTCGTAAAGAAGAAGAGACTCGTCTTGAGCAAGTGCAGAAGAAAAGAAAAGAAAAAGGAGCAGAAATATATTTCACACTTGGTTTGAACGAATCCTTATTCACGTCCAAAGATCGTACAATCATCGGAGTATTCAATGGATGATCTTTATCCATATAAAATCTTTTTAATATCCTTTTCGTATACGTTTCTTGATATACGAACATCTCATTCTTCAAATTTTTAATTTATAGTCCAAGACATAACTTTATTTTTCCGAGATCTTTCATTTCGAACTCTTTTTTCAAACAATAGTCTGTTAGTCCGATTACGCACTCAAGATAGGATCAAAGGCTTAAAAATGATAAAGTTCTTAAAACACCTTCAGTGTGTGTTTGTGTGTGTGTGCCGAAATTAAGAACTTACTTTTTAAGAATTATGCTTGACCAACCCTAATTAGGGTTAATGGGATGCCTTATATACCACATGAGTTGGTATATTAAGGCTTGGGAATCAAACAATAAAATATTTACAATTTGACCCCAAATACAATAAATTAACTAATATTGACCCAAAACTCAAATACTAACTAAGGACACTACAATTAATTCCTAACATTCTCCCCCTTAGTGTCCTTTCTTCATCTTTGTCTGTTTCTTTGAGCCTTTGGGTCGTTGCTGGGCGTACACGGATTTCCGTAGTCCAAGCTTGTGCTCGTACGTCCTTATTTCCCTCCGGAACGAAAGCCTTTCTTGTATGTTGTTCAGCATATTCAGTATCTTGGCTTTTGTGTCCGGTCCTTCACCTTCCATCTTATCCAGTATGCTCCTCAACTTCTCTCGTATGATGAGGAGCGTTCCGTCGGAGAATTTTGGTATCTCCGATGTCTTCAATATTCGCTTTTCTCCCTTGTAGTTGATGTAGACCACCGCTGGATCTTCACTTTCGAACACGTGGCCTTCACCATATTCAACTTGTTCAGGAGCTCGAATGATGGTTTGGTGAGGTTGACCTTTCTGACATTTGACTCCAGTGCAGCTGCAGGTCGTGCGTCGCTCCGTACTTGATTTGTCGGAGCATGAACCTTTTGATCGTCATGTATCCTAATTTGACGTCCTGGTCCTGCAGCGTTCCCACGTATCGGTAGCTTCCAATCATCTGTGAGATGTCTTCAGCTCTGATGTACGGGAAGTCAGCCTCTGTCAAGGTCTCTCTTGTACCGTCTTCCCTCACTACGTGGTAGACGCTTAGTAGGAAGGTCCCGAGCCGATCTATTCCAACTCTTTCTACGGCTTGTATTCGGGGCCTCTGCTTTTCCTCTCGCCTGAGAGCAGCCAGATCATTTCCTTTCCCTAAGAACATATGAAGACGTCTTAGGGAAAGAAGGTAGAGATTGGCTCTGCGCTCTGACAGGTGCGTCATCCCACGTAGCTCCAGCTCGTTCAATTTGACAGCTGATCCTCTTTACGCCAGATTCTTTTCCTTATCTCTTCTTGGTATGGAACTAAGATTCTGACGTTTTGCCACGGAAGATCGACCGTTGCCCCGATCTTTGACATGAGAAGTGGAGCATCCTCATTTTGGACTTGATGTTTGAGTAGTTCCGGTAGATCGGGGAGGTCACTTTGCAGATCTTCCAGCTCCTCATCTTCATGGACTTTCACCAGGCTTATCGACGCCTTTTCGAGGAATAGTCTGGCGTTTTCTCGAAATCTGGCTTCGAGCTGGAGGTCCATCGGTTGCTTCAGCCATCCTTCTTCAAATATATATTTCTCTACCACATCATGTGGATTGTAGAGTTGGCTGATTTCTTCCGAGATTTGGAGGTCAATAGATGTGGCTTGAGGTGGACTTTGTCGGTAGAAGGTTCTTGGTAGCTAAGGCTTATAGTGACTGGAGTGGGTGTCGAAAGGGAAAGTGTATTGGAGATCTCTTGTGTATTTTGTTCGGTTGTGGTTGAGATCTCCATGGTAGGGAATATTATTGTGGTGCTGGAGACTTGTTTTGTTTTGCCTTTTGAGCTTGAGGTATCCAGCGGGTTGGATTCTTGGACTGTTTTGGTTGTTGGCTGCTGCTGGTGAGGGGATTCGACTCCACGCTGTCGGTTCAATGTTGGCTGCTGCTGGTGAGGGGATTCGACTACACGCTGTCGGTTCTCCCCCTCGGGACGGTCCTCGTCTTCAGGGTCGTCCCGCGATCCAGATAGGCCCCCGGCTTGTGTTCGGCAGCTGGTGGGGTCAATCAGCCTCTGGATTTCTTTCTCCTTCGGTGTCAGGTGTGGCGCCGACCGGATACGTGCCAAAATAATGTTGAAGAGTTCTTCAATGGGCACGTCCCACGGTCCTTCTTCTGGTTGTGTGAGTGAAGGAACAGCAGCAGCTGTCTCGTGTGTGACTGGAGTCTTGCCTTTGTCTTGTCTTGATGTTTCGATCATGGCCCGGACTTTTTCCACTAGTTCGTCGCCAAAAGATCGTAGCCGAGACTCCGTCACAAACGGATCGGGAAATAAAACGGAGCCACTGAGGCGTGCCGTTGTCGCGACGTCAGAGTAGATTTCTGACGTGCCGCCCACTGTAGTGGGTCTTCCGGGGCCACCAAGGCACACCGGTGGCAACGGTGCTAAGACAAACTCAGACCGTTGGCCCGAGACGACTGGTGGGATGTTGATCGTTTCGGGGCTTCCGCTCAGTCCCTCGGAGATTAACCCCAGAGTGACGTCAGAGAGCGTTCTGTCTAAGTCTGGAAGACTTAGAGGTGCGGAAAATAGTGTATGTGTCCTAGAAATGGAAAAAATTTTAGTTGGTGCGGACACTAGACCTGTGATCAAGGAGGGCGCAGTCGGAGGAAGTGAACTGCTTAATTCAACATCTATTGCCTCCGAATAAGGCAATGATGGTTGTCGTGGCTCCTCCGGTGCTATTGAGACGGTCGTCTGTTGGGAGACGACCGAATGGGTTGGAAGGGTTATTTGCGTGCTTGGGCCTGATGGCACGACTGCTACTCGGGAGACGATCGTGTCGTCTCCTGTTCCTACGGGTTCGGCCCGGCTTTGTAGTGGGTTAGAGGACTGAGGAGGTCGATCATGTTTTTGTTTGGTGCGACGCTCCTGTATGCGTCTTACGTCTTCCCCTCGTTTTGTTTTTCGTGAGGAACGAGGAGGGGAAGCGGCGCTTCCTAGACCTAACTGAGGCTGGGGTAGGCTAATTCCCGGGGTAGGTTCGACTGGGTTTTGTCGAACCATAGGAGTGTCTTCAAGGGTGATGGATTGGAGGTACCTCGCTACTATTGGGTTGGAAGGATTAGCGATTTGTAGGAGGTGGTCAGGGATCCGCATCGACTCGAGATCAAATTTGGATTTGGAAGAATGGAGGGATGCTATCTTGGGAATTTGGTATCCCTCCGATCTCGGTCGACGGGTTATCTCGGGGTGTAGGTCTTGAAAGTGGGTTATTATCACTGGAAACCACCGAAGGTAGGGAAGGACTTGTCGGGTTTTATTTTTGGTGGATAAGTCCCTTCGGCGGAGTTGGTCAAGGATATCGGCGCTGGGACCGAGATATTGTCAAAGTCAATGGCCGGGTTGTTGGGAATTTTAGTGGCCCATTGACTTTGAGGGAATACTTCGTCAATTTCTCGTAACATTTTTATTCAATCTGCTAAGAAGGAAACACATAAAATTGTTAGCATAGGCAGAGTAAATAAAGACGTTACTTAGAAAAAAAATTTCGGACTTGAAAAATTTTATATGAAAGTGCCCGAAATTTGCTTAAGTAAATAAGATTATACTTTTGAAATACAAGCGGCGAAGTTCACAAATTCGGCTAAGAGTACATTGAAAAGTTTAATACTCGAAGTTTGATTTGGCCGAATTTGGATTTGAAAAGTTTTGTTCGCCGAATTTGATGAAGTTCGGGTAATGAGGATTTGAAATTTTTGTTCGCCGAATTGTAATGAAGTTCGGGTAAGTAAAAATTAAATCGAATTTGTTATCGTCATTCATCAAATTCGGGTGCTTGTCTTTAAAATTGAATGTGCCGAAATTGACAAATTCGGGCGATGGAATTCGACTGTGAGGAGTCGGGGTACAGTAGAAATTCGCCGAATTTCGAGTGAACAGTAGAAATTCGCCGAATTTTGGATTGAAAAGCAGAAATTCGGATGAAAATTTGAATTTTACTCGAATTTCGCCCGAAACCTAAAAATTAAAATAGGTCGATTCCATCGTGATTTGGATGAAATTTTGGCAAATAAATTGCAGATTCGGAATTTTATATTATGTCAAAGAGCTCCCCCTCAATAAAATGATATATACTCCCCCGTAATAAAAATAAGCTCCTCCTTAATAAAATTGAAATATGCTCCCCCTTAATAAATATGAAATATACTCCCCCATAATAAAAATGAAATAAACTCCCCCTTAATAAAAATGAAATAAACTCCTCCTTTCCACCAAATCTCTCTGTGTAGTTGCTCAGCAGTTCTTTTCTTCCAGTCATGTGTGTGGAGCAACCCGAGTCTAAGTACCACACATGACTTATCTGCAAGATAAGTTTAAGCAGTGTTAGAGATCCCGTTTAAGACGGGTCCTCGCATTTGCAGAGGTTAAAGTGCATGCAAGATTGGGTGAATTGTGTACCAGGTTGGCTTGTATCTTTCCTGAGTTTTTCGGTACCCAAATTTTCTTTACCCCTAAAGGAAAACAGAGCTTTGTGCATGCAGCAAGCACTGTTTTAATTACCCAGATTTGTTTGCAATCTTTTCCCTTAGCTTCAGCTCGGGTTTTCGATTGCTCAGGTATTTTTGGGTCTGATTTGGTCACGTTTTTGACCTTTTTCTCTAAAGCTTGAGCTTTAGCTTTTGTTTCAGTGGGAGTTGGCCTTCTGAATGTTCTAGCTACCTTTTCGTCAACTTTTAGGTTGGACGTTTTGGATGGTAGAACCGTTTTCGTGTGTGTTCCTGAAATCATATCTCTACGACGTATAAATTTAGCATTCATAGCTATACACTTATCGTAGGTAAGATAATCACTGACATTCTTAACAGAACTTGTTGTGGAAGGAATACGGGAATAAGCGGAAGCATAGTTCGAACTACATGAAGAAAGATTTCTAAATGTTTTTGGAAATAATTTTAAATCAGAAACACTAGTCAAATTTTGCTTCGTCTTTTTATCAAAGATTTTGGCATCCTTCTCTTGCGTTCCTGAATTTTTCTTCCCAGCAGTCTCTGTCCGTCTCAGATCTGTCATAGATGGTGAAGGGATGTTAGCTGTTGCTTGAATGAGAATCTTCTTAGTTAGCCTATTCTTCATGGATGAGGAATCTATTGGTGTTATAGTAACAGACTCCGACTTAGAAGATTTAGCGAGATCAGCATATGATTGATTTTCAAGTGAGGAAATTCTCTCAAGGAGTTTCTCCTTTTCAGCTTGAAATGTTTTCCGTTCGAGCTCTATCGTGGATTGAATATTCTTGATCTTTTGAGGAATGTAAATTCGGCAAAGATCTGAGTTCTTTGAGCTAGATGTTTCTGTCATGGGCTGATCAGATTCAGAGGGAGGATGGGGAAACATATGTAGATAGTCATTTGAAAGAGGAATTTCCCTACTTCCATAACTATCGTTGATTTCCTTGTAATCCAAGGATATTTCGGCCTTGCTTTTGTTCTTGCGCTTTTCCTGTTCTAGGTTATCTTCTTCTTCAGATGATCTGAGAAAGGCTAACAAGCTAGGTATTCCTAGTCCTAGGTATGCAGCATTGTAAAGAGCAAGTGGCCGTTTATCAGTGGTTGGTTGGTTTGGCTTAAAACCTAAGCCCTCACGTGGATTGTAAAATCTCGTGTCCTTAGGCTGATTCAAGAAAATCGTTTTGTCGGTTTGTCCCCTTTTCGTAAGGAGGTCCTCCAGACTTTTGATTTTGGAGTAAAGCTTCTTACGTTCCTCCATTAGAAGATTGTATTGATCTGTTTTACCAATACGCTCTTCTTCACTAATTCGCAGGCTAGTGGTTAATTGACTAATATTTGCATTCAGCATATTAGTCTCGGATTCAAGCTTCGAGATTTTCTCATGCATTTTCTAAATGACATCTGAGAGTTGCTTTTTCACCTAAGTGTTTGAGCACACATTGATAATTTGTTGCGTTTTTCTTTTCCAGAGCTTCTAGTTTTTGCAAGTGTTCTAATGGAGAATTCTGGATATGCTCAAGCACGGTCAGTTTTGATGTCAGGGAAACTACTTTTTCTTCAGATTTTACTAGATTAGCTTCAGCTAATTCTAGTGATTTTTCTGAAGTAGCTAGTTTATTTTCTAGCTCAGTGACCAAATTTTGTGTTTTGGCCAAGATGATGTCATTCTTGGCCATATCTTTATATGTAGACTCCCCCCTTTTCATTGTTAGAATTGGGGGTCTGTTATCACTTCCGATTGCTATGATATCCATGGATGTAGTTGAGTGCCTTTTAATGATCGTTCACGGTCGTGATCTGCAATCCTAAATGGTCAGTTTCGAGAAATAACGTCAAAGATTAACGTTAAGTTTGAATAAATTTTGGTTGGATAGAAATTGTGTTTAAGTGATCGACTTTTTATTTTAATTTGAAAGAGTAAAATTCGGGCACTTGTAGAGTTGTTGCCGAAATTTGAATTCTGAAATTCGGATGAAAAGACTTTGTCGAGAATTTTGAAATCAAAGGAAATCAAAATTCGGGTGACAAATATAAGTTCGCCGAAGTTCAGGATTAAATTAAGGTAGGAAAAATTTTATCGAAAATTACTTTCAAAATTCGGGTAAACTAAATTCAGTCGAGAATTAAAAAAAATCAAAATTCGGGTGACTTTCTGATAAAAGTTCGCCGAGAATTAAGAAATTCGGGTGACTTAAATCAAAACTTCGCCGAAAATTTTAAGTTGAAATTCGGGCAATCTTAATTTTAAAATTCGACCAAATTCGCCGTTAATTTTAAACAGTAGAAAGCAAATTCGGCGAATAAACTTAGCTTACTCAAATTCGGTCAATTTTCTGATCGAAAATTTTCTCAATTTCGGCGAATTTCAATTGAAATTCGGCAATATGAGTTAATTTTCGGGTTCAAGAACGAACTTCGAGCGAATAAACAGAGAAACGCCCGAAATTTTTCCAGCAACTTTAAAACACACCAATTTCAATCGATTTCTCCCCAGAAATTTCTCAAACTTGACGAAAATTAATCTAAACGAGTTCCTAAACAAGCCAAGACTGATAATCAAGCATTTAAAGGTTTAAAAACATCAATAACAGCAAGATCTAACCCAAAATACTTGAAAAAAATCGAAAATAAAATTTGCTTAGTAAACTCTTTCGATCTTGACGAAATCAAACGAAATTGGTATAGATTTGCACAGATCGATCCGTGTCTTGCTCTGATACCACTTGTTAGTCCGATTACGCACTCAAGATAGGATCAAAGGCTTAAAAATGATAAAGTTCTTAAAACACCTTCAGTGTGTGTTTGTGTGTGTGTGCCGAAATTAAGAACTTACTTTTTAAGAATTATGCTTGACCAACCCTAATTAGGGTTAATGGGATGCCTTATATACCACATGAGTTGGTATATTAAGGCTTGGGAATCAAACAATAAAATATTTACAATTTGACCCCAAATACAATAAATTAACTAATATTGACCCAAAACTCAAATACTAACTAAGGACACTACAATTAATTCCTAACATAGTCATTATTTGATAAATCTCCAGGAGTTCCTATTATGTTGATGTCATCAACGTAAAATGCTAATGTGACAAAATTACTTTCACGCCTTTACATAAATATGCACGGGCAAGTTTGATACCTCTTTCATTAAATATTAATTAAGAAAGCACAATTTCTACGTTTTTTCAATCTCCTCCTTTGTGCTTGTTTTCTTTTCAACTCCGTTTATCCTTGTCGGGCGTAGAAGGATCTCCTCAATCCCAATGCTGTCTCGTAGTGTCGGACAACATTCCTTAGCTCCAGTCTTTCGTTTATAGCATCTAGAAGCTCATTTAGGAGCGGGGCCTCTTTTTCTCCAAGGTCCTCGAAGATCGTTTCTCCAGTGATCTCCACCAACCTCTTCTCGATATTCTTCCTCACGAGCTTCAACGGCCGTCACAGAATTTATGAACTTCAGACTTCATCATCGCTCTCGTCTTTCTAATAATTGGATTCCGATATGTGATGGCAAAGCCTGGCTTCTTGAAGATGTAATTCTTTGGGAAGTTGTTGAGCGGGAAGCCTTTCATGAGCGAAGAGTCTATGTTGACCTTCTTCATGTTGTTTTATGTGGAGATTTTAAGGTCGTGTGCGGTGTAGAACTTGATCTGTCGTACCATGAATCTCTTTAACCCCTTGCGTCCTTTCTTCTTGATATAACCAGTGGTGTCTGATATTTTCTCTTATACATCTGGAACAGACGATATACTTCGTCTGATAGAAGGAACGACATATAGCTTTCGTTTATCTCCTCTTGAGTGTAGTTGTTGTCCGCTCGCTCGATGTGGTAGATCGGGGTTGGAAAGCTTCCAATCGTGTGTGATACGCCCACGAGTTGGAGGATCGGTGGCTTGTCCCTGAAATTTCTTCTAAGCTGATCCGTTGGGACGTCACTTCGATCCGGACCGAGGTAGGTCAGCATGAAGATGTGCTCCATCTTCTTCCTTTCTTCCCAGTGGGAGATGCCCCGTAAATTTAGCTCATCTAACTTCTTGATCCGGTTTGGAGCCCTCCAAATTTGTTTCCTTATGTCTTCAATAAACGAAACTTCAATCCGTACGTTCTCCCAAGGCATCTCGATTCTGACAGTCCCCTTTGATAAGCAAGGAGGGGAGTCGACTCGATGCCTGATCATCTCTGGTAGTTCAGGGAGTGCGGAGTTGTAGTTCTCGACTTCTTGAAGTTTTTTGTCTTCAAGCAGCACCAAATCTACCGAAGCTTGTTGTAGGAAGTATCTGACGTTGGAAAGCCTGACTTGAGCAACTTCCTCTGGTTCCCAATGCATCAGCCACTTCTCGTTTAAGATGTAATCATCTACGATCGCATGTGGATCGTAGACGACTACTTCTGGTTGATTTTGGAGGAGGTTGGAGGTCGGGATTGGATTGGACTTTTGGGAGTGGGAGGTAGTGTTTGTGTGTGGGATGTGGTGGATATGGTGGTTGTTTGTTGGCGGGTGTTAGTAGGTTATGTGGTTGGTGGGTTGGTAGATGATCCTCCAGTTTCACGAGTCGATGACTGCTTTTCTCGACTCTGACCACGGCCACTTCTTGTGGTCCTTTGTTGTTTCTCCTCCTCATGGTGATCCGGATCATCGAGATCGTCATGTCTTCGCTTTGTGCGGGAGCTTTCTTCACGGCAACGCGTTTGAGCGGGCGGCTCGGGTTCATCTACTAGCCTTTGGTAGAGAATTTCCTCAGCAGGGAACCTCGTCTCAAGGGCTAGTAGGCGAGAGATAAGTATATCGTGAAGTTGGGTTATAGGGATGGTGTATGGGTTGATGTGGGAAGGTGATTGAGTTGGAGTGGTTAAGGTAGGTTGAATGGGGGTGTGTATGGTGGTGGTTAGTGGTGGTGAGGATAAGGGTTGGGAGTGTGTTTTGGAAGGAGCTGCCTCTGAGACTGATGCTTTCCCGGTATCCCGTCGGGAAGTCTCTATGACGTGTAGCATCCTTTCCATCAGCCGGTCATCAAGGGAGTTAAGGGTTGAGGAAAGTGCTTCTTGAAGTCCTTGCTCCGTCACGAGTATGAGTACTGCCGGAGTGGGGCTTGGGAGGCGCTCCACTGTCACAACGTCGGAGAAGATCCCCGAAAATTCGGGAGAGGACTTGGGATTCCGGAACATCCAAGGACATTCGTTAACAACCCAGAAGTCACCACTTTGGTGGGTTGGCCCGTTGTTGGCTCCGAAGATGTCGGGAGTCCAACGGGGCTTCCATCCAATGTGAACCTATGTGGTCGTCTGTACCGATGGTGGTGGAGGAGAAGTCATCGAAGTCGTTGGTGTAGAGGTAGATACAAAAGGGGCAGAAATCTGTTGTCTGCGTGAGTCCCTTCTTTGTAGTATGTACTCCTCATCAGATTCAGTGGCCTCAGGAGATTCAACTTGAGGTGTAGATTGTTGAGCGACACCTTCGGGCTCAATAGCCAATTATCTCTTGAGCTGCGGCTTCGAGCTCGAGTGTCTCCACTAGGGATTCGCGTGGGGAAGGCATCGGAGCCGGATCGACGGACCGTACCATTGCCTTCGTGATGGAGTTGTTTTGGCAATAGTCTTGGTAGGCCTCGTCGTTGGGATCAGCTAGGCGTAGCAACTCCAATGGGATCAGCATCGGTTGAAGCGCCAGATTGGATGCCTTCGGGTTAAAGAAGAACCGCAGCCTCGGCGGTATGTAACCTCCGACGGGTGGCAGACGAGGGATCTCCGGATGTACTTCCATCAGGTGGGAGATCAGCACCGAAAACCACCGTACGTAAGGCGGAAATTTTGCCTTCGACTTCGTTTTCCTTTGACGCATTTGGTCCGCTAAGTCGTTCCAAATTAACTGGGTCACGTCGTATTTCTTCGAAAAGACGACTCCGTGGAAGATTATGAGAATGTTCACGTTCGCCTTATTGAATCCGGAGTGCTTCGAGGAGAGACATTTGTTGATGATGCCGAACAATGTTCTCCATGGATGTGGGATCCCGCTGTTCTGGAAGTTGGCAAATTTTGTCAGCGGTGGGTTAGATCCCATCCGAAGCATGTCTTCCACGACCACCACATCTGTTGGTAGTGGGTCGTAAACGTCGTGATGTTGGTAGTGGGTCGCATCTGTTGGTGTTGGTACTGGGCTGTAAACGTCGTGATGCGGTAGATCGAGCACCATGGCCAGAAGATTCTTGTCGATGATGACGTGCTTCTGGTTTATCTTTGTTGTGTATTGCGTGTCATCACCGACGATGTAGCTCTTCATGCATCCCCAGAACTGCTGGAGATAGACCATTTGGACTGAAGCAGTCATGGTTAGAGCTGGCCACAATGGATTTCCTTTGAGGATGGAGAGAATAACTTCATCTGGACACCGGAAAGTGGCGAGGTCCAGTTGGTAGTTGTTGTCGTGGACTGTCAGCCAACCGTCTGAAGAGTATATGTGAGAGTATTCTTGATGACCCATTTCTGAAAAGAATGAATAAATTTCATTAGATCGATATAATCATATGCAAATTGTATTAAATAATTGTGGATGACAAAAAGATTTAAATTTTGCAATTTAAATTGTTGTTAATGCGCAAACAGGGTTTATGCGTAAAAAAGTTACTTAACAAAATTTTGAATGAAATTTTCCAAGTGTGTAAGTGTATTATCGAAAGACTTGGGCAAAAAAATTTGAAAAATTTTCTAAATCTTTTCAGCGTGATTTTATTCGAGCGGAAATTTATTCGAACGCTAAGTTTTGCGATCGAATAAAAGCTTATCGAAAATTCAAGATTTTCGCTACTGAGTTTTGCGATCGAGTAAAATATATCGAATAAAATGTTGTTGAGAAGCTTAGGTTTTTCCCCGCGTAGTTTTGCGATCGAATAAAAATGAATCGAAAAACTTAAAGTTTTTGCCGCTTATTTTTGCAAATGAATAAAATTTTATCGAAAACTAAAGTTTTCGCCGCGAAGTTTTATGATCGAATAAAACAATATCGAAAACATAAGGTTTTTGCCGCTGAGTTTTGCGATCGAATAAAACTTAACGAAAACTAAAGTTCTTCGATGACACTGTTTGCGATAAGAACATTTCCGATCGAAAAAAATTAAAATCAAACAGTAAACGCTTAAAAAATGCAAATGATGATTCTGGGCAAATCATGAGTTAATCTGAACTCGGAATGATCAGAAATCAGTTGTGAATCCAAATATCATGCTTTTAATCAGAGTGGACGAGTTAAAACACGTTAATTTTGAGTTCTTAAGATGTTCTCGTCGAAAAAGTCGCGAAGTTAAAAATTTTTGTCCAATGAATTTGAAAAACTGTCGCGATTCATGTGTTTTGGATCAGATATCAGACCCAAAACTGGTTTCTACCTTCAAATTTCGGCGAGTTTTGACGGAAAATCGTTGAGGATTTAAGATAGTTTTGAAATCGCCGAAGAGTTTGAGAATCCGAAAAGTTTTGCGATAGTATTTGGTTGCGTGAGAATGACCTTTTCGATCGAAATAATTATATTAATACTTTTCGATTAGGTAAGGTTTAAAGGGCTTTGGGCAGAAAAACAAATGGGCTTTCATTAAAAATCAGGTTTGATTAACGAAAATAAAATTAATCTTTTACTTTTGCACCCAAAAAAAAATTCATAAGGCTCCCTTTATTTCTGAAATAAATGCAATTATCTCCCAATTGTGATGAAATTCAATTCCTCGGATGAGCTCAAATATTATGTAATGCTTAGAAAATAAACATTAGAAGTCGTGATTGCAAGTAAATCGTTTAGGAGATAAGAACAAATTTTTCATGTAAACTCCCCCTCAAAAAATGCACGTTTAACTTTTCGGCAATTTAACACATATTTAACACAATTATGCATATGAAAATTTAAGATATGAACACAAATAACCCATTTAATCAATTCAGCGTAAATTCATGATCCTCTAATCATGTGTATGAAAATTTTTCGTTTTTCAAAAATTTCGCATTTTATCAAATCTGAACCAATGCATTTAAAATGTGCGAAAAAGTATATTTAAATTTTTTTTTCAAAAATATTTTTGTTTTGGGGTCAGATCGTCCATTGTGAACTTTATCACGCAAAAATTTCACATGGCATATAGAATAATAATTTCTCGTCAAATCATGTAACTAACCTATTATTCTAAGATCATAATATAGATCATTTCGATAACTCTCGCATGGTTTGCTCATAACACTCAATTTATTTTTATCATGGGAATATTTAGTAGATATATCACTCATATCAGCATGACAAAATTATATAAATTTTTATCGTAGCATATTTAATCAACTTACCAAGTGAAAGTCCATCAATTTGAATCAAAGGGACTTTGAAAGGATTATTTTTAGGCTCTGACTAAAAGAGTAGGATATTTTTGGGATTAATGAGACTCCAATAGATTATTGCCCATGTTCTTCACGAAGGAGGCTTGGTCTGTCAAAGAGGCCGTCGACGCACTTGTCCCGTCCCTCGAAGAAAATAGCTTGGGACAAATGCGTACGATGATTGAATCCACCTTACGGGACAAAGACAAAGCTCCGGTAACGGACGTACCACCACCACCCCCTTCCCCACCACAACCTACACACCCACTAAACCCATATACCATGCTTATTCACCAACTCCACGACATTCTAATATCCCGAATCCTAGCCATCGACAATCTCACCCTAACCGAGCAAAAATTGTAGGAGATATTGGTCGATAGCCCCAACTCGCCACCACTTGCCACCTTCCGCGAAGAAAGATCTTACCCCGAATGACGCCACGACGATCCTAACGATCAGGATCGTCTTGAGAGGGAGAAAAGGTAGAAGACTCAAAAGGCGGTCGCGAACGAGGAAGAGGGAGGATAAGTAGCCGTGGCGCAGACACCTCGTCATCCAACCCATCACCTTTATCTTCCCCCCAATAACAACCGCCTCACCAAACAGCCACCCAAATACCACAAACCACCACTCAACCACAAACACCACCACAAGCCACTACCCAAACAGTCTAAAATAAAACTTCTTCCAAACACCCCTCCTCCGGGGAGTTTAATCGACACTCCTACGTCGACAACTACATGTTGGAGGAGCACTGGTTGCATTGAATGGAGACAGAAGAAGAAGCCCGCCTCCGCCTAGAGCATGTTCGGTACTTTCTCTCCAAAGTCGTGGCAGACATATGTTTCCTAGAACCATAGGAGGAGGACCAAGGTGTAGACAACACCAAGGAAATCCGGAGCTCCCAGATCTTGTCTCCCATCAACTGCCCGAGAAAGAGACAATAAGCTTGAAGACGAAGAAGACGCCTTGGGATAATAAGAAAATCAAGGCTTCATTCCTTGAAGACTATTACAAAAATATCTGGCGAGACAAGAAGAAAGTACGGAGGGTCGACGAGCTAAACCTTCGAGCCCTGTCACATCTCAAGGAAACAGATGAGGGGTTTCAACACGTGTATATGCTGATAGAGATGCCAAACACCGGCCATCTAACTAAGGAGTGATACATAACGCAATAGATGAACAAGGAACCCATCTTCTGTATCGTAGAAGTAAGACACGATATGACGTTTTTCATAGTGTTATCTACGTCATCGAGAGGACAGATAACGCTCGAGAAGAGATCACAGAGGCCGACCTTCCCTACATTCCTTTGGATAATGTGTACCAAATGTACAACATGTATCGAAAATTCCCCCTCAACACGTTGAAACACAAGGAATGGTCCGACGGACTCAAATGATACATGCTGAGGCAAATCAAGTACTTGGTCGCCGTAGATTTCCTAATGGATTTGGAGAGTAACATGAAGAAAGTCAACCTATTAGAGCCAAACACCGGCGAACCTTTGGCTAATCTCGGAGAAAACTACATCTTCCTGGATCCGGAGCTCGCGATCACATACTTTCAACACAGAAAGCGGCGGACGCAAGCCCTCATTGTCTCAGAAGTTGCAAAGTTCTGTGACGGGACTTTGAAGATCATCCGAGAAAAGATGAAGAAACAACTTGAGACACTTCCTGCGGAAGCTATGCTCGAAGATCAAAGGGTCAAAGAACCACCTTTGCTCGAGAAGATCATCGACGCAATCCAAGAGCGATTGGATATCCGAAATAGTATTAGACACTAGAAGATCGCTCTTGGATTGAGGCAGTCCTTCTTTGCCCACCAGGAACCTCCACCTCCTCCTCGCTCAAGGCAGAAGAAGAAAAGGAGAAGTCAAAGACAACCGAGCATGAATTGAAGATTGGACACTAAGGGGAGATTGTTAGATCTAAATAGTGTCGAATGTATATTATTATGTCTTTGTCTTGTAATTTTATATTAAGTGAACTAGAATCTATTTTGTAGAGTCTAGTGATTCATTAGGGGCCCAAGCATCTTATACCTAATTTAGGGTATAAATAATAAAACCCTACACTTTTACTAATGAGAATCATTATTGAAAATTGAGCCGCTACAGTAACTTGAGAAGCAAAACACGCAAAAAATCACATACTCAAGGTTCTAGGTAAGAACTCTCATGATTCTCACCATTAATCATTGTTCGTATGGTTGAAAATGGTTCTACAAAACCCCATGAGTCCCCCAGACCCCTAGTGCTCCGTGAGAAGTTGCGGAAGAAATCGTAGACACTTCCTTTTTAAACCATGAGCGAGCTCGATTAACGCAAGAGACAATGCGTGGTGTGTAAAATTGAAAGAAGTCAAAGGCACATGTGTGCCAACAAGCCGAAAACCCACAAGAGAAAGGGTCATGCCATACTTACATGTTGATGTGTGAGTATCAAACTTACTTTCTCGGGGCAAACAATCTAAGATGCTTTCTTCGCACTAGATAGTCACATTGATCTCTCAAAATATGTATAATACACACCTCTCATAGGGTAGAAATTTGGGTTGAGCCTCGTACATGGGCTCGCACACACGAGATATGATAACATAAGCTTAATGGAGTTTCGTCCCAATTCCAATTGGTGATAGGTGGAGTGGCCAATAAAGCTTATAAACTTTCCAATTTCTCCCGTGGTACTCGATGTGGGACGACCACATGTGAGTAATCTCAACACTCCTTCCTCACACGTGAGTCCACTTTTTTTTTCATGCGGACAAAAACACCACTCTTTTTTTTTAACATGCCGTATATTATTTTTATATTTTGGATCGGATAAGGAACGTCGTTCTTTCGAACCTCAGATCTACCAAGATCTTCCTCTCTGATACCATGAAGAAATTTGAGTTGAGCCTCGCACATGGGCGTGCAAACACGAAATGACCACGTAAGCTTGATGAAGTTCCATCCTTCTGATTGGTGGATAGGTGGAGTGACCAATCAAGCTTATATACTAGTGAATTTCTCTCGTGCTATTCGATGTGAGACGGCCACATGTGAGTTATCTCAATGAGTGTGTGCGTCTTCCGTCCTTTTTTACCTCTTAGCAAGAGAGAGTATTTTGTGTGTGTGTGTTAATATGTGTTATATTTGAGCCAGGGAATTGAATGAGGCTTCGAAATTCGGCTACCTCTTTTATTGTGTGGTGCCCTCTTTTGGTTCTTATTTGGCTTCTAGAATGTAAAATCCTAGTGAAACTAGGTTTTTTGACTTACTACCGGACTTACTTATCAAATAGCATATAAGCAATAATTGACAAGGTTACAACTAGTTCATATGACCTAGTCAACTTGAATTGTTTTTCCTCTTCTATTGTGAATGGACCTAGCCCATATAAGACGATATATACCTAAGTTCATTATTTAAGCACTTAGACTGTCTCAAGTTTGAAATCACATATTTACTAAATTTCAACATTATAGCACATACCACATCCTTATCAGACTACAACACCATTAAACTCAGTAGGCCCAACACATGCACATTTAGAAATACAACATAGATGGTCCATTTTAAATCCTACTCTCTAGGTTCGTCTGCACTGGGAATAATCCACGAATGTGGTATTCACCTAGCAAATCACGTGGTACTGCATGATCCTGATTTGAGAATAAAAATTATCATATCATTTCTTAGGAATCGCTTATAGATTTTCGATGTTCGTACAAATTCTATACATGTGTCCCAGTCAAGTAAAAGTTGTGGTCTATGTCAGACTTACCAGACTATCCTCATATGAAATTTCAAGGGCATATCCCTAACAACTGCCTTCCTCGTATGTTCCAAACCTTAATTTCTCCTATGCAAAATTCACGACCAATTCCTTGGTAATGTGCTATAAATATGCTACAACGTATTTTGTCGATGTCCTCAAGCTTTCCGGAATGAGGTTCCTCATAGATTTTCGTAAAAGATCTCATTTAGTTCTCCATGGATTTTCATTACCAAGCTGTCCTCCAGAGAATTCCTAAAAGGTAATAATTTTGCCGAGGAAGTATTCATCCCAATCCGTCGGTTTCGGTTAACCGGCGGTTAACGGTTGGTCGGAAGGACCAACCGTTTCTAACCGGTCGGGGCAGTCGACGGTTGGTTGTCCCCCGGTTATGGTTGGGCAAACCGGCGGTTAGTACGTCGGTTTTTTTTTTTTAATTTTTTTTAATTAAATTCGTTATTCGCTTTGCATAAATTTTTGTTGTATTTTTTAATACTTTTCGATACATAATTTCATCTTTCAAGGACATAAATTTTAAGACACATAAATTCCATTTCAAAATATAGATACAATTACAAAGTAAGATAAAAAATGCAAAATAATTCGGTATCTCGGACTCTCGGGCAGGCATTGGCTTGTGCAAATTTTTATCACGTTGAGTTGGTGCCTGAAAAAAATGTATAATTTAGATAATTTTTTTGCAACATAACAAAAATTAATCAATAAATTAAGGTTTAAAATTTGAGTACTTATCTTTTGAGTGCTTCGTCGTCGGAATCGGCCTTTGGAAATTTGAGGTTAACAATAAGTATGCATTAGTTAGTAATTATTAATAACTTAAGAATAATTAAGTAAGATTCTATTAGTAAGTAATTATTAAAAAAATATAAGACTAAAATAAGAAAATAATACGTCGGCAGCTGCCATATCTCTCTACTCGTACGTTGCCATCATTGTCGTCGCTGCTAGTTTTCGTGCCGGTTTTCATCGAAAACGTCGTTGGGTATTTGGAAAATCTTATGTTCGATGTTCGGCTATTGTCCAACCATCGAGAAGGGATTGGTATTCGACCTTTTCTATCGTAAACCTCGAACGCCTTTTGCTTAAAGTTAAACGCCGATGCTAAAAGCATGTTCCACCACAACGATTGAAATTGGAACGACACAGATTTCCCGAGCGATCTTCGTCTACGTTGTATACGTTGGCGACATCATCGACCACCATTTCAGGACGTTGAAGTGATCGTCGTCCTCGACGAACTCAAATGGGATCGTCAAATAGTTATCTATTTCTACGAACGGATTTTGGGACGACCTTTGGCGCTTGTTTGCGGTTATAATATCATGGTAGGAGGATAAATATGATAATGGTCGACCACTCTCACTCCCACAACTAGAAGAGGATAAATATGATAATGGTCGACCACTCTCACACCCACAACTAGAAGAGGATTAACTCGAACCCGATCGAGTTGGGTCTTGAGCTTGACCAAAATCAATCTAATGTGCTCTAAAGATTTTCTTTAGAGATTCTCTTATCCCTTACTTGACGAGTAAAGTTATCGGGGATGGCACGGGAATCAGAGGAAATAGACTCGTAGTATAACTCCAAAAAATTATCTGTACCATCTAGACGCATTTTGGGATCCAATATCTTCGCTACAATGAAGATATCGGGAGATTCCAAAAAATATTTGAGTCGTCTATCCCTCATGGCCTCAACAGCTGCGCCCACAAAATCATTATCTAAGAAAGCACTAAGAATGCAAGCGACTTTAACGCGATGATCTAAGGCTAAGATTGATGTTGGCAATATGTTCTCCACATCTCCTTCATGACATCGTGAAGTAGTTCACATAGGCCCTTACACCCATCCCACATTGATGGATGTATCGTTACGCCACATTCAGCATCTCGTTGTAGAAATAGCAAAGGTGTTCGCGATATTCGTACGAGGTATCCAACATCTTGTGTTGTAGGTGGAATTCCACCTGTTGGGTACGTCTAACGAAAACTTTTTGGGCGTAACGCCCACACTTCTACAATGGCGCTTCCACTTCTTCAGTACAGAAGAGTGTTACATCATGTAACTTATTGTCGTTCGCATTGGCATAACGTGTTCCTTTGGATGTTTGAGTGCGTCCTGAACACATCGGTTAAGTATGTGACAGAAGATCGAACATGGAAATATCGACCGCCCAATGACGGTGGACAATATTTAATTAAATCTCCAATGCTCGCGGTATTAGCGCTAGCATTGTCGAACGATACCGAATAAATCATATCGAGTATCTTATATTCCGATCAAATACTCCTAATCTTGGACGAGATGTTTTGAGTTGTATGATGTGTGTCAAATTCCCTATATGCAATTAAACGTTTTTGTATTGTCCAGAATCATCAATCCAGTGACATGTAATGATGATCTTACCAGTTCTCGCTTCCATATATAAGATGCAACGACACATTACATTCAGATTTTCCTAATTGATCTATTAACTCACATTTATACGCGAGTACATTCTTTCTAATATCTCGCGTAAGGGTGATGCGTGACACTTTCTTCCCTTAAGGGTTATACGACTTTCTGATCCACTCTCCGAAGACTAAATCATCGACAAATCGATAGGTAAGATATTTCGCGCATACAAATTTTGTAAGTTGTTTGCGCGCTACATCTTCGTTGTACATAAACAATGACGGCAGACTCGTACCGAGTTCTTGTCCGTTAGCGGACGCACCCGTACCTCTGTGCATTTGATATTGACTTTGACTATTTTCTATTTTAATTGGATGTTTCGACTTGATATGGCCATTGAAATTTCCATATTTGTCACCTTTCTCAAGGGGATAATCTTTCGCTCAATAATTAAATATAACTCTTAATGAATCTGTAGTTGCAATCGGTACCTTCTTGAAGTGTACTACAAAAATGTTAGAGTGTAGCGAAGCTATGATGTGTGCCTGAGTCTCGCTCGGCGTCGGCGCCGAACCCGCCTGCTCATGTTGCGTGTTGTCTTCCTCATGTTGGCTCTCCTCCGTTCCACCCATGTCCGGGACGAGTATGTCATTGAGATCGAGATAAACTTTGAGGGAGCCATGATCTTAGTGGTTATCTTCCACTGAACTACCAATAATTTGTTTCCTCCTCGATTTTGATGCTCGATGACGGCTACCATAACCTAAAATCTTGAGAAAAAAATAAACTTTAGATAAAATGTGTGTAAACTTACGTAGACCGAGGTGTGTAAAATTCCGTGCACTATGTGGTGTGGGCCGGGATGAAAATGAAAGTGAGTGTAGAGGATTGACGATAAGGAAGGAGAGCATTTTAATTTAATTCGTGGATTAGAGAGAATGAGGCTTGAGAGTGAGTAATTAAGAGAGAGGGAGAGAGAGAGAGAGAGAGATAGAATGGAGATTGTGATTTTATTAAGAGGGATGTGGGTATTTATAAATGTTTTAGGAAAGTAGCCGTTGGAACCGCCGGTTCCAACTGCTATATTATTTTTTTTATCCAACGGCTTGTATAATAACAGTTAGGTTTTTTTTAATTTTTGTTATCCAACGTCTTTAATTAAATATATATTTCTATAACCGCAGGTTAAACCGTCAAACCGGCAGTTTACAACCGGCGGCTTGCGGTTTGAGATTTTCCCAAACCTCCGAGAACCTGATTACCACGGATGCTGGTTCCGCTTACAAAGCGGAACCGGCGGTTCGCCGGTCAAAACCGCCGATTCCGATTAAATTGGGCATGACTACGAGGAAGCATATCCGACCATTCGATCATCGCCGCTGCTTCAGAAATGTTGGAAACCCCTTGAGTTCCTAGATCCTAGTGTCACGAGGCAGAGGAAATCATAAGTACTTCCCATTTAAACCATGTCTGAGCTCAACAAAGGCATGAGAGGACTCGTCTTCGTGAAAATCGACAAGCACTCAAAAGCATAGGTGTGCCAACTAGCCGAAAACCCACAAGAGAAAGGTCCAAGCCATACTTACATGATGTCTGAGATGCTAGCTTACTTCACCCCTAAAGAGAAACAATCCTTGATTTTCGAACTTGAGCATCCTGCCGATCTCTCAACGTATCTAGACCACCCACCACTTTAAGGATGACTAAAGAGGTCTGTGCTTGCTTTTCTCTCCAAGAGAGTGTAGCAACGAACTAGTTCGTGTTAGTTTTACTCTAATTTCATCCCTTGATCACAGAGATTAATTTCGATATTTTTATCGTGAGTGTTTACTACAACCGCCTGATTACATTGAGAGGATATTTTGACACTGATATATGTCGTTTAGGAATACAACTTGACCGATATATTTTTAACGTGAAGCTTTTAATTAACTTCAAGACGTTAGAGAGCTTGTAAAGAAGACGATTGATATGGAATATCATACTATGTATGATCCAGTATACTGACTTCTAGAATCAGCATTCATCTGGCCAGCTGTAATTATTGTAAAAATTGTATAGGCGGCGGCTATGCAGTGGTCGTACAACCACCGTAGCAATTCACTTATGCAGTCGATTAATTACTGAACCGATTGATAGGGCGATTAATCGGCACATTAATCCGATTAATTATAATAAAAAACAATAAATCCAAAAAAAATTGTACTATTTAAAGATCCCTTCAAGGTAGACACATGCTGCTTAAATGTGGAACAACCGGTGTTGCCGCGTGCATTGCCTTTGGCACCCCACGAACTCCCGGATATGCTGGGGACAGGCAGCTCTCGGGTGCCGCAGGGCCATCCCCCCCCTCCCCTCCACAATCCCGCCTTGTTTTGCCGTCCATGCACGCGGGAGCAAAGATCTCCCGCGCCAGGCACTACTCGCAGCCCGGCCGCAGGGGCCCGGGGCCGCGTGCCTTGCCTTTGGCGCCCCGCAACGTCTCGGAGAAGCTGGGGAAACGCCTCTCCGAGCATCGCGGGGCCATTTCCCCCCACATTCCCGCCTCGTTTCGCCGTGCGCGCGGGAGAAAAACTCAACCGCACGGGGCGCTGCCCGCAGCCCGACCTCTAGGGTCGAGGGCCTCGTGCATTGCCTTTGGCGCAAACTAACGCTTCATTTATTGTCAATAAAAAATTTGGTACACAAGCAATGTATCGCGAAGAATATCATGAAAAAAGCCAACGACGATCAAAAACAATTGAAAACCACAGAAATCTCGACGTTATTGGCCGAATAAGATTAAATCGACATCAATTTCTCAGGTGTTAATACTTCAAACAAATTCGAAAATTGGGGTGAAATCTCAACTTTAATGCTCGAAAAATTGTGAAATAAACTCAATTTGATAATGAGTCTTAATAATGAACGAAAAATATTGATATTAATCATGGAAAAATGCAAAATGGCTTTCCTTCAAATTAAAACGTTTTTTAGATGATTCACACTTTCTGTTAGAATTATAACACATGTACATGCAAAAGAAACACTTCATGAAGAAGGTTCTGGAATTTCATAGAATGTTAACACATCACATGCAAATAATATCACATGTCTGACCAAAATTAACAATGTGAACCAATTTACAACACGTTTCTAGATACTGGTACTACATAATAGTTTCACACTACCACATTAATAATTCGATTAATTTCCGTTCATAAAGGCACTTTTTTCGGATGTTTAAGATTGTCCTTCATGGAAATAGATGATGTGATGAATTTAAACCACCAAATTCCTTTAAAATACATGTTATGCGAATGTTGATGTTAAAAGTGGAATGTTGAAGTCATTAGTCATGTGAACATATAGTCTTACATCCCAAAACATAGACTATATATGTCTCGTTGAACATAACATTATGAATTTCATCACGAAATTGTTCAAAGTTAAACATTAAATCACGAGTAAAAATTAAACCTAGAAACCCTACCATGTAAACAGCAATCTGTAACGACCATTTCGGATAACATTTAAACACTTACTTGTAACAGTTAATCCCTACCATTTTATGTATTTCAAGAGATTTTTTAAGATTCTGCCAAATATGAACTCGAAGTCAATATTCCCACCACAACACATCTAAATCTCAAACTCCAAACACTCAAATTTAAAAATTCACCCCGAAACTGAAGTAAAATTCAGCTATCCCGCCAAACTCAAAGTTATACCAATAAACGACAAATGGTACCACTTTGATCCTTTCTAATTAGAAAAATGCATGTTTGACACGGAATATGTGGTTTAACATCATCAAATCTTATATTTCCGTGAATGACAATCTTATACATCCGAAAAATGCACATTTATGATAAAATTTAGTTGATTTAACATTATTCAACCATTAATTTTGAGTAACACATTTTTTCAACTGGATTTTAGAATTGGATTTAATGCATATTCATTATAAACGTCATTAATCTTTCTTGATTATCAAGAGCCTAATTGAGGCCGATTTAACCTTATTCGGTCACTAACGTATGCTAGCGGTTTCAACGGTTTTTTGGTGTTGTCGGTGGTTTCCGATCTATTCCTTTTGGCCCATTATGTTACCCAGGAAGTGTTATCCAGAATGTAGGATTGTTACCCAGAATGCAAGAATTGTTACCCAGAATGTAGTAATTGTTACCCATAGTGAAATAAGTGTTACCCAACAAACGTGTTAATTTGAAAACGTTTCAAACTTGGTTCCCAATAAATTCATCGTTTTTCCATGGAAACCACAGTAACACATGTTCTTCTAAATATACCTTTTAATTCTTTGTTGATGACAAATGCATCGAAATAATACCAGTTCAAGGAAGAGTGCTTTAGTCAAATTTATTCAGGCGATTTTCGTTTCAATTCTGTTAACCTCGAACGACGAACGATTGAGCTACACGGTGGGGGCGACATAATCTTCAGTCTATGGGTGTCAGTCAACAATTTGTACCTATTGTCCGCAATGCCGGTCGAAAACATGATTCGATGCAAAATTGAATTTTTTATGTGTCGAGATTTCGAAATATTTCGCACTACGATCTTACATTTGTCGACGTAAAGATCATAATCAAACTTTGAGGACGCATTTTACTTTGTTTGGTAAGTGGATTGGGGGAAGGGGGTGCTCGTGCGAACGACGAGAAATTTTGATCGTAGGAACTATATTTGCTTCTGTTGATACCACTTATAATCATCTGGGTAACATATAAAAGATACCATTATGTTTTTAATTAGTAACGAAAATTTTGTGTGAATACCACTACTTCAAACATTTTTTGTAAGGGTATTTTGGTCAAATTGACATTTAGGTCCTTAACTCTATATTTCTAGCAAATTGGATCCTTAAAAAAAAAATTACTGACATGGTCTGAACTCTTTTTTGAAACTTTAATAGGCCTGACACGAAATTGTCCCTTAAAACTATTCCCACCAGCCCATTCTTTTTATTCCAGCAACCCAACAGACTAAAAAGCCCATCAGCAAACCCTAATAAAAAAACTGCAACATCCCACATATTCTCATGAATTGCAATCTGGCCCAAAGCTTTTAAATCTATAGTATTAGCTCCCGTAGCAAAATAAAAAAATTAGCCACATGTACCAAAATACTCAAATCGACCCCAAAATGCTGAAGAACTTACAACCGACCCCCGACGTGCAATTTCTGGCAGAGATGCGCGGAAGCTCGGTCACGTGACCACCGCCGATGCCCTGCATGTACGCGGATGATGGTAGCTGCGGTTTGACCTAAAAAAATGCAAATTGCGACCTAGCGTCGTTGAATTCGCCACGTCTTCTTTCGCACGACACTACCGATTCTATTCCGTCGAAGGTTGGGAATGATAGGCAAGGGACTGAGATATAAGGTAAACATTGTGGGCACCTTCGATTTTGAGGAATCGATGTTGATTTGGCCGATTTTTCCCAAGTTGGTAATTAGGGTTTTTGTTCGTCGCCGAGATTTTGGCCTCCGATTGCGGTGGTTGTTGCGGGTGTTTGGCCACCAAAGGTATGCATGCGCGTAGAGGATGTCATAGAGAATCCAGTGGTGGTCTCTGATGGAGCAGCAACGGAGCAGCGAAGGGGCGCGAGCGGGTGGCCTGGGCGAAGCAGCGAACTATGCGGGGATCTCGACATGGCAGCTGCTGCCGAGGGTCTCGGCGCTGCTCGTTCGGGTGACGGCGGGGCGTAGTCGCCTGTGATGTCGGGGCGGGTCGTTGGTGAAGGTGGATAAAGACGGTCGACGGCCATGGCTGTGGTGGACCTTCATCTCCATCGACCAACAGGTGTTCGATAAAATGTCACCTCCAAAACTCATAAATGGCAGCTCAGAAACTCCAAAAAACGATCGACCAACTCGAGAAACTCAAGCCTCAACTCCGTTTTTCCACGGACGGCGCCATATACGAGTACGACCCCGATAAGAAAAATTTAGGTCCGGGAAACGTACTACAGAGGAGCCAAAGCGGACTCGAGTTGTTCAAAAATAAAGGGCCAAAAACAAAGAGGGACAACGATTTACGTGGTTCGGATCCGAGAGGATCCTACGTCCACGGGCCACCAAACGATGTTTTTCATTAATAAAAAAAGATTACACAGTCAAGCTCACCTTCTCTCGTATTTACATGTGATTTTGAGCTCTAAAGATAAAGAGGAGATGAAGAGAGGAAGAGAGAATATGTGTGTGTGTTCTTGGTCTATTTGTGTGTAGATGGGTAAAAGTTGGTGTAAAATGATTAGGGTTTCTCTTTTTATAGTGGCTCCTCTCACTTGCACTTGGAAATGACATTCATCTCCTTCCTTTATGACATGGGACCTCGAGTGCGTGTAGCTTTCTCCTTGCGTTCCTGGAGGATGTCCTTAGGGTAGATCTACCATCAGAGATAGGTATGCTCTACCCGACATATCTCTTTCAACTCTGCTTTTGCTCCGCTAGACCTCGTCTTCTTGGTTGGAATGTAGGAAAGATTCAGCTCTACTAGACTTGTTTCTTATTGGAGGTAGCTCCTCATCTCTGCCAGACTTGCCATACCTTTGAACCTCGTCTCCTGTCAGACTTATTTATGGTCATGCCTCAGCCATACACCTTATCTCCGATCAGACATCACCTCTGGCCCTCGCCCACCTCATCTCCATTATCTAGCTGGGAGAAAGAGCCCTTGTGGAAAAATTCACCCGCATCATGATTGTTCATCGTGCAACCTACATATTGATGTCGGCCTTGCATATTGATACTTTAGGCTTCTTCAACTTGATCTTTAACCAGTTTTGCGATCACCGGTCCTTGTGGATGTTTGGTCTCCAAGTCTGAAGGTATTTTAATTGTGTCTAGGTCAGTCTCTTTGATTGTGAAAAACATTTTATATGTATTTAGCCTTGCATGTGTCCAATCTTCTTCTCTTAATTCACTCAATATAGAGTCCCCTTGACTTAATACTATATTAGTGTTCTTTGGATTTAGTCTTCTTTAGCGAATGATCCGTTGGTCTCCGACTTGAGTTCGATTATATTGGACCTTAACAACGACATTTATTTGTTTTTTTTTATTCGTTCCTCAGCTAGCTCCTAATTAGCCTTTCTATTGGTTCGGTCTTTGACAACATCTTGATCTTCTTCTTTTGGCTACTTGATGTAGCTTACTTGCTTAGAATTTTTAGATCTGATTATCCTCATATTCCACTCATTTACTGAACTTGATGTTCGGTACTGGTTTGTTCATGCCATTCTTCGGTCTCAATTTTGCCTCTGGAGACCAGAAAGAGGTTGTTGGTCACTTCATTCAACCGACCATTTTTAATATGATTTTTATTTAAATCATTGGTTTCAATTAAACTATTGTTTAATTCAATTACCGAAACTATTATTATATCTTAATAATTCTCCATCTTTACGAATAGAATTCTTTTTTTCTGGAAATGTCACTACTATATATACGTAAATTGTACAAAGACTGTACAGGAAAGAGGGCCGGCCCACCACAGGCGGTGCCCGGTGCCAAGTGAAGCCTAATAAAATAACTCGACTCAGTGCATAAAAATAAAAATAAAATAAAAACTACGGTCAAGCAATGCACCAAATACGACGAAGCCCGTTCAACTGCAAATGCCAATGATCCTCCAAGGTCCCCATCCTTGCTATCACCATGTACATAGCGTCCCTTGCTACCATCTCCACAGTCCGACTCGTGCCCGCATGCCAACGCTGGTTCTGTTCCCTCCAAATATGATAAACCAGCGATGCCAAAAACTGGCGATAAGCATAGTGAAGAAGATGATTCCGTCGCCACTTCGCCGCAGCCTATAAGATCCTCCGGTGCCAGACTTGAAAAGGCCAAGCAAATATCGTGGCAGACCAAACACACCTCAAGCAGTCTGCTGAGAAAGGACACTCGAAGAAGAGATGAGAGATTGTCTGGGTGGCCTCAACCTCGCACAGCAAGCACCCATTAGAAGCGGCAACCATGGCGATCCAAGGTTTGTCCCTTGTAGAGAGACGCTCGAATCGCCAGCCAAAGGATGAACTCCAGCTTGGGTATATTAATCAGTCCCCCAAATAGCATCGCCCATGGTACATGTGGCCGTCGTGTGCAAATCGCCTCCCAAGCCGCATGCAACGAGAACCGCACCACAGTATCGTGTCTCTCTCGGCTGGGTAAACCGGAGGGAGGTGAGGACGAATCTGTTGGTATTCCATCCTCGAGGTCGTTGGCCAATGCCAGCCCTCCATAGTAATAAGTGACGCAAGCTTGGTATCTCGTGGTAGCCCCATGACGTGAGAGCCCCGCGGGATCATGACCTCTAACGGTGTGTCGAGCAACCACGGGTCCCGCTAAAGAGATAATGCTTGACCATTGCCAATGCGAAATCGCACCAGCGCCAAGAGTCTTTGTCTGAACTGCAAGATCTGTTTCCAACTCCACGAAGAGATCACCCCACGACCGACGCACCACACCGACTGCTGCCGAAGGCGATTCGAATAGAGCCACGCCACCCAAACAGATGATGGGTCCCTCGTGACAACTCGCCATAGCAGAATAAGCATCATGGTTTGATTGACCTCCAACATCGATCTGATGTCTAGCCCCCCTTCAGCCACTGGTAGACAGACGTCACTCCAAGCCACCTTTGCTGGGGACCCCGCCCAAAGAAATCTCCTGATCATGGTCTCAAAAGTCCGGACAACACCTTTGGGCAACAGAAACACCCCTGACAAATAGACGTGAAGCAAGATCAACACCGACTTAACCAGCTGCACCCTACCCGCATAGGATAGTATAAGATGCAACTAGGAGCCGAGGTGCGCCTCTACACGTCACTTAAGCGGTGCACAATCGCTGATGGATAGCTTCCATGTAATAAGCGGTACGCCAAGATACCGCACCGACAAAGCTCCCACGCGACATCCACAATATAGCCTGAAAGATCGCCGCCCGCCCCTCAGCCTGCTTAGAATGGAACATCTCACTCTTGATGGAATTAGCTCGCAGACATGACAACTCCGCAAACTCGTCCAAGGCCACTTTAAGAACAGCGACCGACCACACATCAGCGTTACAAAACAGTAGCAGATCATCCGCAAATGCCAGCATGACCAGTCGTGACTCAGCGCATCGCCAATGATACAGGAAAGCGTGGCCCTCGGCTATCCTCCGTCGCATAATGCCATGCAGCACCTGCATGACAAGCGTGAAGTTATAAGAAGATATGGGGTCCCCATGCCGCAAAGAATCCCTCTGGTCGCCCATTAATATCAATGGAAAAGCACGACGTAGTAAGACAACATCGCACCCACCACGTGAATCTGGTATCAAACCCTAACGCCTCCAAGGTGAGAAAGATAAAATCCCACACAACTTTGTCATAAGCTTTGGCGAGATCCACTTTCAGCGCCAATCGGCCCGGCAGATCAGCCCTACGATATCCAACGCATATTTCCTGGGCAAGGAGGATGTTATCTGTAATACGCCGTCCCGGAACAAACACCATATGGGTCGAATAGACCAACTGCGCAAGGACCCCTCGCATCCGATTCGACAGCACCTTAGAGATAACCTTGTACAACACATTGTAGCATGATATCGGCCAAAAATCCGATGCTCGTCGTGGCGACGCAATCTTCGGTATCAAGATGATAAAAATGGAGTTCAGCCTGTTATGCAGATGTCCAGTGCGAAAGAACTTCTCTACCGACGATGTAACATTCAGTCCCACTATCGACCAAGCCGCCTTGAAAAATGCCGAAGTATACCCATCCGACCCTGGCACCTTATCATCATGTATTGCAAAGAGGGCCGCCTTGATCTCACCGTCGTTGACCGTACAAGCCACTGTCTGAGCATCAGAAGGACGCAATGTAGCCGTGACGAACGGGCGCACCGTATCGACCGAAAGAGGCAATGTCCGCGTCGATGTCCCCAATAACATCGTATAGAACCCCACCAGCTCCTGCCTAACCCGCTCCCCCCCTGAAACACCTCGCCGCTCTCCCCGTCCAGATAGCAAATGTGATTCGACGCACGACGGACCGTCACCTTCTTGAAGAAAAATTAGGTGCGTCTATCGCCATCCTTCAGCCATCGCTGCTTAGCCCGTTGTGACATGGTGTGGTGCTCCATGTCTAGCGCGCTCGCATATAACCCACGAAAAAAGTGATCCAGGTGAAGGAGCCGCTCATCATGAGGGAAGAGAAACAGAAACTGATTAGCCACCTCAAGAAACTTCTTCACCGCAGTGACATTCTGCGCTAAATCGCCCTTAGCCCGTCGCATGCGCCGAAACACCTGTTTCAGCACAGTAAGTCGTTGGCACAGGGAATATATGGGAAACCCCCAATAGGAAGCTGTCATGCCTCCTCCACCACTCGTAGAAACGATGGATCTGCTGTAACGAAGTTATCGAACCGAAACATTCCTCATCTCCCGTCCGCCCCCTCGGCCTCAAGGATCATAGGACAATGATCTGACGTACTCGGCAGCTCACTGCGGTACTGCACATCCGGACAATGCGCAAACCACGTCGGATTTGCCACCACCCTATCGAGCCGACGCCATACCGCCTGGTGGAGGCTGTTGATTATACCAAGTAAAGAAGCACCCCCGCATGGGCACTGTGGTAAGGTCAGAACGTACTAAACAATCGTCAAATGTATCACAATCACGGGCATTCAGCGCACCCCAAGCGACCCCCCCTCAGCGAGCACCACATTGAAGTCGTCAAGCATCAACCATGCATGGGACAAGAATGGTTCCGCGATGGGCAATAAGATCCTCCCATAACGCAACCCGCTCCACACTATGATTCTTCCCGTACACGAACGAGATCCGAAATTCACTTCCATCCACATGCGCCACAGCCTTGCAATGGACAGATTGGGAGGAGACTCCTACCACCTCTACAGAAAAATACCTATCATCTCATCCCACTCAGATCCTATTCCACGGGCACCCATCATACTCGAAGAACCACTTCCAATGCGGCTGAATCGCACTCAAAATGCCCGAAGCATTTGGAAGGGCAACCCGAGTCTCCAAAAGCCCAAGCAACTGAATGTCAAATTGCGCGATAAGATTCCCCACCGCCCGCATATGGTCTCGCTTATTGAGACCCCGCACATTCCAACTTGCCAGCGAAATCATAAAGACACCCCGTCGCGGATTGCATGCTCAGGGCCCGTATGGTCAAGCGAAACAAGCGAATCGTCCTCCCCCAAGTGTGTCAAGATAGCAAATGCATTCCTCACAAGCGGACATGCAACTGCCTTAGTGACATCCCTCTCAACGGCCTGTAATCGAGGCAACCCAGTCGGCGCCTCCTTCATCCCCGACAGCCGCGGGCTAGGGTTCCTCCTCATCACCGGCGGCCACTCCTGTCGTCCCACCTCCCGGGTCCTTCGCGGAACCCCCACAGGCCGCACCTGGCAGTCTTGCGCCCCATGAGCAAATGTCTTGCACGTCGCACACCTAGTCGGTCGCCACTCATATTCCATTCGAACCGTAACCGTTCCCCCACTCCTCCCATCATTCGTAAGAAGCCGCATCTGAAACTCCTCCAGATAAGGTTCAGCCAGGTCCTTCATTATACAAACCCGCGCAAAATTAACCCGCTACAGCCGCTCCGTCATGCCGTCTGCAAACAATGGCTGCCCCACCGTGCTTGCCACCACCCCGAGCCTATCCGGGGTCAAAAACTCAAACGGGACATGCCGGAGCTTCACCCAAGTCGGGATCGTTGTGTCTCCTTCTCAAGGCTCATCCCCGGCCTCCATTCTCCAAGGAAGATAGGTTGGCCCTAATAGAGCCACGGCCCACCCTCCAACAATGCGGAAACCGCCTTGGCCGATTCGAATCGAAACTTGAAAAACTCATTCTGCGTAGCCCGGACCTCCACCAGTCCAGGCCACGAAGCCCGAACAAACCGCTCTTGGCTTTCGCCCCATGAAATAACCCACCAATGTCTGAGCCCACCGTGCAAAAACCCTTCGAAATCACCTCCTACGACAGTTGGAATTCACACGCCCCATCCACCATACATGGAGGCGTATAAGCCAACTTTGTCCGCTTAGCGATTGGTCACGGCCGCGTTGCCCCACCTACCATGGCAGCAAACGAAGATTGAGCATGCCGACCTTGCGCTCCCTCCCGCTCCAACCCACCTAATGGGGCCGAAGGTGCTTCGGCCCTATGTTTGCGGACCCCTTTGTCGTAGCCGAGCGCCGGCCCCTGCCACTGTCTCTACGGACCCCCTACCGGTCACAAACATCTTTCCCACCAGGCCCGTAGCCACCGTGCCTGCTGCATCCTCATCAGCCTCCACCGCCACGTCCCGACCAAAGGCCTCCACCATCGGCACCCCCATGCGTCGCGACCCAGATCCGGCCCGATCCACCACCTCCTTCACCCCATCGGTCAGAGCTTCAACGCTCGAACCCACGCGATCCTCCACAACCACCACCGGTGTGGTCGGCGATCCCAACGCATGCACACCACTCTCCCTGCCTGCATCCTCGTGACGGCCCAGCCCTAAGGGAGTCGTCACCACCTTTGTAGTATTAAGGTTAGGGCTCCTATTGGGCCTAATTGGCCCATGAGGGTTGTCGCGTCCCCCTCGCCGCATTGGAGGCGGCGTCCCTGGGTGCCGCCGTATCATACCCCCCGGCCATGACCCATGATCCCTTAATGGCCTGGAGACCTTGCCGGCCACCCCCGTCACCGCATCATCTTCCGCCATAGTCGTGCCATCTGAAGCATCCCGCACTTTCTCCACCAAGGTCGTGAAAGCTGCCACATCAAATTGACGACCAAATTCCGGCGCCGTCTGCTGCAAATCCTCTAAGTCCGACGGGTGTCTTTGATCGCCATCGCCGAAGACGACGACGACGACATCACCAAGCCACATGAAGACGAAGATGTTGCCATACCCAAATCCACCACGCTCAACCCTCCCCGCAACGTAATCACTTCGCCTGGCTGGTGATGCACCGACGGTACGAATAGGATTCTTATTAGTAAAGATACGTAACTAACAACAATCAATGGCCATTGACCTACTGAAAGTACACTAGCGATGAAGGGAGCCCTCCGGGGTTCATGCATTTACTCTAACATGTTAATTTGTTGCGGGACCTCATCATCAAGGCTCGAAAATGCCGAGCGAGCTAAAAAACATAGGTTGATGTAGCTAACTTTGCTGGAAATTTTAATGAACAGATGATTACACACCAACAATCGCAAATCACCCGAACTCCTCATGGAAGAATATTCAATTAGACAGACATTGTCTACAGTTTAAACAGAAACCAACAACCACAACAGAAGAAAGTTAGTCAATTTGGGGAAGAGGCTGTGGCTAAGACCATCTGCACTCGACGCGAATTCGCAAAAGCAACCATGAATATTCACTCCAATATTGGACACTCAAACGTAAACCTAACACACGCATAATTGCGTTTGAATTGTTCACATACCTAAATATATTCTCATTCAAATTCCAAATATATTCTGGCTTAATTTTATAAATTTGTTAAGTATGTGGTAATATTGAAAAGTTGTAAAGTTTGTTATGAAAGTGAATATTTTGAGAATATTCTTTTGAGTTTGAAAATGAGTTTAATGGTTGGAGAAGAATTACTGCATTTTGAGTTTGAGAATGGGCTTTTCGGTTGGAGATGGCCTAAAATGCTTACCATCAACAATTTACCGAGTTCTCTGAAAACCATTAGCTGTATTTCGAAATGCTCAATCACTTTCGGACAATTCTTGAATGTATATATATATATATATATATATATATGTGTGTGTGTGTGTGTGTGTGTGGTTTTGTAAGAGTAGCTTATAAATTTCACCAGAAAACTGCTGCTTTTAACCATCAATATTATCAGGAAAACCAGAAACTATGTACACTAGAGAACGACAAATCTACTGAGGCTGCAATGCAACTATAGGTGGCGGCAAACGACTTAAGCCTCTCCTCAACCACAGCTGATAAGCCGTCATATAGAAAGCATCGTACATCACGGGCTTATCGTGCCATCTAAAATGCCTTCTGACGACGCCCAAATTCTCGTACATCCTCAGATACATATCCTCGGGCACCGACCTCAGTATCCTTCCCAGCACAGGAACGTCCCCGTGGCTTATTATGATCGAGAATCTACTCCAATCCAACAAGTTAGTAAAAGGGAGGTCATAATAATCCGATATGATTACAGGGATGCATCCGTAGTGTATGGCGTCGCTGATTCTTGCGGTATTGACCTCATAGCCCTTTATATGTACGCAGTATCTGCTCGTCTTGAATCCCTCTACGTAAGGAAAAGGAGAGTGCCCCGAGAATATGCTGAAAGAGGTTTCATTACCCCACAGCCTCAGCAGTTCTTGGCGGATACGAGAGTTTTGGAGGCGACCCGCGTAAAAGACGAGTTTGTCCCTGTGGTGCCAACAAGTGTATCTAAAGAAAACGAGGCAATCAATATCGTGAATGAGTATACAAAGGTGTAACATACATACCTCTTACTCGGAGGATTCGGTGCTTTTTCAACTCCACGGGGCCAAATCTGCGGCAACGATATATCTCTGTGCGGGGAGTAGAGCCTCTGAAAGTAGTTGGAGGAGCAAGTAAGCTGCACAGCGTTGTTACGCAGGGCATAATGCTTCGAAGTGGCCTCTCTACCCACCGAATGGCAGCACACGAAGAAGTGATCGGCGCCTTGCGATGCGTTCCAGAAAGGGAACTCGTTACCGATCCCGGAAACGTAATTGGAAACGAATTCGGGGATAGTTGACTCCCCCCGGAGAAGGGGATGATTTCTCATGGCGTTGATCGAAAAGGGCATGAAGAAGAAGTTGGCCTCCTCGGAGTTTTCGGTGACGAGGGGACTGTTGAGTAGTGCGATCTTAAACGCGTGCTCGCTGTAATAATTCCCAATCTTTGGATCGAGGGGGTTCGGGTGGGGAAGGAAAACCTCTGCGAAAGGGTTAGACGATTCGGGACCACCGGTGTCAAAAGGGTACACAAAGATCTTGAAGGTGAGCAACATATCATGATAATCGGTGTCGAAAAGTTCCCAATCATGGTAAGGGTCGGTGTATTTGGTGTGCGAGGAGGAAGGAGATGTGGAGTTACCTCGAGACCCATAAGTAAACTCGATGTTCCTCCTCGGCTGCTGTAATGAAAACTCTGATGTATTAAGTGTGCGATTGAGCCCCATAACTACTAAACTTGGTGCTAAAACCTGAGGCTTTAGCGATGGAACGAGTGTGAGGGTGGTATACAAGACAAGTGCAAATGGTGCCAACAACATAAGGCACCATTTGGGGCAAATTAGCAGTTTCCATCTACCAAACGCGACGAAGAGAGGCATTTTGCAACTGCTATAGATTCGAGAACGACGATAAACAACAGTTGGTCACTTAGTTCATCCGCACACGAAATAAATCCGCCATGATTGAGGTTTGGTTCATGAGAAACGGCTGAATCAGTCACGCAATACAACTTCTAACGAATCCTTACTACGGGAAAAAGAAAAGATTATACTTACATATATAATTTCTGGCCGTTTCATGATCCAAACGAGGTGAATTTCTCATCGAGACTGCCTCGTGAATTTCGGAGACTTGCGAGTGATTTACGAGGAAGTGAGACGGTGGATTGTCGAGGTATTACTATTTCATTTTTTAATCTCTCTTCTTTTTCGCTCCTCACTTACTATGAATTTATTTAAAATTCTACCTACCTGCTACGCATTCTTCTATAGATATTCAATGAGAGTAACACACGTCCTGTGCTTTCATTTGATTTCGTGAAAACTTAGGTTTATGATGAATATTATAAAATGACTTCGTTGTCTTATATATTTCTTGTCTCGATGTGGATGTCAACATAATTTAATTGCTAATGTGGTCCCACAATTATATGTCTATATCACTTTTAGTTCCTCGAAAACATACCTCATCAATATAGATTCTTCAGTTTTTAGTCATTAAAAATTTTAGTCTTTTTCATCAACTTTGACGAAGCTCGCCGTAAAAAATAACGGAATTGACTGTTTGTGGCTTTAAATATTTTCAAAAAAAAAAGAAAAATTGCTAAAATATTAAAATAAAAATAAAAAACGAAATTAAATTTTAAAACAATTAAAAATATTAAAAACGAAATTAAAATTTTATTAATGAAAAATATAATTCGGATGAAAAAAATGAAATTAAAAATAAAATATAATTAAAAAAAACTAAAATTTAAAAAATTTAAAATATAATTAAAACAAAAATAAAAAAGTAATTAAAAGAAAAAAATAAAAAATTAAGCTTCTCCCACAATCAATCCTCCATCTCCAAAAAAAAATTCCCCAACAGCAGTCATCTCCTATGCGAAGAGATCAAGAACATCATTTCGTCACTCTTACCCTTCTCCAAATCCGACGTCGTCACGCTCATCTCACGAACACCACATCACATGTCTCTCTACCACGGTTGACAACAATTGCTCTACTTCGTTGACCGCTTCGCGAAGTTCTGACAGCGATGTCGGAGGAGGCGAAGGGGGCGCCGTTGGTTTCTCCGCCAAGAAAGGAAGCATGGTCAGAAACACGTCCAAGAAAAGAGCTTTAATTGTCTTTTTTATTTTTTTTATTTTAATTTTGTTTTTTATTTTTATTTTAATATTTAAAGCCAGTCAATTCCGTTAGTTTTGACGGTCAACTCTGTCAAAGTTGACGGAAAGGACTAAAATGATTAACGGCTAAAAACTAAGGGACCTATATTGATGAAGTGTATTTTCGAGGGACTAAAAGTGATATACGCATACCTCAACACTATCATATAGTTCTAGAAGCTCACGAAAAGTAATGGTATCCTCGATAAATAAAAGATGCGACACTGAAGGTGCATTCCTTCGCAACTTAAACCCTTACATCATACCGCTCTTCTCAACGTCTTGGATCAGCGACCTAAAAGTGTCTGCAACTAAAGAAAGAGATAGGGAGATAGAGGTGTTGCCCTTGGGATTTTTCCCTTACCCGGTAAAATGTCTGAGCCGGCCAAGTCAGTCGAAATAAGCCACTCGGTCGTTTTTCCTTGGAATGCCGAGAGAGTCACTCGAGAAGTCACGACCCAAAACTCCGCTCGAGAAATCACCTGAGGAAGACGAGGAGAGACACTCGGTCATTCGCCCAAGGAAGACCAAGAGCCCACTCGAGAACCGACCGACGAAGACGAAAGGTGGGTCTTGAACACACTCGCCGGTTACGAAACCCACTACATAAAGATAATTATGAAGGCAACGGTTACACAACCCACTACGCAATTAAAGGGAGATGAAGGCAACCCATCATGAAGAGGTTTTAAATGCCATTCAAGTAAAGGTAGTGGGAGGACAAGAAGTAATGTCTCTTTTAAGTCATGAATGGTTGGCCTCCTCAACCTTCTTGTATAAATATGTAACACATCCTTGTTAAGAGGTAGGTTCTTAGGCTGACAACAACACACGACAACAACACACTAAGCCCGACTCTACAATTTCAGTTTGGGAACATCTTCCCGATTTCATTCCGCGCACCACTGACTTGAGCGTCGGAGGGGGCTCGCCGGCACCCCGCCGGCTCCCCCCTAACGCGTATTTCTTGCGGGCCACATGGCTCGAGAAGACGAAGGACGACGAGAAGACGAAGGAAGACCGAAGAGAAGCAAGGAGATTGACACAAGAGGGGGGCCGCTCGGGACTCGAGTGCAAGATCCGGATGAGTTATTCCCCCCCGGATTTTTTCGGAACACATCACTGGCGCCGTCTGTGGGAACGCACAAAAAATAATTGTGTGTTCTGGAGGAATCCGGCAAATCTGCATCGAGTCCTTCGCAAGACCGATCAAGCAACTCGTTCGGCAGCCCCGACGAAGATTTTTGCCTTTCCAGAGGAGCAGCCCAAATTACAGCTTCGCTGCTTTCCACATCAATTTTCTTTCCGCCGTCAGACCGCTTCGAACCATTGCTGACCAGCACCCTCGGGCCTCAACCGTACACTGTGCAGCAGCCCCATCCATCCGTGCCACCAAAAGCAGCCCTCAAGACAACCCTGCGAAGAAGAAACACCGTAATCAAGAAGGGCAGTCCACCCTCGGGCCTCGATTCGGCACAATATTTGATGACACAGCCGACCATCATCACCGCGGCTTTACAGTACTCTTGATGTCGAGCCACCACCAACACTCACAAGACTGAGTTGCTTTGTGCCCTCATCTAAGGCCAACTTTGATGTCCTACGGAGAAATCAGTATCGAGATCCCAAAAACCATATGCTTGGCAGCGACCTCAACCCCCGAGACCATTAGAAGCAAGCTCCGAGATCAACCACCCGACACGGAAAAATGTAACCTCCAGAGCCACCACTTCGACGCCATCGTTCTCTTCCTCCAGATCGCCACCGGCGAAGCCGAGCTCGCCAACGGGTTGAGTGCAACCTACACACGAACACATATGGCGCACGACTGAAGGCGATGTTCAAGCTCACACCGCGTCACCAAACCCGAACGCATTGCCTTGAGAAAATCGAACAAATCAGCGCGGATATGGCCAAATCGAAGGTAAAACCACCACAACCGCCGAGACTCGCGCGCCCAGGAAACGACGCTTCGATCGCGTCTCCGATCTCGGGCGAGCCCTTGGCCGCCGTCGTGTCATATTTGATATGGACTGTTGGAAGTAATTAAATGGGCTGCTGGATTTAATTAATTGGCCTGCTATAAATTCATTTAAACTGCTACAATTTCTTACGTTATGCTAGAATTATTTATTTTGGGCTACTGGAACTATCCAATATTTACGTAAGTAAGCAAGATCTTAGCAGTTTCTCGACCCGCACGAGATATTTAAATCCAATGCCCGGTGACCCGACCTTACTCGGGATCTCTGTGACAAACTATGCACCGACAGCTGAAAAAGACGACATACATCGAAAATCCGAAAAAAGGAGTGTTATCTACACTGCTAACCCGACCCGCTCGAGATTTCAAAATCCAATTTGTCACTGGCATACAAGTACGGCATGCTCGAGAACATAGTCTCATGTGAACATTCATAAAACGCGACTCCTTTCAAATCTGAAGATCGATATGTGTTAACGACGGTTCTTCACTTTTTTCATATTTCGATTATTATCCCCGTGCTAATCCAAGCTAATCATAGTATATATGTGGGAGCTGCTTTTGGTTGTACTTTTATTGTTTGCAGATTCACCTCGAAGACCCACCTCGCGTAAGTCCCGACCTGCTCGGGCCGCTCGAGCTTCAAGCTCCGGCAACCCGGGCACCTCGAAGACCCACCTCACATAAGTCCCCCACATGCGGGCCGCTCGAGCTTCAAGGTCCGGCAACCCAAGCACCTCGAAGACCCACCTCGCATAAGTTCCCCACACACGGGCTGCTCGAGCTTAAAGCCACGGCACACCCGCGCACCTCGAAGACCCACCTCGCGTAAGTCCCCCACGCGCGGGCCGCTCGAGCTTAAAGCCCCAGCACACTCGGGCACCTCGAAGACCCACCGAGCGTAAGTGCCCCACGCGCGGGCCACTCGAGACCGGCACGCCCGGGCACCTCGAAGACCCACCTCGCGTAAGTCCCCCCCGCACGGGCCACTCGAGCTTAAAGCCCCGGCACACCCGGGCACCTCGAAGACCCACCTGGCATAAGTCCCCCACGCACAGCCGCTCGAGCTTAAAGCCCTGGCACACTCGGGCACCTCGAAGACCACCTCGCGTAACTCCCGACCTGCTCAGGCCGCTTGAGCTTCAAGCTCCGGCAACCCGGGCACCTCGAAGACCCACCTCTCGTAAGTCCCGACCTGATCGGGCCGCTCAAGCTAAACGCCCTGGCACTCCAGGCACAATCTCGCATAAGTCCCGGGGAGGGTAGCATCCGGGCCGCACAACCCTCATAACGAGGCACCAATTCTCGAGCCCTGAAAACGAGGCACAAATTCTCAAGCTATCATAATGAGGCACCAATACTTAAGCCCTCACAACGAGGCACGAATTCTCAACACAACGAGGCACGAATTCTCAAGCCCTCACAACGAAGCACCAATTCTCAAGCCCTCATAACGAGGCACCAATTCTCAAGCCCTCGTAACGAAGCACCAATTCTCGAGCCCTCGTAACGAAGCACCAATTCTCGAGCCCTCAAAACGAGGCACAAATTCTCAAGCTATCATAACGAGGCACCAATACTCAAGCCCTCACAACGAGGCACCAATACTCAAGACCTCACAACGAGTCACGAATTCTCAAGCCCTCACAACGAGGCACGAATTCTCAAGCCCTCATAACGAGGCACCAATTCTCAATTCTCAAGCCCTCATAACGAGGCACCAATTCTCAATTCTCAAGCCCTCATAACGAAGCACCAATTCTCAAGCCTTCACAACGAGGCACCAATTCTCAAGCCCTCATAACGAGGGACTAATACTCAAGCCCTCACAACGAGGCACAAATACTCAAGCCCTCAAAATGATGCAAAGCCTTATGAAAATTACAAGGTCCCCGGACACAACTTACTCGGATATTTTACCCACTACGTCCAAAACTCAACATACTCCTTTTGGACTATTTGAGGGGGGACTAGTGTTGCCCTTGGGATTTTTCCCTTACCCGGTAAAATGTTCGAGCAGGCAAAGTCAGTCGAAATAAGTCACTCGGTCGTTTTTCCATGGAATGCCGAGAGTCACTCGAGAAGTCACGGCCCAAAACTCTGCTCGAGGAATCACCTGAGGAAGACAAAGAGAGACACTCGGTCATTCGCCCGAGGAAGACCAAGAGCCCACTCGAGAACCGCCCGAGGAAGACGAAAGGGGGGTCTTGAACATAATCATCAGTTACGAAACCCACTACATGAAGATAATTATGAAGGCAACGGTTACACAACCCACTACGCAATTAAAGGGAGTTGAAGGCAACCCATCATGAAGAGGTTTTAAAGGCCATTCAAGTAAAGGTAGTGGGAGGACAAGAAGTAATGTCTCTTTTAAGTCATGAACCGTTGACCTCCTCAAGCTTCTCGTATAAATAGGTAACACATCCTTGTTAAGAGGTAGGTTCTTAGGCTGACAACAACACACGATACTTACACACTAAGCGCGGCTCTACAATTTCAGTTTGGGAACATCTTCCTGACTTCATTCCGCGCGCCACGGACGCGAGCGTCGGAGGGGGCTCGCCGGCACCCAGTCGGCTCCCCCCTAACGCGTATTTCATGCAGGCCACATGGCTCGAGAAGACAAAGGAAGACTAGACGAAGATGAAGAGAAGCAAGGAGATCGAACAAGAGGCGGGCCGCTCGGGACTCGAGTGCAGGATCCGGATGAGTTATTCCCCCCGGGTTTTTTGGAACGCATCAAGGTCTCCCTAACGTAGCCCTCTCCCTGCTTTCACGTCAAAAACAATTGTCGCTAAGTACAAAAGTATAATCGACACACGAAGCACATGACAAGATAAACGGTAAACTCAACATCGCAACCCAACTTACTCATCACCCTTTCAAGGAAGGACTACTCTACCCGATTGTATGCTCAACTTATATCATGCTTTATAGAAAATTAATGGTCAGGGCCCCTTTTCTTTTGTTTCATGGTTAATTTTAAAATATATAAGAACATTATCGATGATTAACTTGTTAGGGGAATAGGTTGATTGTGTGGGTAAGATCATGAGGTCCATAATATATTTCAAAGGGTTTGCAATACATTTATTTCGATGCAATTCGATATAATACATGTCGAAAATGTGCAGTGGTCCCAGGGTTACGACATCTCGGGATAAGAACATTATGAGTATTCTGAAACTGTAGGGGTGTGCAACGGTTTTAAAAAACCGCCCTCACCGCACCACAACACACCGCGTCACATAATGAACAATATAAATTGTGGTTTAATTTTATTTACTAAATTGCATCATAATGGTGGTTCGGTGTGGATTTTCGGTACAAACCGCACCGAACAATCAAACGGTACTTTGATAATTATTTTACTAATTATATCTCATTTTTTTATTTTAAAGGTTAACAAAAATATTTCTATTAGAATAAAAATCCAAATATATTGGGTTAAATAGATATGACTCAAACACTTAATAACAAATCCACCAACTATTTATATTTGAAGCTTCAAATTGGCCCATACGTTATGATTTGATTATCACGTCCTTTTGATTATAATATGAGTATGCATTTGTTAATTCCTGGATTAAGGCGAAACTCGTTAAGTAATAGTATCTCATTCGATAAAAAAATAAGTATTTATACTTCGATCAGTTAAAACCGCAAATCCACAACCGCGCAAACCGCTCAAAACGCATATGTGGTTTTATTTTTCAAAACCGAACGTTTTTTTTTCCAAAACTGCACGTGTGGTTTTTACTTTTCAAACAATCGCATATGGTGATTTGGTCTGGAATTAGCCAAAAAAACGCCGAAAATGCCGAAAACAGCACCACGCCCACCCCTATAAAACAGGGGTGAGGATATACCATGGCTTAGAAATCTAAGATTAACCTAGCAGACTCGTTTCGAACAATTTCCCAGTATTTTTTATAAAATAGGATGGAAATAGTCCACTCCCGAAGACTTCAAAGGTAACATACCTGTAGGGACGGATCCAAGATTCCAATGCTGGGGGGCGCCATATTATTTTTTATAACATATTGAAAAAACAAAACAAACATTAAGAAATTTAAATTTTTACACAATTCATTTCAAAATAATGTTATCCAAATACATCCGCTGCCATAACTATTAAAATTAACTTTGATCGGACGCGATGCTACCAATACTAGAGCGACGAACGGTGGCAATTGTATCCTACGACACCTCATGCTCTGAAACTCTTGTAATATAGCTTGAGTTTCAACATTTACAAATATTCCTTTTCAACATAACACAACAGACAATCTGTGAGAAAGTCATCCCCCATTTTATTGCGCAAGTCTGTCTTAATAATCTTCATCGCAAAGAAAGATCTTTCAACGGTTGTTGTTGCAACAAGTAAGACCAATGCCAATCTAATATGCCGACACACCAATGGAAATGCATCATGACGCTTCATCTCGATCATTTTCTTTGAAAGATCTCCAATGTTGTTAATCTCAGAAAAAACATCATTTGATCTCATGTGAGAAATATACGTCTTGAGTTCCTGATTCAAGTCAGAGAGATCACTGGAAGTAAAGTCTTCGGGGTATAACTCAGCAAGACGAGTAGTCGGTCATGATCAAAGCTAGAGAATGAATTTCTATGAACAAGGCAACCAATACATATAAGCAACTCAGAATTTGATTCAATAAAGCGATTGTTAATCTCTTCAGATATAAGATCAACCACCCATCATTTAAACAATAAAGAGTAATCAATCATTTGGTTAAAAATGAAATTTTATTAATATGAAATGATAACAAATCAAATACATGTAAGAAAATATCCACTCGATAGTAATGTAGATATGTCTTTTGTTGACCATCGACTGTCTTTCTAGCTCGTCCTTTAACAAATTCATCCATAATTGGAATGTCAATTTTATTTGAAGAACAAAACCCAATGATTTCACTTAACAAATCATCCCAAGAGTCCGCCCTAAATTTCTTCAAGTCACTTTTCAATGTTTTGACCAATTCAACAGCATTGCTATGTTTTGCGTCTTCTGTTGTAGAACTTGTGATAACGCATTAGTCATTCCCAAAATATGCTCCATCAGACGACCAATGAATAAAAATTCAAAGTCTTTCATTTTTTCAAGCAAACTTGTAGCAAGACCTCGACTTTTTCCATCAGGTCCATCCTCCATCACAATTGCAAGCACTTCTTTCATTGGATTCCACAAGTAAAATAATCTTGTAACAGTTTTAAATTGAGAACCCCAACGTGTATCACCTGCTCTAGCCAAACTTACTTCTTGATTCTTGTTCTTCCCCGTCAAAGTTTCATCTTCTTCTATATTTTTCACAAGATTATCATATTGTTTTTGTCGAAGAGCATCTTTCCTTTTGCATGAAGCATCAATAACATTCACAATCATGGTTAGATATTCAAAAAAACTATTGACCATCGTATGCATTTGCAGTGGCAACAACAACTAATTGAAGTCGATGAGCGAAACAATGAACGTAATGTGCGTGCTTATTTTCCTTCATAATAAGGGATTTTAATCCATTAAATTCTCCACGCATATTTGGCGCCCCGTCATATCCTTGGCCTCTAAGACTACAAATCGGCAACCCATTTTTTGCAAAGAAATCATCAATAGCATAGTCCAATGCGTGAGCTGATGTTTCGGTAACATGAACAACTCCAAGAAACCGTATAATCACCTCCTCTTTTTTTCATTTATTAATCTAATAACAATCGCCATTTGCTCTTTAACTGAACAATCTTGAGCCTCATCAATCAAAATAGCAAAAAATTTATCCCCAATCTCATTAACAATGACTTTCTTCACCTCATTTGCACAAGCACTGATAATTTGCTTTTGAATAATTGGAGATGTCAATTGATTGTTTCCCCGAGCATTTGACTCCATTACCTTATTTACTTCCTCATTGTGTGCACAATACCATCTCACTATGTCAAGAAAATTTCCCCAATGCAAAGACTCTGGAGACTCATTGTCTCCATGAAAAGCCAAGCCTAGTCCTAATAGTAATCGAATCACATCTACAATTGCAATCAACCTAATGCCATAAGAAACCTCCATTTCTTCATTTTTCTCATTATCACATAATCCACATTGTGCCTTTGATCTTCAAATCCTAAAAACTGAATTGTACCATAATTATGAATGCTATTTTTTCCTCCTTCATGTTCCACAAATCTTTCTAAGGCTTTTTCCAATTCCTAAAACCAACTATTGTGAACACATCATCTCCGTGCTTGTGACTTTTGGCAAATAAGAGACACCAAAAACAAATGCGGCATCTTTAGATGAGCTATATTCTAACAACTTATGTTTCGCGAACCATGTTTTTTGAAACCTTCTCGCATAACCACTAAAATCACTTGAAATATGCGCAACCGTTTGACAAGGGCCTTTAACTAAATATAGTCTCCTTATATCATCTCTTACATCAATCGAATAGCTATTAATTGGTTTACGTAAGGCCGGATCACCAATAATATCATCAGTTAATGTTTCTTCATCGATTCGACATCTTTTGCATCTTTCGTTCTCATTCGAATTTCCATCTTTGGAAGAGGACCCGCCAACTGTTTGAAGCTTTTTTGTTCTCACAATCCACCGATCCATCTTGTAAGTTCTAGAAATGAATAATTTAGTATTTCAAGAATAACTAGTATTTCAAGAATAGCATCAAACATAGCATCAAACATGAATAATTTAGACCTAAAAGAAAAAATAACTCAAAGATAAAAAAAAATTATAAACATTACCCAATAGAGATGGAGTAATCTGATTTTATAGGTTGATACTTCTGTAATATGTTAAATCGATTACCGGTTGCTCCACTCGATAAAAAGAACTCTGCTCGATTTTTTGATTTTTTTAATCTCCACTAGGTAATTGTTCAAAGAGATCGCTCGATGTTTTGATTTTTTTTCGCGGTGTAATTATTCATTGAGAAACTATTAAACCTAATTTAAGCCTACTAATAAATAAAACAGGTCTGATTAATCAGAAATAAAAAGAGGGCCCAGAAAAGGAGTACAGATGACCCAATATCGGACCAAGACAAGAAAAATCTAATTAACATAAATAAAAGACCCAAACCAAATTTTCTTTTTAGTCATCTCAGCCCAATAGCCCATCACTGTTTATCTTCTACAATCAGCGCCCTGCGCTAATCGACTTAACAGAGGGGCTCGCAGCTGTGGAATGAGGGAAAATAAGCAGCTGGCGGGGTTGCTGCCGGCATACCCCTAAGGGGTAATCTGCCCGGCCGTGGGGTCAACGGACCCCCGAGCCCCGCCCTCTGTCCCTGCATACCTGAAAGAGCCCCATGTACCTCCTCGGTAGTCGGTTGTGTATATTCCTAGAGCATTTCGTTCATCTCCTGCGATACTCGAGTGGGAATTGATCGACCACCAGGATTTTGTCACCCCCGACAAATATTAGTGGTTTTTGTTGAAAAAATAAATGGGCTTGCACTAATTCTGTAGACACGTTTCTTTTTACTAATTAAGTCCAATATTTATTGTTTGCAGGGCCCATGTTCGAGAACATTATGTTATGTGGAGCTTAATAGGAGAAAATCCTTTCATGTTTTTCAATATACACGCTCGCGCAATTTTGCTTATGTTTTTTACACTGCGAAACCCTAAATTTTTTTTCTATTCGATTTTTAGCATTCTTTTGTATTCTTGAGTTTCGTAGCTAGATTTCAAAACTACGTTGCATTACACATCTTCTGTAATGATCTGTAGCATATAATTCTGTTTAAGTTGTTGAATGATTTGGAACTTATTGCTTTCTCTGCACAAAACTCTGTTTAGTTTTGCTTAATCTTCATTACATATTTTAGTTCCTTTTTTCACATTTTTCAGAACATCTTAACAGTGTGATGCATATCCAAAAAAAAAAAAATATTGAAATGAGAAAATAATATTAATTTTTTATATTATTTATAATGTTCTTACTTCAATATTAGGAATTAGCTATAATATGTCATAATACATTATATGTACGAGAACAGTACACCCATGATTCATGAATAATCAGAAGTTCAAACTCAAGTGTAAGATTTGAAACAGTAATGTGAATGAAAAAATAATAATAATAATTGTGGAATATCTAATTTTCATAGTGACTTGTTCAATACACATATTAGTACAACCATAAATTGGTATTCTATCTGGAAGCAAGTATGATAAGAAAATACTTGAACGTCTAGTTAACATTCCCTGTCATTGCACAACACGAAATGCTTCAAGATCATTCGACCATCTGCAATTCAAAGAGAGGATGAATAGCACAACCTTAGATTCTTTGACTTAATACATAAATGATATTTTGAGGACAATCGACATATATATTTAAATATTTAATTAGCACTTAATATTTTTATAGTGAAGTAACCATGATTTAGAACTTATGGGAAAATAAAAACAATATGAGATGTCAAGTCAGTAACGTTATTGTTACGAAGTTGATGGAAGCTAACAGTGGTCGGGAAAAGATCTGGCCGGAGCAAGTAGATGCACAGCACCGGCCCAGCAACGTGCGCTCGAGGTTTCGCCCGATAGGCGCACGCGGCAGCAAATTCAGGGCAAGTGATGCGCGCGCGATTGGGTGGACCGCCAATTCAGATGCGTAAGACTGGGCACTTAGCCCACCGAGGCAGACCACGATTGGCCAGCTTCGCCAAGTCATTGTTGCGCCATGTCAGACAAAGCCAGCACTTGATAGGCCTTGTCAGTATCGTGTTAGACTTGGGGCAGCGAGCACCTGACATCAATGACTGTCCACGAGGTCATGTGGCCTGTACTACATCAGGCTACATAGTCTTGCCCAAAATAAACCGGAACCGGCGGTTCCGACTGGCCAACTGCCGGTTTACAACCGGCGGTTGGCCGGTTCAACTGGCGGTTATATATATAATATATAATTATAATAAGAAAAAAAATATAATAATATATAATATATATAATTAATATAGCCGTTAGATAGAGAGATGGAAAAAAAAATTCTGACAAAATTAGCCGTTAGGAAAAAAAAAAAAAAAGTAGCCGTTGTAACCGGCGGTTGCAACGGCTACTTACCCCAAAAAAATTATAAATACCCACACCCCTCTTCAAAAAATCACAACTCAATTCTATCTCTTTCTCTCAATTATTTACTCTCAAAACGCGTAATTCTCAGCCTCGTTGTAATCCACGAATTAAAAATAAACTAATTAAAATACTAGTCCCTCAATCCCCGTCCGGCTTTACTACACTCATCAATCCCTGCCTGGCTCTACTACACGGCGCTCCGAATTTTACTCGCCTCGTTTTTCGTAAGTTTACACATATTTTTATCGAACGTTTATTCTAATCTTTTATTTTAGATATGGATAGCCGTCGTCGAGGATCGAGTTCGAGATCGAGGGGGATATTGTTGGTAGTTCATCGCAAGATGACTACTACCATAGTAAGGATTGACAGACTGATAGCTCTTTCTTGATTCTATGGGTGGTGGTGCATGGCCGTTCTTAGTTGGTGGAGCGATTTGTCTGGTTAATTCCGTTAACGAACGAGACCTCAGCCTGCTAACTAGCTATGCGGAGGTATCCCTTCGCAGCTAGCTTCTTAGAGGGGCGCCCTCCTACTCATCGGGGCCTGGCCCTTGCCCCGACGGCCGGGTATAGGTCGCGCGCTTCAGCGCCATCCATTTTCGGGGCTAGTTGATTCGGCAGGTGCGATGAACTACCAATATGACGACTCCCCCGAAATTATGCTCGACCTAAGTGAAGTCATCGGCTCGGACATGGATGGAATGGCGAGCAACACGCAACGGGACCAACCGGAAGAAACTCTGAGGCCGACGCCGCCGACCGAGACCCAAGCACGGGCCGCCGCTGCCGCCCTATGCTCGGATATTTTCGCGGTAGTCTTCAAGAAGGTACCGACCGAAAATAAAGATTTTTTTAAAGTTATATGTAATTATTGTGGTAAGGACCCTTTTAAGAAGGGGGGCGGATATGACAATTTTACCGGCCATATCCGCTCAAAATACCTACTAAGATAGGAATTAGTCAAAGTCAAATGCACGGGGCTACGGGTTCGTCCGCTACCGGACAAGGACCCAGTGCGAGTCCGACGTCTTTGTTCATGTACAACGAAGACGTCGCGCGCAAACAACTTGCAAAATTTGTTTGCACGAAACATCTTTCTTTTCGGTTTGCCGACGATCCGATCTACGAAGAGTGGATCAGAAAGTCGTATAACCCCCAAGCGAAGAAAGTTTCACGTAGCATCCTTACGCGAGACATTAGGAAGACGGTAATCGCATATAAACGCGAGTTAATAGATCGATTAGGAAATTTAGAGTGTAAAATGTCAATTGCCTCCGATATATGGAGCGATCACTGGCAAGATCATCATTACATGGGCGTTACATGCCATTGGATTGATGACTCTTGGCAAGTACAGAAACGCTTAATTGCGTATAAGGAATTTGACACAGCACACACAACTGAAAACATCGCACTGAAGCTTAGGAGTATCTTATCGGAATATAGGATACTCGAGAAGATTTTCTCGGTATCCTTTGATAATGCTAGCGTTAATAACGCGAGCATTGAGGATTTGATTAAGTATTGTCGACCGTCATTTGGCGGTCGATTCTTTCATGTCCGGTGCTTCTGCCAAATACTTAACCTATGTGTTCAGGACGCACTCACGCATCTAAAGGCACACGTTACGCCGATACGAACGGCAACTAGTTACATGATGCGCCACTCTTCTGTACTGAAGAAGTGGAAGCGTCATTGTAAAAGTTTGGCAATCACGCCCAAGAAGTTTGCCTTAGATGTACCCAACAGGTGGAATTTCACCTACAAGATGTTGGATACGTCGTACGAATATCGCCACACCTTGAGCGATTTCCACGACGAAATCCCCAAATTCGGGGTAGCATTACATCCTACGATGTGGGACGGATGCAACGGCATATGTGAAATACTTCAAGTATTTCACGATGCCACGAAGGAGATGTCGGGAACGTATTATTCGACATCAATCTTAGCATTAGATCATTGTGTTAAAGTCGCATGCATTCTAAACGCTTTTGTAAATGACGAGATTGCGGGCCCGGCCGTTTTAGCAATGAAGGCTAAATGGCTGAAATACTTTTGGGAACTACCCGATATCTTCATCATTGCGAAGATATTAGACCCCAGAATACGCGTAGAGGGGACAGATAATTTTCGGGCACTATACTATCAGTCCATTGCGGCTGATTCTAGTGTTATCCCCGATAACTGCAATATTCAAGTTAGGAATATAGGGTATGACGCTCTAAAGACAGTCTTTAGAGCGTATAAGACCGATATTGGCCAAGACCCAACTCGATCGAGTTCGGGTCAATCCACTAGTAGTAGTAGTGCTAGCAGTAGTGATCGCTTAGCCTCCTACTACAACCTCCTCAACACGAGCAAACGCCAAAGGTCGACGAACCCGTTCATAGAGTTAGATAACTACTTGTCGACCACTTTTGAGTTCGCCGAGGAGGAGGATCAGTTCAACTTCCTCAGATGGTGGTCGAAGATGTCGCCAACGTATCCAACGTTGGCGAAGATCGCTAGGGAAATCTTTGCCGTCCCAATTTCAACCGTCGCGGTTGAACAAGCTTTTAGCATGGGCGGCTTAACTTTAAGTGAAAGGCGTTCGAGGTTGATGGTAGAAAACATCGAATACCAATGCCTTCTCGATGATTGGACGAGAGCCGAACATCGGACACAAGATTTCACGAATACCGATTCGGACGACGACGAGTTCTACGACACCACTGGCACAGAGACTAGTGGTGGCGGCAATGGCGGTGGCGACTAAGAGTAGAGAGAATAGAGAATCTCTGAAAATGGAGAAAGATTCAAAGCCGAAAAAAGATAAGTCCTTAATACTAATCTCATTGTATTAATTTTTTTATTTTATATTTTTAAATAATTACTTACTCATACAATCTTATTTTTCAGCCAACGTCTCCAAGAAATTGCTCACGTGACGACATCCAAGACAACGACAAAGTCCGAAAAAGATATGTCCTTAATACTAATTTCATTTTTTAATTTATTGATTAAATTTTTTATGTTAAAAAAAATATTATCTAACTAACTTCTATTGTACATTTTTTTTCAGAAATCGATTATCGACTGGCGTTGGCAAATGGCGATTGCGATTCAAGTATTCAACGAACAACGAATAAATTTTTTTTTCTTACTTTGTATTTTCGACTTTGTAAATTTTAATTGTAAATGTAACTTCATTTTTGTAATGAAATTTATTTACGATGATTAATATTTTTAAATCCAAACCCTTGTTATATACCGAAAAAAACATAATTGTGTCCCGAAAACTATCGAAATATACACTATAAATTTTAAAAAAAAAACAACAAACCGGCGGATGGTAACCGTCGGATACCCTTTGACCGGCGCCGGTAGGTCAACCGGCAACCGGAGACGGCCAACCGGCATCCGTCTCCGGCCGGTTGTGGCCGATTGGTCATTTCGACCAACCGGCAACCGCCGGTTAACCGAAACCGGCGGTTGGGAAAGTCTAAGGCTATCATGATCGGCCGGGCGAGTGTTCAAGCGTCTGTCATAGAATGTTAGCATCGAAGTGTTCAACTGTTTTTCGTTGTACAAGTTAGGCGAGTGTAAGCAACTTGTATATACTAGTGGGTTGGGAGGTTTCCACCCTTACATTCGTCGTCTTGTGTTTGTTTACGGCTTATTAGTGTGAGTTCGAAACAAAGGCGGGCATGAGCACTTTAAAGATAAGCATACGAAAGTTATTTGTTCAAATCGATAATGCGATTTGTTCAATAAGTTGGTCAAGGCAAGACACTTAAGAAGTTGCATTTGAGGTCATATTATCGGCAAGTACGCATAGCCGATGGAAACGAAGCCAAAACCACTTGTGTGATGAGGTATAAAGCGTATGAGTTTCTTGTTAAGTCCTTTGTGCCAAGTAACGCTCCACCTACATTTTGCAATCTAATGAACAATATGCCCTACAGACTAATTGGACAACTTTTTAGTTGTATACTTAGATAATGTCAGGGCGGACAATGATTATGTGCTGAGGGGAGGTAGCATAAAAAAATGGAATAGAGAGACGTAAAATTAATATATCGGAAACATAAAGACATCGGCTTCAAATACAATGAGTAAGCATAAGAAACTTTCTAAGTAAAAGAAATTCGACGTTCTTTTCTATATTCGAACTCTTCAATAGTGATTTCAATGCTCACACATCTAGAAAATTCGCTCTCAATATATACTATTAGTGCATCTGCGAAAAAATCATCATCCATTTTATTTTGAAATCTAGTCTTCACAATATTCATTGTTGAAAATGAGCGTTCAGTAGAAGAAGAATATGGAAGAGTGAGCACATGTACAATCACTCCAAAAACGAGACTCTACGTGCTAGTCTTGACCAACCATTCACATAATTCTGAAACAGTTGAAATTCGTTTATAGTCATTGCATTTGACTACATGATACTCGTAGTGTGTCAATTATCTAGCTCATCTTTAGTAAAATCTTGTCTATAAAACTTTTCTACTAATTAATTCCATAGCATCGTCATAAGTGCTCCCACTAATTTATACTAACGGTGAATTGTGGCAGCATAAAGAAGTCTACCTAATAATGTCGCTTTATGATGATATTGTCCGAATGATTACGACTCGAGATCGTGCTCGACCTCTTTGATCAATGTAGCGAGCACTAGAATAAAAAATTGCAATATTTCGAGTTTCACAAAAATACTTATTTTACCTGTATTAGCAAATCATCCCAATTGTTATCCCTCATATGTTGGATTAAATTCTTGGTAAATACTACAAACTCCACTACATTTGTTATATTTGAGTCTTTCTTTGTAAGACTGACAAAAGACATTTGTAATCCACATTACATCTTTCATAAGATGTAAGACAAAGGTGTAATTCATCATAAACAGATGTAGCATCTACTCGCTGAGAAGAAAAATCTATCATCCATAACCTTAAGCAATATCATACACAATGTAGTGAACATCTTAATTAGGTTGGTTAACGCTATGGGAATTCCACTTGTATCAGCAGCTCGTTGTAAAGTACAAATTTGATTAAGTCCACTACTAGTCTCTAGTTTATCAATAACATTGCACGCATGAGCATGCTTTAATAAAGCTTGCAATCCATTGAATCCGCCCCTCCCCCCCCCCCCCCCCAACTTACTTGCACCATCATGATCTTGACCCCGATGGTCAGCGCAATAGCCACCAACCATTCAATCACACTAGTTCAGGTCCATATGTGATCTGTTCGCTCAAGAAAATGCTGGGAGGGAGGACTCGATCCTGAAAACTCTCCCACATAATCCCTGAGGCCTCAGCCTTGACCGCTAGGTCATGACCTCATTGGCTTGACCTCTAATATTTTGAACGTCCAAGTTATAATGAGATAAAAGTATAATAGAAACATTTTTCAAAGTCGAATATGTTGTATCAAATACCTGAAAAGGCGCAAATGTTCTTAAATTAATCCATTAGTATCCGCAAACCATAACACAATAGACATTTGTTATTTTGTGACCGTCTCGAGCATCATCAACAATTACGCAAATATTTTGCATCTGCAATTTATTTCAAGATTGTATTCTTCCCTCTCGTAGATATCACATGAAGTATGCTTTTGATTATCGCGACTCATATAGTTTGCATTTTTGGAGTTCCTCAATTGGCTTTGCAAGTTCGCCGTTGTGCTCAGTCATGAAATTAAAAAATTCAAGAAACTTATCATGGTTTGAAGAGCAATATCTCCCATCATGACCTCTAAACGGAATTCCTTGAATGTGCAAGAAATCATAAATCATCTATATTAGCATTTAACCAAAGACGATTAATTGCACTTTATTGAGCATCATAATTGTCAAAACTCCCAGATATATGTTGTGGACCGTGGCTGGTTCATTATGTCCTCACAAGCATTTGCAGCATTACGATGGGGTGGGAAAACATAATTTTTCTATGGGGCTTATAAAAAAGCACATGCTTTTCCATTTTTTCCTTTCTTCCAATTATCAAAAGCATCAAAGTAAGAGCAGTTTGATCTGAGCATCTATCAATGGCTTGTTAAAGATAAACACGAAAAATAATATATGTAATCTTTTGATGGTGAATACTCCAACTAAGGAAATTGCTTAGATCAAGTAGACCGAAAGTTTTTAGGGTGCTTAGTAATTTTTATTTAGCGAATATTCTTCAAGAATTTGTTGATATGCCTTTAAATCTCAACATACTTCTTGTTGGTTAGGATTATATTCCAGAATTTGTCGATGTATTTCAGATTATGCTCCAATTCTGCCCACAATGAAAAGCCTGAAAGAGAACATTCAAGATGTTGATCTCAATTCATGGAGCGTGATCCAAAACTACGTCGACAAATTGCAAATTGCAATATAATTCTTACCAACAATAAGAGGTACTTCGAACTTATTTAAATATAAAGGCATAACACTCGTTCTTCAATCATATCAGCTAAATAAATCACCCTAGAAGATTTTATTCTACTTGATATGGGTAATTTCCTTCGTTGGAGTATTCACTAGTTAAATATAATGTACGTGTTTTATCTTTAATAAGTCATCGGGATGCTTAAATCAAAGTGCTTTTGCTTTTAAAGAGTTTGATAATTGAAAGAAAGTAAAAAAATGAAAAAGTATGTGCTATTATAAGCTACTTAAAGAGTACAGTGTTTCTTTCACTCCATCGTAATGCCAAAATTGTGTGTGAAGATTTGATGAACCAACCACAACATATATCAAGGAGGTTTGACAATGTAGATGCTCAGCAAATTGCAATTGATCATCTTCAGTCAAAGACTCATATCAAGTTTTAAGATTTCTTGCACTTAACGAATTCCATTCAGAGGTCATGATGAGAGATCTTGGTATCAAATCATGGTAATTTTCTTAAAATTTCTGATTCATAACCTGGTATAGTGACGAACTTGCAAAGGCGATTGAGAAATCTCCAAAAAATGGCAAGTATACGAGTCATGATAATCCAAAGCAGATACATCGTGTGATTTCTATGAGAGCGAATGATGCAATCCTAAAAAAAAATTAGTTGCAAAGTATTTCATAATTCTTGAAAAAGCCCGAGATGAGTCAAAACAAATAACAAATGTCTATTGTGCTAAGGTTCGTAGAAAATAATGGTTTCATTCAAGAACGTCTTTTTTGGGCTTTTTAAGGTATCTGCTATAAGTGCTTTGACTTTAAAAGGTGTTATATATCCTACTTTATCTCACTATAACATGGGCGTTCAGAAATTAGTTGTTATAGTTATTATGGTGCTAATAACACGAGGGGCGAGCTCAAACGATTGCAAGCTTTAATTGCGAAGCACAGCGAAAGTGCTTATTATAGTCATTATTTTTTTCATTGGTTGCAATTGTCTTTAATTTCGGCATAAAAAATGTGATACATATTCATCATTTTTTTGATAAATTAATTAACATAATTAATTCTGGTTAGTTTTGCATGTACACGCAATGAAAACCATGCTCATGCGAATGATACTACACATTTGGTTGCTATTGGTGAATTAGAGACGGGGAGTGGACTTAATCAGATTTGTACTTTACAACTAGCCGGTGATACAGTTGGAGTTCTCATTAGAGACATTGATCGGCCTAATTAAGATGTTTAATGCAGCGTGTACATTATTATTTAAGGTTATGGATGATAGACTTCCTTCTTAACGAGCATATGTTATATTGATTTATGAGTATCAAGTTTTTACGGTGATAGCATGCTACGAGATCTTGGGCCAAGATCAATGGTCCGATGTTGAAGATCACATATCTCATCGGGCCATGACCTATCAAGACAAAGTCCAACTTTTCAAACTAGGATGAAGATACGAAAGGCAAAAGCACGTGGTCAAAGATATGAAGGCCCATTTGGATACCCGCATTTCGTGAAATCCGAGTTTCCTCCAAATCATCCGTTTGAGAATTGCACGGATTTCGATTTAGGTTTCATCCAAATCTGAGTATAATTTTAAAAAGTTTGTTATTTGTCGGATTTTGAATTCAATGACAAGTGATCCGTTTTCAAAATCCAAAGCCGAGCCATAATAAGTATTTCGCAAATAATAATAATAATAATAATAATAATAACAACAACAATAACAATAATAATAATAATAACATTAGGTGAAAGATTAGCCGAGTCGGCTCGACAAAAGCTCGAGCTCAGCGCACTCATGGGCGCGAAAGTTCGCGAGCATGCTCGCGAGCTTGTTTCATTTTAATTATTTCAAAAAAACTTTAATTTTTTTAATAAGAAGCTCGAGCTCGTGCTCGACAAGCTTCATTAGCTGGAGCTCGAGCTCAAGCTTCATTTTTTCAACCGATTATTGGAATCCGAATGTTTCCAAACAATGGATTTTGATTTGAAATTAAGATTTTGAAATTTTTACTTCGAAATCATGCAAATCCGTTTAAATACGTGAATCCAAACGCATCATAAATATACGCAAACGACTAAAGACGTAGGGGGTGTTTGTTTTGGGGTGATCATCTCATCACCTCCTCATCCCAATGTTTGTTTAGCGCAAGGTGATGAGTCATCACCATGACGAAGGGACGAAGGGTCGCCTAGGTTATCCTAATATGGTGATATTCCAAATTTTTTATAATCCAAAAAACCCAGATGATCGTCCATTATCTCTTATAATGAACGCAACGACCCCTTATATTTTACGGGGTGATCTTTCGAATTAACATGGTGATCCTTATATTTTAATGATCACCCCCTCATCACAACGTTTGATTGGGTGATCTTTCGAATTTTATTTTCGACACAATTACCTCTTATATTTTACATTAATCTCTTATATACCTCTATCTCTACTTTTAATTACATAACTAATATATTTAAATTTTAAAAATATATCTAACAATTAAAAATATAAAAGACTTATAAAGAATGATGTAAAAACTTTATAATTAATGGTTAACAACATTATAACGTCATATTGGGAAACATAAATCTTTATTGCGTCAAATATTACATAAAAAAAGCATATTGATCCACACTATCTAGGTAATATATATAATGTCAAATATGACATTTATAGAACATCAACCCACACATCATTGTAATTAAACAAACACAATATTCCAACGTCACTTTGATACACAAAGTGGAATATCACCTCAAAACAACATTGTGATGACATATTATCTTTATCCACATTCCGGTGATACTCATGGTGATGTGAGTATCACCTGGATGTCAATTACCTCAGACAAACATCCAGTTAGTATAGAAATTTATGTGAGCATCATCTGGATGTCGGATTACCTCAGACACATATCCAGTTAGTATATAAATTCTTGTATTCAGTTCTCAATCAAAAACAATATACATGAATCTTTCATTTATCAAAGAAAAGTTTTTCGTTTACAATATGTTTTTCTACATGATATCAGAGCCATCCTAAATTACTTTATGCAAAAGCACTATCTACACGGTTATGATGGCCAATCCAAAGCCTTTAACCGCAACAAACTTCTCGAGGCTTACCACAATCCTCACTCAACGAGAGGAATTATGTTATTTGGTCTCAACCCGTCACAAAACAACTAAAGCCGAAGGTCTATGGGGCTATGTCCTGGGAGAAAACAAGAAATCGGCGACGACGAACAACACAACCAAAGATCCCGCAGATGACATCGGCTGAATTATGGCCAACAACCAAGTGATGGTCGGCCTCCTAAACTCGATGGAGCCACACATCAGTGAGTGATTCCTTGTCGGTAAACACACATGAAATGTGGACCTTACATCGACAACGACTATGTATGGGGAGAAGAAAAATTTTGCCCGTGTCTTCCCAGCTCAAAACCGAAATATCACAGCTTAAAAAAAACCCAATCAACATTTACCCAAACACTACTGGATGATGAAATCAAACTGGGATGAAATTTTGGATCAATACCACCGATGAATCACAGAACGGCGAAAGCAAGAAAAGCACTTGTTAACGAGCGTAGATTCAACTTACGAGCATGTCAGAACCCAGCTTCTATCGGGCCCAACCTCACTCGTGGACACAATCCAACAAGAGGAGTCAAGGAGGAAGGCGATGAACTCGGACTCACTACCGTCTTACCAAATATACTAATCTTTAAGGATCGGAAAATAGGGACCCTGATTGGTGAGGGACAATTAAACGAGGGCTTTATATAGTTGGAACTCTCAAAAGCAAATGACGTCGTGCATAAAAGAATGGGGCATCCTTCCAACAAGATCCTAAGAAATTATTTCCTTATGTTTCCATTAATTCTAGTAATTATGATGTGTGCAAATTTTCGTAACAAATGAGATAAATGCCTTTTTAACCATATTTGAACAAAACTACTAAACTAGTTAGTAAATTCTGACATATGGGACCTGCCCCAGTTGACTCTTATAACAATTTTAAATATTTTATAACATTTATAGATGATTAACCTCGAATAACTTGGCTTTGTAAATTGAGAAATCAGTCGAATGTTTTTTCAAAATTTCAATAACTTACCGACCTAATAGAAAATACAGTACAACTCCTAAACTAAAATCTTTAGAAGTGGCAATAGAATATAATACATTACTAGAAATTTTTTCGAACTAATAAGAAATAAAGGCATATTGCACCACAACATGCATACGCGAACAAAATGGAGACATCTACTTGAAATAACTAGATGTCTCTTATTTCACGCCAATGTTCCTACACAATATTAGTAAGAAGCAGTCCTGACAGCCACCTACCTAATCAATAGACTTCCAAGTACCCAACTTGATACGATCCGTGTAAGCTCGTGTTGTAGTCTTGTTTGCTTCTCTTCTTTGGCATAACGATACAAATCTGGCCGCCAGGGTCAAATACGATCCTCTGCGACCTTTGTTTGCGTAACTCACGTATTACATGGTTTTGTTCTTGATATTAGCTCGCAATTGCTCGTGATTCTTAGTGACTGCTACTCGTTTATCTGCATCTAAAATCTGTTTGTCGGTCAATTTGTAGATGGTTGTTCCAAGTAGGAATTCAATCTTATGCTCAGCCCCTCTAATTAGTGGTAGCTCGAATGGAACCTCATCAGAGCCCTCGCAAACAAAACACCTTTTTCCTCACATGCTTTCGTCTCTTTTCCCTCTCTCTTTTCATTTTCGAATTCGATTGCCTTTTCTTCTTCGTTTACTTGAAAGCTCACTGTCATCGAAGCTACTGTTCACATTTGTCTTCTAATTCACTGTTTTTCTCTTCTTCGCTATTTTTCATGCACTTGCTTGGCTTTTTCTCCTCGATTATTTGAACGCGTACTAACCTCGTAGCCACTAACTCCTCTCGATGGTTGGAATAATTGAGGACTGCTACTATACGTTATACCTTTATCTCCCAACCATGATATGCTTCGGGCTCTTTTTGGGCGTGAATCGTAGGTAGACTGATCTAAACGCTACTAAGATCGTCTCGGACTCGTCGTGCTCTTCTCCGATTTCTCCCTAGCATCTTCGAATTTCCCTCTTCGTTTTTCTCAAAATCTGCCCCATGTTTGATTGACTTGCCGACGTTCCCTCGTTGGTTGTTAATTTCTTGCAATTATGCCAATTTGGTTACATACTTGTTATTCCTTCAAGCAACAATATTAGGACGGAGCCTAACACCTTTGAATTACTGGTGGAATTTGGTTGAAAGTTTTGACGCAACAACTAGCTAAATTGCACAAAATACTAGTTGATGAGGAATTGCAAAGCAGAATCGAGCTAATTTGCGAAAAACTAGCGAAACAAACTCACGGGTTTATTCGATCAATCATATATTTTTTAATGTACATGCAAATGAAATATATGTAGCCCTCCTAGCAGCCGAACTAAGGTGTTACTAAGCATTAGAATAAATAACTCTAACTACTAAAACCTAGCATGACTTGATCGACTCCCGTGCAGTCAAAGTACCCATGTAATTATGTCGCCCATGCTGTATTTGACCAACTTAGATGATGCTTTATCTCCTATGTAGCTCACCCTTTAAATTTCCTTCCTGTTGGGTCGAGTGTGTACGCCACATAATTGTTCTTTACGGCCTTTAAAATACAGCAAATCTACGATGTTGAGACTGGGCCATTAGCTCACGAGGTTCGCATCACAACTAAATCACCAAAAGTTCGTCAGAGATATTACAAAACCGAAATACTAACGTTTTAAACATGTCAGAGTGTTAGGTTGTATAAGTCTAGGTCACATAAAACGAAACGATAAAATCGGCACCTACCCTATCAAACTATTTTTCTAGAATATTCTTCTCAATAAAAAGGATATAAATACTGATTCAAGGAACCGAAAATGTATATATATCTAGAAATATAATATTTGTCGAGAATGAACCATATTTTCCGTATAAGGAACCTAGTAATGAAAGCTTGGAATTCTACTACCCTATGCGGCCCGTTTGCCTATGATCCCTTAATTCCGTCGTTGCGTTTGTCTGATTATATATGCTCGATCGAGTGACTAGAACCGTCTTTTATCTTCTAAACAAAATCGTAGTTATAATATAATTACGATTAATATCATTGATCGGTTTTCAAGTTCCATTACTCTAGCACCCGTCGAAGTCATCACCCTTCCGAACCTTCGCTCTGATACCAACTTTGCTGCAAATCCGGGACTTCGAAATTTTTTCGAATTAAAAAGCCTCGCGCGCTTCACAACTGGCTCGCGTCTAACTCGTTCCGCTCGCCCGATTCCCGAGTCACCCGCATTAAGCCTCTCGCCCCACCCTGCTTTGCGGAAACGTAAAAATAAAGACACGGTCAATTAGGGGACAACCGGATTAGCCTACCCGACTTGTCGTAACCTTTATTCACGCAAAGTTTACAACGAATGAGAATACTCAAGTCTGTGGCACCGAACACGTCTCGGCCGTACGCATCTACTCCACGACACAACACAGTTATCTCCTAACGTCGCCTTTCTCGGGATCTTAATGACTCACTCTCTCTCGCTCGCGAAACCCTCTGCGGGATCCCTCTCGATCTCGGCACCCCGAGCTCGAATGTGTGGCTCGCTCGAAGTGCCGCGCCTTCGAACTCTCTCTCGGGTGTGTGTGTCGAATTCTTGTCTAAGGTGGTTGATGAATGACTCGATCTCAACAACCTCCTTTAAATAGGATTTGTCTCGGAGAGATTTCCTCAAAAGTCTTATTCGAATTCGAATTAGGCTGTTGCGAGAATCTCTCCCCGATATTTTCTCCCGTTTGACTTTGCTCCACAAATCTTCTCAACAGCCCCGAGACTTGGTTATCCTCATTTGACTTGGTCTCAATCCTGCCCAACCGTTCCCGAGATCCTCGCAAGACCTCGTCAGCCCGTGAACAATTCTAGCGCGCGTGCGCCCACCTTACGTGTGTTGCCTCGATCGTGCGCGCGCTAACCTGCACGCGCCGCCCCCACACGTTGCCTGGTCGAGCCGAAGCTTGGCCTTGCTCTCTTTTCCAGCACCGCCACCGTCGTTACCGTCCGCCGGACACACCACCGACCGTTACCTGCGCCGCACTGTGCTTGGCTTGTTGTCCGCCGAGCCACCGCTCGTCGTTGTCTTGGACCTCAACGTCCAAATCGTCCCGCACGTGCTCGCCCACCGTCGCCCGCCTAGCCTGGTCTGGCCTGCGTCGTAATGCTCGTGCGTGTCTCCAAGTGCTTTTCGAGCCATGTGCCTTGGTGGCTTCGCACAAAATTGCATTCTCGCCTGGCAATATTTAAACTTGTTGACGTGGCACTCGCAAAGGTGTAACAATCCTCCCCACTTGAAAAGTTTTGACGTTCTTGTCGACGAACCCCTTTGTTGCCAGCGTCGATCCCGCATCTGTATATGCGATGTCCTCTTTAGCTCATCCCGATCGCCTTGCGCCCTTCCTCCTCGAAGTACAAATTGATCGCCCACACGAACATTCCTAAGCCTCGCTCGCCTCAATCGTCTCGCTCGCCTCCCCGTCTTAATGTCTTAGCTCCTCCGTAACCTCAAGTCACCAACACATGTTTGACCAAAACCGCGTGTTTGGCCTCTTTTGATGCTCCGAACAAATCTTCACGTCAAGTACATCGCGACTCGCTTGCGCGGGTGGTACCATTGTCTCGTGTATTGCGTGCGCACTCCCTAACATGGGGGTCGCGCTCCCTCGGCCTGCGTCGCCTGCATCGGCCAGCGCTACATGCCTGGAATTAAGGGTTTTGATGAGCCCCTTGTTACATCGTCCACGCCCCTTGACTCCATCCGTTCGCAGAGGCATCAAAATTTCTTCGTGCTCCACAGCAGCTTGGTTGCTTGCGACCTCGCTCTGGTCACTCGGCCAAGTCTCCCCCAACTTTGCCTTGGTTTCTCCCCAACCCGCTTGCTTGCTTGCGCCCTTACAAGTAGTCATGCCCTGCGTGCAAAGGCCCCATGATGTCGCGTTTGTCATCCTGCGTCCTCCAGCAATGGCTCGCTCCGCACCGCATCCCTTAGCACGCCTTCTCGCGCCCTAAGCATCCCGACGATGCGTGTGTCAGTCTGCGCTCCCCCGCAATGACTCGCTCCGCACGCGCTCCCCGCCGCACGCCTCAACGCGCACGACGCTCGTGTGCCTTTGCCTCGTGAAACACACCAATTCGCCTAGGAGAAGTAACCCTCACAGTGTTCAGCATTGCGTCCGGGGAGTCCTCATCGACTACCATCGTCGCCGCCCGTGCGTGTTTAGGACACTATCGAGCCATGTGTCCGTTTGCTCCACAAACGTAACATCCTTCACTCGTTTGCTGTGTTTTCACGGCCTCGTCCGCGTGATTCTCCTAGTTGCGCTTCTTCCAGCCACACCGCTTCCTTGTGTCCCTTTCCTAATCCGCAGGTCTTTTGTCAGTCACCTCACTCGTAGCCTCGGCTGTTATTGGCCTGATATCAACAAGCCGCTTGGCCGCCGCCTTCGACAGTGGCTAAGTCCTGCACGCCTAGCCCATCTATCCGCCGGTTGAAGCCCGCCATGGCTTCCTCCGTCGAAGCCATCAAATCCATCATATTCGGCAGTGCCTCGAGTTGTGCTCAGAAAGCCTCGCACTGGCTTTCAAGCTCCGTCACTCTAGCACTCGTCGAAGTTATCACCCTTCCGAGCCTTCGCTCTGATACCAACTTTGTTGCAAATCCGAGACTTAGAAATTTTTTCCAAATTAATAAGCCCCGCGTGCTTCAGAACCGGCTCGCGTCTAACTCGTTTCTCGCTCGCCCGATTCTCGAGTCACCCACGATAAGCCTCACGCCCGACCTTGCTTTGTACATGCGGAAACATAAAAAGAAAGACACGGTCAATTCGGGGACAACCGGGTTAGCCTACCCGACTTGTCGTAATCTTTATTCACGCAAAGTTTACAACGAAGGAGAACACTCAAACCCGTGGCACCGAACACGTCTCGGCCTCACGCGTCTACTCTACGACACGACACGGTTATCTCCTAGCGTCCCCTTTTTGGAATCTTAATCGCTCGCTGTCCCACACGTGCCGCCTTGACACGCTGTCGTCGTTGTTGTTCGCCGCCGTCTGCGGTGCCGCGCACCATCGTGCTTGGCTTGTTGTCCGTCAAGCCACCGCTCGTCGTTGTCCTGGACCTCAACATCCAAGTCGTCCAGCACGTGCTCGCTCACCGTCCAATTCGTGCTGCTCGTGCGTGTCTCCAAGTGATTTCCGAGCCATGTGCCTTGGTGACTTTGCACAACATTGCATTCCCGCATGACAATGTTTAAACTTGCTGACATGGCACTCGCAAAGGTGTAACATCAGTTATACCACGAGTAGTATATGATGATCTGCATAAGGTGAATAGGTTTACCTTGACCTTGATTAGAGTAAAGAAGGATTATATGCGATAACAGACATACTTTTGCGAAATAAAATCATACCTGAACAACATTCGAACGGAGAACCTTGTTTGTGGATCTTTCAAGAACTTGTGCATGAAACCTTTAGATCTGAGAAGATGAGAACTTCGAATGACCGTATACAACAGTCACTATGGTTTTACAGGAGTGAGGACAGCGAATGTTTCGTTATATGCACTCAAGGACCATACACATATATGTAGTTGTCATAATAGACTTAAACAGAAATAGGCTCATCATATATTTCCGTTCAAGTCCCTACGAATTCTATACAATTATTAATTGACCCCACACTCTTTATTTAAATTGCAACAGACCTCTTTAAATTTAGTTGATCATTGAATGAATCATTTAATTTAATTACGTTATTTTGTATACGACTAGTACCACCCAGTCCCAGTAGAGCGGTCAAAATGGGCCGGCGGGCCGGACCCGCCCGTATCCCGCCATCTGGCGGGCCTCTGAAATGCAGGCCCGCCCAATTTAAAAAAATAAAAAACAAATGACGCCCAATTTTATTTTAAAAAAAAAAAAAAAAGTGTACTTGGAGTTCGAACCCAACACTTTATGTATAAAATATTGCAATTTTACCACTACACTAATTATATATATATATATAATTTGATACATATATACTAAATTTATTACTAAATATATATATATATATATATATATATATTTTAAAAATAGGCGGGTGCCCGCGGGCTAGCCCACCCCGCCAAAGCCCGCTCCCTGTAGGCCTAAAATATTCAGCCCCGCCCTTTTGGGCTTTGGGCATTTTTGAAAACTCTAAGTCCTAGTATTAAGAGTTTAATACAATGTCAAATAGTCTCAAAATTATAATCTAGAGAAATTTATATACTTAAATCAACGACTAATGGGCCGTAGGTGCTAATATATGGGCCTAAAGACATGGTTGTTGTAAGTTATTCCGCACATCGCTGTTCGTCGCTTACGGAAATGGAGAACGGTGGTACAGGCAGAGAAGTGGAAGGCACACCCAGTGGCTTTCGGTGCGTTGAATGCGGATTCCCAATCAACGCACTCTACATTCAGTACTCCCCTGGAAACATTCGCCTCATCAAATGCGTAATAATTCTCCATCTGTGTCCAAATTAGCTGAAAGTAGTCGTCGATATAATGTAAAATTTCTTTATTTTAAGATTCAGGGAAGCTGCAAATCAGTTGCCGACGACTATATCGAGTGTGAGATCATGATCCTCGTAATTGACTTGATTCTGCGCAAGCCTAAAGCTTACAGACACCTATTCTTCAATCGGGTTACTACACGCACAATCAATTCTGAGGTAGGTCAGCTTTCATTTTTCATCCTTTTTATGATCTGCTTCTGTTTCTCGTAATTTTCTACTCCACTACCTTTTTCAGGGCTAGTATCGCATTTATTTTTATTATTTTGCTCCTTTTTCTTTTGCAGAGCTTGCTGTGGAAATCAGTGTTTGCTTATTTGATTTTAGATATATGTATCCTTTGACTGAATACTATATTTCAGAAATGAATGAACTAATATATATGTATGTAATTAGTTTATTCGGGCAATACGAAAGTAGATCGTATGTTGCCTTAGCTGCTCTAGACAGGATGTGGGTATTGAGCAAAAGAGATCATGAAAGTATGGCCAATGGTGTTTCTTCCTTGGTTCCACTTTTCATGAAGGTACAAAATCCCAATTGTAATGCCCAATATTAGCGTTTATCAAATATCAATGCTAAATGATGTGAATTACTACAGATCACGAGTGCTGCTATGATAGGAAATATCATCTATTTTGGGGTTATATTACAATGCACGAGGAAGTTTCTTAGCGTAGCGGCTGAATTTTGTAGGTGAGAATTTTCTGGAGTTTTCCGTCTCAAAATAAGGCCTAAACTAACAACTTTGTATCTTGACTTGATAGCTGGAAAAAATTGTTGCTTGTAATCCTTTTCTCGAGTTACTTCAAGATCTTTCTGTTGGCCATGATGGTATAGTTTTTACTGTTACCTAATCTTTTATCATAATATATGTAAGACTATTTTTATCGAATATTACTTGTTCCACGTTGATTAGTTTATTTCGACCTTACTGCATTCTCTTATACTTTGGGGGTTGAAATTTTGTAGGTGTGGGAGTTTCCATCCTCTGCAATCTTTATTGTTGACATGCTTTCGTTGTCATCTAATTTAGTGGCTTTAAAAGGTGAGAGGCATATTATATATAGTTCCTGCTTAGCATTTTCTGCCAGTATTCTTCTTTTGTTATTAAATGTAATTGAATCTTTGCCTCCATATCCATCATAAATCTCCTAACTTTTCTTCCTCTGAACAAGTGATCTCCTCCAACTCGGCCATGATAAAATGCCTGGTATTTTGCGTTGTGGCTCATGGTTTGAAGATGTTAGCCAGTAGTCAAAGAGACATATTCGTGCTCCAATTCTAAGCGATCCAATTCAATCAGCACACATCGCTTATGCTTTCAGGGACTCATTCATCATCATTCAATCAGCTTCATTGGGTATTTTTCTTGTTCCCAAGCTGCAACAGGTGTTTCTACTTTTTCCCTGAGATGTAGTTTTAAGTGATAATCCCATGTTGTTGAAGATATTTACTTGTCTGTTCCGTACAGTTACATATTGACAATTTTTTTGTGGAGCCAAGACAGTAACTAACTTGAAAGATTCCAGGCAAAATGTAGTAAGGCATAATTTAATTCAACAACAAGAACGTAGGGACAGTTATAAAATTATTATAACTAGACAAGAACAGAAATATAAACACTAGAAATATAGAGAGACACTATTATTGTTGTTTTCGATATGATTCAATACAAATACATCAGTCTATTTATAGTAGAAAAATTTCTACTATTTCATCAAACATTTACAACATTAAATACATCTTATCTCATCTCATCAACTAACATTTATAACATTTAATAAACATAATTTTATTAACATTAAAAACATCTACATCTTAATATTTCATAATAGGGACAATATAATTTTGAAGGCTCAATACCCACATCGAATTCAACATTGACTAGTGGAATAGCAACCCTCGAGAAAAACTCTCATTTTTATATGTAAGAATATTTCCAACCGAAAAATTCATTTGCATACTCATTCTCAAACCCAAAATGTATTTCTTCTCTAAGACCATCTCCACCCGACACCAAAAACTCAATAAATGAAGTAAAAATACCCCAACCGAACCCCAAACATAAACTCAAAATGCGTTTTGAGTTTCTCTCTCTTCTTTCAAACCCAAATTTGCGTTTGAACGCAAAAAATGGGTTTCATGTTTCAAAATTACAAACAAGTCCCTTGTTTATATTGACTTATTAAAGCACCCATTTACAAAAGATAAATAAAAATACACAAAAGGAAATTATGTATTAATAATTATCATTATAAAATGTGCTATACATTTTACACTTATTTTTAATAATAATTTTTTATAACTTAATATTTAATTTTTTACATTTTATTTATATGTAATTTGGTTCGACTAAAACTACAATATTTAAAATAATTAGAGGTAAATATTATCTTGTTACACTTCTGAATGTGCTAATTAATCATTTGTTGGAGGAATACACCAATCCTAGACTTGAAGAATTATCTTTTAAAAAATAAATATTTTTAAATATATAAATAAATTTTCTCGTGTAGTGTATTTGTATTTAATAAATATTTATTAACAATAATATTTTATTCTTGATTTTATTAAATATTTTCTTTATTTACTTAAAAATATTCCCGTGGTTTACTTTGAAAAAATATAAAATATGTTGGTCGTATTTAAAAGTTAGTGCGAAAGAGAATATTACAATATAGTCTTTTGAGTTTGAGAATGAGTATAATGGTTGGAGAAGAATTACTGCATTTTTAGTTTGGTAATGAGTGTTAGTATGAGGATGAGTTTTCTGGTTGGAGATGGCCTAACCATTAAACTCATTCTCAAACTCAAAAGAATTTTCCTGAAATATTCTCATGCACACAAACTTTTACAAAATTTCAATACTAAAAACATATTTTATAACTTAAATTATTATTTATACATATAAAAATAGAATTGAAAAGTAAGATGTATAATATAAATTCATTAAAAAATTTACAAAATTAAATTATTATTTATACATATAGAAAATTTTAATTGAAATGATAAGATATAGAATATTCACGGAAAAATAAGTACAGATAATAGTAATGAATAAAGCGATTTACGCCACCTAGATTGAGGAGAGAGAAAAAATGATTTATATGTGTGGTAACTTAGGATATAACAGCACCTTTGTGTTCATCAAAAGCATTTTAACGAGGACTTATATGCAATTAAAAAAAATTAAACGAATAATTCAATTTTAAACGCAAAATCGTGTCATTTGAGGTTAGACAATCTCCAACCGAAAAACTTATTCTTAAACTCAAACTCAAAATGCAACTTCTCCAACCATTAAACTCATTCTCAAAATATTCTCTTTCACACCAACTTTTATAACATTTCAATACTATCCATATTTTTTATAACTTTACAAATTACACCAAAAGATAAACTAAAACATTATTTAAGAAGTTATAAGTCATTTAAGTCTTTAGTTTACAATAATAAACATTACTTAGGTATTAATAAATATAAAACAATAAAATCTATTACAAAAGACAATTTACGTCATTTTGTGACAAAAACAATTTTTAGTTTAATAGGGGTGTTTTTGTAAGATTTAAAAAGTTATTGGTTTTATGAATAGTATACCCGCCTGTGTTTCTAGGTGGGATAAACTGTCATAAACTCATTTTTCGTTTACGTATAGGGTTCGGTTGGAAGAAATTTTAAGTTTGGGTTCATTTTTTCGTATCGATTAGAGGAAGGCCTTAGAGAAACGGGTAATCTCATTTTGGGTTTAGTTTTCAGGTTCGGCTGGAGTAATTTTGACCCTATTTTTTTAGTTTTGCAGTACCACTGGAGATGGTCTAAGGCCATCTTCAATCCATAACACAAAAATACAGTCAACTTTATGTTATGGCGAGCACAGATCCACTGACATCCTCATTAAATGAGGATAAAATAAAATAATATTATTAATATAATATTATAATATTATTTTATATATTAAAAAAAAACTAAAGACAATGAATTAGCGGCTCGTATTGATTGGCGACGCGGCGAGATCCTGGGCGTTGGATTTGGACGATCCAGATGAGCTGAAGACATATATAAATAGGCTGCAGTTCTTCAGTTATTATTATCACAGATTTATTCGAGATTTACATTTGAGAGTGAAATAGTCTGAGTGAATTGTGAGGGTATCAGTTCGAGTAGAAACTGATAGGGTTCCACATCCACAGAGAGGTGTGAGGTAAAATACGAGTGGTAAAAGTCGTGAAGGTAGTAAAAATTGAGTTGTAATTTTTACTATAGTGAAGATCTTTTGCCGACTCGGCCGTGGTTTTTCCCTCTTCGTTAACAGAAGGTTTTCCACGTAAAAATTCTGGTAACTTTCTTACTTTGCGGTAATTTTATTTTTACTGTGGTAGTTACTGTGCGGGTCCCACAAAAAGTTACCTCGTGGGTCCCACTTTTCCCGACCGTTCTACCGAGCAAATTCGGGACCAATTTATGTTGCGGGGCCCACTGACCACCGCGGGGCCCACCACCATTTCCAACAAGTGGTATCAGAGCCTAGTTGGTATTCTGAGTATGCTTGTGGTTGCAGCTGAGACTGATCTTCCACATCAGAAAAGATACTAAATAGGTTGCTGGTAGACTGACGGCCATGGAGAACGACGGAGGAATGATAAAGTTGACAGTAACGAATTACTCCATATGGAAATCGAGGATGGAGGATTACCTTTATTGCAAAGACCTCCATGATCCTATCGACGGTGAAGGCAAGAAGCCCAAAGGTACGAAGGACGATGTATGAAAGAAGTTGCAAAGAAAGACGCTAGGTGCGATCCGCCAATGGGTGGACATTAGCCTCTACAACCTTGTAGGAAACGAGACGGACCCTCTGATACTCTGGAAGAAACTGGAGGGTATATACGAGGTGACGAATGCGCTGAGCAAGGTATTCATGATGCGGAAACTCATGAATATGAAGCTGAACGAGAGACGATTAGTTGTTGAACATCTGAATGACTTTGAAGGACTGGCGACTCAACTTACAAGTACCGGTCTAGTCCTTGATGATAAGACACAAGCATGTCTACTACTGGGATCTCTACCTGAGAGTTGGGACACGTTGGTAGTATCGCTTACCAACTCAGCACCAAGTGGTAAAGTAACGATGGATATGGTGAAGAACAGACTGTACAATGAAGTGCTGCGACGGAAGGACGCTGCCAATATTAGTACAGGAAATCAGGCTCTTGTCACGGAGAATAGGGGCCGGAGCAAGAGTAGATGTCCGAAAGGATACGACAAGTCAAAAGCTAGATCCAAGTCCAGAGAGATGAGGAAGTGCTACCATTGTGGACGAATCGACCACTTGCAAATAAATTGTAGGCTTCTCAACGGAAAGCAGAAACAATACGATGACAAGAACACATCTGCGATCGCCTCCAACCATGATGGAGAGGTTACGCTGGTGAATGAAGCAGACTGTTGTGATGTTGCAGATACAAACACCGAGTGGGTAGTGGACTCTGGTGCCTCCTACCACTGTGTTCCAAGGCGTGAATACTTATCCACTTATAAGGCGGGAAACTTTGGCACTACCAAGATGGGTAACCAAAGTGTTTCTCAAATTGTGGGGATCGGTGATATATGTATCCAGACGAATGTGGGCTGCACTTTAAGGCTGAAGGATGTGCGGCATATTCCAGATCTTCGTCTCAACTTGATTATGTGAAGGTGCTGGACAACGAAGGATTCTACAACGAGATGGGTGATAGCAACTGGGGATCATTGGTGGTAGCGAGAGGAAAGTTATGCTGCTCTGTACAAGATGCACGCGGTGATATGTGCTAACCAACTGAACGCAATTGAAGATGATGCTTCTCCAAACTTGTGGCATAGACGGCTGGCGCAAGTAGGCGAGAAGGGGTTGAATATCTTGGCTGGAAAGTTCCTCATACCAGTAGCCAAGGGAAAAGTGCTGAACCCCTACGATTATTGTCTATTTGGGAAGCAACATAGAGTTTCATTCGCGAAGAATTCGACACGGCGAATGAAGAAGTTGGAGTTGGTACACTCTGGCGTATGCGGACCCATGGAAGTCGAATCTCTGGGAGGCAGTAAATATTTTCTGATCTTCATTGATGATGCTTCTCGTAAGACCTGGGTATATCTGTTGCGGACGAAGGATCAGGTGTTCTATTATTTGCAGAAGTTCCATGCAATGGTGGAAAGAGAGACGGGAATGCCGCTTAAGTGTCTACGCACAGATAATGGTGGTGAATATATCTCTCGGGAGTTCAGAGATTATTACACCAAGCAGGGCATAAGGCATGAGAAGACAGTTCCTGGTACTCCTCAGCAAAATGGTGTCGCAGAGAGGATGAATCGAACCATTATGGAGAGAGTCCGATCGATGCTCAAAATGGCTGACCTATCTAAGTCATTTTGGGGTGAAGCTGTCAACACTGCAGTCTACATTATCAACCGACTACCTTCATCGGTGTTGGATTTCGATATTCTAGAGAAGGTATGGATCGGTAGAGACGTCTCATATTCGCATTCGAGAGTGTTCGGCTGCAGGGCGTTCATGCATCTACCGAAGGAACAAAGATCGAAGCTCGATGATAAATCGAATCCTTGCATCTTTGTTGGGTACGGTAACGAGGAGTTCGGCTACATACTTTGGGATCCAAAGAGAAGAAGACTGTTCGGAGTCGCGAAGTAGTATTCCATGAGCACGAGACCATGGGAGACTCATACGTGGATGTGTCGAAATCCACGGGTGGCGGTGTTGATGATTATACACCAGCCAACATTCCACACGACGATGCCATGGAGGAAGGAATGCAACAATCAGAACCTAGACCGGTAGAGCCAGCCACCGGAGATGAAGAACCAGACGTAGATGAGCATACTGAAGGTGCTGAGCAGGAGGAGCCTTCAGAAATAGTTGAACCTCAGCTGAGAAGGTAAACTAGGGAACACCAACCATCTACGAGGTATCCGAGTTCTGATTATATTTTGATTACTGAGGAGGGGGAGCCAGAGAGCTTCCAGGAGGTACAATCTTGCAGGGACAAAGATTGTTGGACAAAAGCCATGCAAGAGGAGATGGATTCTCTGAGGAAGAATGAGACGTACGAGTTAGTTCGATTGCCGAAAGGAAAGAAGACACTCAAGAACAAATGAGTGTACCAATTGAAGAAGGATGATGGCAAGCTAGTCAGATACAAGGCTTGATTGGTGGTCAAAGGTTTCACTCAGAAGAAGGGGATCGACTTTGACGAGATTTTCTCACCGGTCGTGAAGATGAGTTCAATCAGAGTCATACTGGGACTAGCTGCCACCATGGATCTTGAATTGGAGCAACTCGACGTGAAAACTGCGTTTTTGCATGGTGATCTCGATGAAGAAATATATATGGAACAACCAGAGGGGTTTGAGGTTAGAGGTAAAGAGGACATGGTCTGCCGGCTGAAGAAAAGCTTGTACGGTCTGAAACAAGCTCCACGGCAATGGTACAAGAAGTTCGATTCGTTCATGGTGCACCAAGGGTTTAAAAGAACGGATGCGGATCCTTGTGTATATGTCCGGAGATACTATAACGGTAAATTTATCGTTCTTCTCCTATATGTTGATGATATGCTAATTATCGGACAAGATGCAGAGATGATTAGCAGGTTGAAGAGAGATTTGTCAAAGACGTTTGACATGAAGGATTTGGGATCGGCAAGGCGGATTCTCGGAATGGATATTACCCGAGAAAGGAAAGCTGGGAAGTTGTGGCTATCCCAGGAGCGCTATATTGAACGAGTTCTAGAGAGGTTCAATATGAAGAGTGCTAAGCCAGTTAGCACGCCACTTGCCGCGCACTTCAAGTTGCGAAAGAAATCCAGTCCACCAACATATGAAGACAGAGAAGAGGTGACAGACGTTCCATATTCATCGGTGGTTGGAAGTTTGATGTACGCCATAGTGTGTACGAGACCAGATATCGCTCATGCAGTTGGCATTGTGAGTCGATTTCTATCGAATCCCGGAAGTCGCATTGGGAAGCAGTGAAGTGGATCTTGAGGTACCTGAGAGGAACTTCCAAATTATGTCTAACATTTGGAAGTGTAAATGTTTTCTTACAGGCTATACGGATGCTGATATGGCCGGCGATCTCGACAGCAGAAAGTCGACGTCGGGATACATATTTACACTCTCAGGGGGAGCTATCTCATGGCAGTCAAGGTTATAGAAATGTGTTTCTTTATCAACTACTGAAGCGGAGTACGTTGCAGCCACCGAAGCCGGGAAGGAAATGCTTTGGTTGAAGAGATTCCTTCAGGAGTTGGGCATTCAGCAGGAGGAATCCATAATATTTTGCGACAGTCAAAGTGCATTGGACTTGAGCAAGAATACTATGTATCACTCGAGGACGAAACACATCGACCTTCGTTATCACTGGCTCAGACTGGCCATTGAGGAGAAAGCGTTCAAGTTGGAGAAGATCCACACGGATAAGAATGTTGTGGACATTCTCACGAAGGCTATTCCCAAGGAGAAGACAGAGTTCTTTGCGGGACTCGCCGGGATGGGCTATCGTTGAGGCGGTAGAAGATCTCCCCCGTAAGTGGTGGATGAGGCTGGAGGGAGAGAATTGTTATGTCCAGCACAGATCCACCGACAATCTCATTAAATGAGGATAAAATAAAATAATATTATTAATATAATATTATAATATTATTTTATATATTAAAAAAAAATCTAAAGATAATGAATTAGCAGCTCGTATTGATTGGCGACGCGGCGAGATCCTGGGCGTTGGATTTGGACGATCCAGATGAGCTGAAGACATCTATAAATAGGCTGCAGTTCTTCAGTTATTATTATCATAGATTCATTCTAGATTTACATTTGAGAGTGAAGTAGTCTGAGTGAATTGTGAGGGTATCAGTTCGAGTAGAAACTGATAGGGTTCCACATCCACAGAGAGGTGTGAGGTAAAATACGAGTGGTAAAAGTCGTGAAGGTAGTAAAAATTGAGTGTTGTAATTTTTACTATAGTGAAGATCTTTTGCCAACTCGGCCGTGGTTTTTCCCTCTTCGTTAACATAGGGTTTTCCACGTAAAAATTCTGGTATCTTTCTTACTTTGTGGTAATTTTATTTTTACTGTGGTAGTTACTGTGCGGGTCCCACAAAAAGTTACCTCGTGGGTCCCACTTTTCCCGACCGTTCTACCGAGCAAATTCGGGACCAATTTCCGCTGTCGGGCCCACTGACCACCGCGGGGCCCACCACCATTCCCAACACTTTACACAAAAATACATTTGCTACAGTGTTTTTACTCCAACCATCTAACTCTATTTTCTATACTAATTTTTACTCCAACTCATTAACTCTATTTTCTTCATTAAAAATAATATTTGATACATATTCTTACTTATTGTTATTATAATTTATCTATAAACACAGAAATATTATATATATACTCAATTATGACTAAAGAATTATTTTTTATTTATATTTTCAAAAAATAAAAAATAATTTTTATATATCAAATGTATTAATTGTATAATTGACATGTTAATTTAAAAACAAATATACTCATACTCATATTTTTTATGTAAAAATAAAATATTGATTTTTATTTCATAAAATAAAAACGAAACATATAGAATTAAAAAGACATTTATAGAATTTAATTTTATTGTTTTAATGATATAAAATATTTTAAACATACTAAATAAATTTATATTTTTAAAAGAAAATAAAAAAAAAATTAAATCATAACTCTATTTTAGAGTTAAAAAATAGAGTACTCTAAATATAGAGTACTCTAAATATAGAGTATCACTGTCTGCAAACTCTATACGGCCATCTTCAACACACAACACAAAAATATAGTTGAATTTACACAAAAGTACAATTGCTACAATGCTTTTACTCTAACCCATTAACTCTATTTTCTACACCATTTTTTACTCTAACCCATTAACTCTATTTTTTACTCTAAAAATAATATTTCATACATATTCGTACTTAGCGTCACCATTATTTGTATTACCAAAACAATTCAATTTAAATTATGTCTAAAAATTTATTTATAATTTATATTTTGTAATTTATTTTTTATATTAAACATAGTAATGATATAATTGACATGTTAATTTAAACACAAACACATATATTCTCTATTAAAATAAAAATATTTATTTTTTTTATGAAATGCATTATAATAAAAACTAAACAAAGAAAAAAATTAAAAAACAAATAAAATCACTAATAACAAAAAAGTTATAACAGAAAATGCATTTAAGAAAATATAATTTAAGTGGGGATGGAACCAACTAAATTATTATTGAATATTTTTTCACATGTATTCATTCATTGTTAATAAATTATTGCTTGTGTGTGTAATCTGAATTTTTTTTCTATGTACCACCAATAATAATAATGTAGCTTTTTCTTAAGTTTTCAAATTTAATTTAACCCAATAATTTATTTATTAAAAATTCAATATATTGTAATAATTAATATTTAAGATAAAGTAAATTGTAATTATAATTCATAATTAATAAAGAAAGTGACGTTTATCTAGTTTATTATTATAATAATATAAAATATTTTAAACATAATTACATGTTTTAAAATTAAAAATAAATAAAAATTAAAAACTCTATTTTAGAGTTGAAAAATAGAGTTACTCAATAAATATAGAGTATGACGGTCTGCAAACTCTATAATCGTGTTAAAATAGACTACTCTGTTGGAGATGGTTCTAAGTACATCAAATCTGCCACATAATTACATCAGCTCACAGGACTATTTATGACACAACATAAAATGATCAAAACTAGTAGTTTTTACATGGATCAGATCTTCTTTGCTCGTCCTTGTACTCTAAACGGTTTCTTCCCTTTATTCTGACCTGTGAAAAAATACCAAGGCTTTTTCTGCAAAATTCCTTCCAATGCAATAACCTTCCTGCGTTGGATACACATATGACCAATCACTGATTTTTTTAGTGTACAGTATATGTACACTACTATATAGTTAACGGTAAAGTTTGCTACCTTCTTACCTACCTTGTAATAGAAGCCATGGTGCTTTCAGTTTTGCACCCTTGGGGCAAATGTGCAACTCTCTTATCTGCTCTACTAATTACCCCATGTATCTATCTATCTATCTATCTATCTATCACCTTTGTCAACTATCATCACCCTGCTAGAGAAAAATTTAGTCTGACAAAAGAAATTACAATCGCGCAATGAATTTATTTACCAAGAACTTAGTACGAACCCGATAAAGAAAGGGAAGCTAACCTGTCACTCATTGCTTTCCTTTAGAGCTCACGGCCTCACAAGTTACTGTAATCCACGAACTAACCGATTTCTTGCCTCCTCAACTTTCTCCGTAGAATTAATGCTTCGAGATGTGAAAGTTGATTTCAAAACTTGTATAATATACGATATACCGTGCAATATCAGAACTTGAATGAGTCCAAGAAAAGGCCAAGCGAGAGTCCGGTCTTCCAATAATTGAAAATGACGATCACGTCCCTCACGCTGTCGGCTACGGGGAGAGAAGCCTTGTACATGAGAGCCCCAATCCCTTCTACTACAGCCACAGTCAAGGCAGCGGAGAACACATCCCAATCACCTGTCTGCCCTATTACAGTGGCAAAAGCCGTTGCACAGTAAAATCCCACCAAGAAAGAGAACAGCTTTAGCGGTAGATTCTTCCTCAGCTCGTTGAGTCGGGCGGTTATTTTCGATCGAATAGATCGTATGGTTCTTATGAGACGGGTCCCACCAATGGAGTCATCCGTCGAAGAAGGGTTTAGACCGCTGCCGTCGGATGCACTTTTAACGTACCCAAGCATCCTCCTATTTTATGGTAATAAAAACAAGAAAAAAAAATCAACATTCATACCGTATGGTAAGTAGGTATAAGTCTGTTTAATAGCTGAAAAGAAGAAGAAAAAAGAGAGCATGTAAGAAGAAGGCAGGCTTGCTACACATACCTGACATTAAAATGTCGGCCCAAGGGAGAGAAATCGAACCGATATGGCATCGATTTGCCAATGGAGATAGCATTCCTCGGTCTTGAACTTGAAGGTTTAGTTATAAGGAGCTGGAGACTTGTTAAATGAAGACTCGCGGGCATTGTGTTTGCGTTTGGTCCAGCTCCAAACATGGAGGAACCCTGAAGAAAAACAATTGCACTTTTATATGTTTGATTATATTAAACGAGAAGGAATAGAAAAAGCACGAGGGGGCGATGAACAAAAAAAAAAGCCACGACGAACAGGACTCAACAAGTTTTCGCCCCTTTAATTAGTTCGACAAGTACAAAATGCTTCGGAAGAACTCAAGTGGGATTACACTGAAGAGTATCTAAACTGAAATTCATTGATTCAGCTAAGAGAAAGAGAGTACACCCACGAAATACTCATTAATGCACGGAGTAAGAGTAACACAAAGCTATACTTCCTATATTTACTTTGCATCACAAAATCGCCACAGCTTCAAAAGTAATAACATTTGCTTAACAAATTCCATAGATAAACAAGAACCGAACCTCCAAAGTTCGCTGACATTACAAGTACACCCCTAAGTTTTCGATACTCTATTGCTATTTACTAAATAGCAAAACACTAGTGCAAAATTGGGCAATATTTGCACCCGCAAATCTAAATCTACCAATAAATCAAATAATAAGAACTAAATCTACATTAAGAAAGAAGAAGGAACTTAATTGGCCCGAAACAGTCTGAAGACCTCAACCCTCGTATGGTGATTAGCTCTCACTTCTCAGCACTCTGCTGCATTTCTTGATTATCTTGTAATTTTGTTTTGCGCATTATTCCTTCGCTTCGGCCCCATTGGGGCTTTGTTTAAACGGCCCATTATGTTTCAGGTTTTTTTTTTATATGATACTAATTAGAAAAATTTATAAGAATAATTGAGCATAATTTTAGATTTGGATCAGTGTCTACCAATTTTGATTTGATCACTAAGTTTGTTTGATATTTCTAAAAATAATTTATTATCTTCATATATTGGAATGGGTTTGATTTTATAATTATTTTTCTAATAAGTTTTACGTCGAATATCATAATGACGTGGAATGTTTCCTACCATTTTGTTGGTGGTATAAATACTTTCAGTTAGAATTTTCGATTTATTTTATCGGAGATACAAGATTTCATGTGATGAAATATATTGTAACATATGTTATCCTCTTATGATATTTTATATAATTATTACAATATATAGACAATAGAGAACACCAGATACATAATGGAATATGATATGAATCAAAAGCAATAGAAACCATTACGAAATAGAGCAGAAACGTGCTTTTCTTATTTCTTGTGTACATTGAACAATGAAGCAAAATTGAACCGCCAACATTAATTTTGAGCATCGTGCATATATTTTAAAAGTTACAATGGATATCCAAAATCATGGGTATGTTTATAATACTCCCATTAGATACCTATTCAAAACAGATATTTTTAGCCGTCTCATTAAAACTTTACCTTGTGAGAAAAACCTAATGATTGGAAAAAGAAGTGCAACAAATCTTGTCTCCCTCTTATGTAAATATTACGCAAGATCTTTGAGCCTTTGAAGTCACTTAAATTTACAAGCTTATCGAATGTCATTGGAGAAAGAGCTTTATGAATAGATCTGCAAGGTTTTCACTTGATCGAACTTGTTGTACGCCAATTTCATCGGTCTTCTGTAAGTCATGTGTATAGAAGAACTTAGTCAATATATGTTTTGTTATAAGTCATGTGTAAGTACGCCAATTTTAGTTGAGCAACACATCCGCATATCGATCGCAACTAACAAACACATTCTATGATGTTACTTTTTGGATAATAGCCAGAAGTAACCTTTTGGGTAATAGCCCATAAGTTTGTTGTATATTCTGAACTATCAATCTCAACCAAACGCATTCTCTGTTAGCTTCATGAATTTGGAGTGATTAGACAAAGTGGCGATTGAATATCGTTTGACTAACTACCATGAAATAGCAGTTCCACCGTATGTAAATAGATAGCTCGTTTGTGATGGAGCATTATGTGGACGAATAGGAACCAAATTCTGCATATCCTATTAAATCTATCTTCGATTCAGTAGAATAGAACAATCTCATATCAGTTGTTCTTTGAAGGTATCAAAAAATTTGATTAACTCCGCTCAAATGTCTACGAGTTGGCGACATACTATATCTCGCCATTAGATTTAGCAAACGCTATAACACTTAGGCGTTCCGTGTCACAACGTCAGAGTAGGTAACCGACGCATGACATGCACTTACTTTGGAGGGAGTGTCACCACGACCGTTGTTGCAGATGCACTTGGACCTGCAAGGTGAATCTCAAAACTGGGGCCACTGAGGCTTCCTGTTGACATCATGCTCAATGGAGGGGTGAGCGGATGACCCGTTACAGCTGTTGGTGTTGATGTTGATGTTGATGTGCAGCGGTGAAACTTCCTTCCAATCCTCGAGCGACATCCATGATGGATGCATCTATGGAAGTTCCTGCTAGGTCACTCCGAGAAGAAGGGGTGGGTGTCCTAAACAGTGGGTAGAATATTGACAGAATGGACACATAACCTATTGTGAGAGAAGAAGGGGTGGTGGTCAGGGGATGTAAACCACCTTTTTCAATGTTCCCCGCCTCCGAGCGAGGCGGTGATAGTAGATGTGGGTCGCCTTGTGATGTTTTTGAAACCTCTATCTGTTGGGAGATAGAAGGGTGGGCGAGTAAGGGTATAATGTGCGCCGATGGACAAGATGCGGCGGCTTTTGTTCAGGAGTCAAACAAATCGATTCCAGAACATATGGGGTTAGTCTGAGCTGTGGTTATTTTGGGGGCATCCGTGGAGGGCAGCGGCGAGGAGGAAAGTTGATTTTGTATCGTACCTCATGGCGGGTGCCCGATGCGTCAAAGAGGAGACGCTATTCATCCTCCGACTGGTTGCTTCGGAGGATTACATGGATGGTAACCTCTCAGGACCCTCACGTTCACTCAGATCTGCTCCGGGGTTGGGCTTGGTTGGGTCTGCTTGAGCCGTGAGAGCGGGGAGGTTGTTCACCAGATGTCATGATGTAAAGGTTGGGACCGTATGGTTCGCGAGACGCAAGAGAGGCTCTGGGGTCAACAACGGCGGAAATAGTGGCTCTCTTGAGTTTTCCTTCGCCTTGTGGAAGTATTTGAGGACCTGCGCCGGCCAGCTATTTGCGTCTGGTAGTCGTAGGTAGGATCTCTGAGTGGTCGGTCATGAAATATTCTATCAGGAGCGGAAGCCACCGGAGGTATGGAATGGCTTAAACCTTCTTGGGGTTTGCTTCGTAGTTGAATCTGGTCTAGCAAATAGTTCCATATGAGTTGTGCGTAGTCAACATCCCGACTAAAGACGATCATGTGGTAGATGTTGAGGATGTTGACATTTTCTTTGTCGAACCTAGAATGTTTGGGTGACATGCACTTGTTTACGAGCCTGAAGAACGTCGTCCACAAGTGGGGAATTCTGCCCAGTTGGTAGCTCGAGAGTAGCTTCAAGTCTGTGGCATATCCAACGCATTTTAGGTCTTGAAGTAATGCGTCAGTGGGCAGGGGCTTGTATGTTTGTAGCATCAGCAGCTTGAGGACTCTTCTTAGTATTGTCTTCATTAGGGGTCACTGTGGTCGTGTTGATCGTGGCCTTCAGGAAAGACTTGTGTTGGGTTGAGTCTTCTTGAGTGTTCCCCTGAATTAATGAAGATATTCTTCCGAGACTTGTGCATGTGGGGCGATGGCCGGCCAAAGTGGGTGACTCTTGAGAATGGATATTACGACCTCGTCCTTGCATTTGAAAGTTGTCTAGTAGAGGCCGAAGTTATTTTCTTTTATTTGAAGCCACTTCTCGCGTGAGTAGACAAAGTTCGAAGAAGATGCTATTGATTCTGAAATGTGGACAAAAGATAGAAATATTAGTCAATAATCGAGAGCATCCAATCTCGTGTTTTTATAGTGAGGTGGGACTTCGGTATTTGAGTTTTATTCGTAGAAAGAAAATTTTCTAAGTCTTGAGTGTTTATGCGTTGCTTGCGGTTTTCTATGTATGTAGAATGTGTTAATATAATTTTCGAAGTCGTTTAAGTAATAGTATTGTGCTAAGGACGGATTTTCGAAAGAAAGTTGGTTGCGAAACTATTCTAAGAATCATATCGCAAATCGGGTTTAAAAATAACTTTTCGCGTTGGAAGAATTGTCAAAATTTTGGGTCGAAAATTGGGTTTTCTAAATGTTAAGTGCGAAATTTTAAAACGGTGATATCGAAATGTTAAGATCGCGCTCGAAAATTTTCTAAGTGTGTATTCTGAAAATTGGGTTTTTGGAATGGTTAAGTTCGAAAATTTCTCCAAGTTTTTGTTTCGAAAATGTGAATTTTTCATATCGTATGTGTCTTGCATGTGAAGTTTTCGAAAATGTTTGTGCTTGAAAAGTGTTCTAAGTATAAATTGCAAAAATTGGATTTTCGAAAGTTTTAGTTCGAAAACTTCAAAAGTCGGAATGCGGAAATGATTTTCGAAAGTCAAATTCCAAAAATGGAAGATTTTTGTAACGGCCTGCGAAAATCCCATTTTCGCAGTTTCTTGCGAAAACCAAGGATTTTCGCCATGACTTGCAAAAATCGGGAATTTTCCACCGACTTGCCAAAACCGAAACCTTGATTTTATTGCGAAAATAAAAACTTAATAAATATTTGCGAACTTCTCGAAAAATATTAACAGAGAACTTCGATTAAGGATAATCCGAAGCTTAACAAGGCGATTAAAACTCAGACTAAGCCCTAATCCGAAGAAATTTTAAGGGCGATTTTGGTGAAAAGACGGGTTTCAAAAATCAATCTTTGATGATTAAACATATGAAATTCGGGTCGATTCGGAGTGAATTCGATGCAAATACATCAAAATGTAAAGGATTTTAGGTAAACTACCTTTAATATCCCAAATCCGTGAAGTATTTTAAGAGAGTAAGTTGTCGGGGTTTTGGGATTAGGCGATTTGAATTTCACAATTTAGGTTTTCGCTAGTGCTGATTTTTGGAATAAGGTACGCCTTTTTTAGTATTTTAGCTGTGAAAATCCATCTTAGCGAAAATAAAATATTGTGAAAACTTTATTAGTGAAATTTTTTTATTGTTAAGTAAGGGTATAGTAATTTAGAATTTTATTCTAAAATGGAGATAATATTAAAATGTATGAGTACTTATATTATATACATATAAACAAATAATAAGATAATAATAATAAAAATATTTATGTCATAGTAATATCTTTATTCCCCTTAACAATTCGATGAGTGCTCTCCCATTAAACTATTTAAAGGTAGCCCCCTTTAGTTAAATACTTTTTCATCTAAACCCTTTGTAAATAAGTCGGTTAGCTGTAAATCGGTGCAAATAAAATACATGCCAATTGTGCTCTTTTTCAACGTGGTCTTTTATAAAGTGATACCTAAGATCTATGTGTTTGGTGCGTGAGTGGTGTATAAGATTGCATGTTATAGCAATTGCACTCTTAGAGTCACGAAAAATAGGTATATTATTTAGGTCAAACCCATAGTCCCGTAGTTACGTTTGCATCCACAGAACTTGAGAGCAGCATTTAGCGGCGACGACGTACTTCGCCTCGACAAGGTCGACATGAAATTTGGTTTCATAGATGATCAACTAACCGGTTTGTCACCGAAGAATTGCATGCCACCGGAGGTGCTTTTCCTATCCATTCTACACTCTGCATAGTCTGCGTCAGTGAAACCAATTAAATTGAAACCATATATTTTAGGGTACCATAGTCTGAGTGTTGGTGTTCCTATAAGATATTTCATGGTCCTCTTCACGGCTATCATGTGTGGCTCCTTCGAATTAGCTTGGAAGCGGGCACACATGCATGTAGAGAACATGATGTAAGGGTGAGCTTCACTCACGAAACCTTCAGGCTGAGCCACGTACAAATCTCCTTTCATGATGTCGTTCAAGAAAGCCATTTGATACACGGTGAAGTTCTTGTGGGCACCGTAGGTAAGGAAGAGTCTTATTGCTTCGATTCGGGCAACATGTGCAAAGGTCTTGTCGTAATCGATCAATTCCTTTTGGTTGTAACCCTTAGCCACTAATTGAGCCTTGTTTCTGATGATGAAACACCATCTTCATCTCTCTTGTTTTTGAAAACCCATTTTGTACCGATAATGGTTTTTGGGTCTCAGGACTAATCTCCAAACATTCAGTCGTTCAAACTAATGGATTCGCTCTTGCATTGTTGTTATCCAGCCAGGATCGGCTAATGCCTCGGCAGCCTTAGTTAGTTCGTTCGGACTCAGAAAGCACGTAAATAAAGACCCTTGTGGGCCGTTGATGAAGGTGTGCTTACGCCGTAGTTCGGATCTCCAATAATATGATCTGTAGGATGAACTCGTGTCCACTTTCTCTCGTGGGGTAGAGGTTGCAAAACATTTCATTATTTTGCGGGTCCACATACTCCATGTTAATGGAGGTGGAGAGCTCAATAGTGAGAGGTGGATCGGGTAGGTTGATTTCGATATCGGAGATCTCGATCGGGGGTGTTATTTCATCGTCATTCCCATGATTTATCTCACTTTCTTCATTTGCAATGACTTCAGTAATTTGTGGTGAAGATCCTTCATCGACCACAATTGTTTTTCCTATTTATGGCTCCGATGTGTCACAATCGGGAATTAGTTGTGAACCGTTTGTAGACGAGGAGCAGAGTAGAAGTGCTCGAACAGATACTCCAGGTCTTCGTCTTTATCTGTCTCTGAAGTAGTGTCCCTTCCACGTGTGTAGGACTATGTTGATCCTTTGTTTACACTCTAATTAGCTGGGTTCTAGACTTCTGTATCTAGAAACCATGGTCGGCGTTGTGTCGAACGTGACATTTGTGCTTTCCATGATTGTTCTCCTACTTTTAAGGTATACTCAATACGCTTTGGAAGTTTTTGAGTACCATATGAATATGGTTTTGAACGCTTTAACATCGCATTTGCCTCGGTCTTCTCTATAATTCGTAACGAATCACTTGCATCCAAAGCTTGACGGAATCCTATATTCGGGACCAGTTGGATGATTAATTCATATGGAGTCTTCTCAAAACGTTTGTGAATGATAGTCCTATTTTGGGTGTAGCAAGAAGTGTTGACTGCTTCGGTCCATATGAAGTTGGGAAGGCTTGAGTGAATCAACATAGTACGAGCTGCTTCAACGAGGGTCATATTCCTTCTCTCCACTACTCCATTTTATTCTGGAGTCTTAGTAGCCGAGAATTGTTGGAAAACTACGAGTCATTGGTAGAACTCACTAAGTAGTTTAATCTTGAACTCAGTGTCATTGTCCGTGCAGATCACTCGGACAATGTAGTTCATCAGATTCTGAGTTTTCTTCATAAAAACGATGATAAAATCAGGTGTCTCAGCCTTCATTCGAAAGAATCTTGTTCACGTGTAGCGAGAGAAGTCATCACGATCACAAGGACATATTTACGTCCGTTGATGCTCTCAATTATCATCGGACCACAAAGATCCATGTGAAGTAGGTCAAGCAGTCGAGAGGTTGAGGCGATTGGCTTCGTTTGGTGGTATGCTACCTTCATCTTCCCCATCTCACAAGCACTGCACATGTGGTCCTTGTGATACTTCAACGCTGGTACTCCAGTGACTAACTTTTGTGAGTACAGTTTATTTAGAGTCTTGAAGTTGAGGTGAAACACACGTTGATGTCAGAATCACTCTGTTGCAGGGAGGCCTTTGACATTAGACATACCGTCATTAAAGGTCGAACGATCTTCAGGTTTATAGTGTAGAGATTGGATTTTCTGGTTCTGGTGAGGAGTTCCTTTCCATTCTGATCACAAATACTGCATCCTTCAGCATAAAAGTTGATTATGAGTCTTCGATCGCAAAATTGCACGATGCTGAAGAGATTGTGGCTGAGACCGTTGACGTAAGAGACGTCCTTGATTGGGAGGTTATCATGGATTAGTCTCCGTGTCCTAAGATTGGGGCGGAGTTATTGTTTCCGAAACGTACTTTTCCACTGAATCTCTCGATGTAGTTTCTCGACAGTTCTTCTTCTAGTCATGTGTATGGAACAAACGGAATTCAGGTACCACACAGGATGGGATCTGCAAAACAGATTAAGGACATTTAAGTACCCATTTTAGGACAGGTCCTCCCCTATTTGCAGATGATGATTTGCATGTACTGATTTTAGATTTTTATTCTAAGTCAACTTTAGGCATATTGCGTAGTTCAGCTTTCGACTTAGGAACCCATATCTTTTAAATTCCTGGTGGGTCGCATATATTAGTGCTTGATGCAAATTCTTGCTTGGTCACCCAAATTGGCTTAATCTCTAAGACTTAAGCCTTGACTTTACTCTTAAAATGCTTTGACTCTTTTGTGGTATGTTATTTCTTCTTGTCAGGTTTAGAATAAGACTTAGAAGAAGAATGTACATTTTCTTTGGTTTTGTTAGCAGTTATATTCATACGACGAGAATTAACAAAATTAGCTTCATAATGACAATTATAAGAATTAGAGTGCATAATAGTCTTTACATGCCCAAAATTAGAAACATAGAAGAAAACAAAGCAACGCGTTCTGAAATACATGAAGATATTTTTGTACATGAATTCAATTTTGAAAAAAAAAAGAGAACTAAAGACAAGGGTAACTTCTTCTTTTTTGAAAAGGGAGTAGCGTCCTCCTTTCGAATTCCTCGGCTTTTCTTCTTTCCTTCCCTGCATAGATTCTTGCATGTGGGCACATGTAAAGATGAGTTACTCGAGACAATTTTAAAAGAGACAGTGCTTTTATGTTCGTCTAGCTTGGGTGGGGCATCATTTTGGGGATTGGCTTGGGTTCTGAGGTCGAAGTTTTATTCGTGTCGGGGCATTTCTCAAGTAAGGATATCTTTCTTAATAAGTGCTCCTTCTCGGTTTGAAAGTTCTTCCTTTCTGACTCTAAAGATGAGCGTAAAATTGATATTTCTCGTATTATCGCGGAGATATAAACGCTAGAAGTACTAGGTTTAGCTTTGCCAGAGGTTTCTTCCCCGAGTGACGTGGCTTCGGCGAGGATGTGTAAATGGGAGAACAGTCTGTAGACAGGGTTATTTATCTCGTCGTAACTATTGTTTAGTTCTGCGTAATCAAACAGGATCTCAGCCCTTACTTTTGCATCCCGTTTTTCCTTCTCGAAAGCCTCTATTTCTGATGCTCCAATGAAGGACATTAGATGAGACATATTTAACCCGTGAAACCTAATGTCATAAAGTGACAAGGGTATCTTCTTATGGACTTCGAAAGGTTCCATGCATCCCAAGCCTTCACGTAGATTGTAAAATCTCGTGTCCTTAGACTTGTTAAAGAAGATGGTTTGATCCGTTTCTCCTCTTTTTGTAAGAATATCCTCTAGATATGCAACTCCCTCATGTGCAGCTTCTAGCTGACACCTGAGACTGTCTTTCTGTCTTTGATGGTTGTTTTCAAGCCTACCTTCCAAGTCCTTTATAGTATTTTCATGATCTATATAGGTACTCTAGGTTTGCTCATATGCATTCAGATTCGTGGTCAAAGCAATAACTTTAGCCTCAGACTTAGCTAAAATAGTTTCTAAGGCGGTAACCTTTTCTTGGGCATTAGCTAAAATGATTTCATTAGTAGCTTACCACTTTTCTAATGACCTGATACTTTTTCGTTCTTTCCGGAATGTATTATATTTCTGTTTTAGTTCTAAAAAGCCATTAAGGTCAAAGGATTCTACCTCCATCCTAGCTGATGTTCCTTCCTCCTCCTTGTTTGAGACCTCGGGTTCCTTGCTCTCAACTTCCGACTCTGCTACCTCGACGAAGGCCATCAGGGCGACGTTCTCTGGCTCACTATGCGAGGTTTCCTCGAGCCAGTGGTCTTGCTCGGCCATTAGAGCTGCACCAGACTTCTTTTGCTTGATCAGTTGGAGCTTTCAATTGTAGTAAGTCCTCATCCTTCTTATTTGGGAGATAGCACTCCCATGCCCAGTGTCCTTGTTTGCCACAAATGTAACACTTCAAGGGCTTGGTGGCACTCTTGGGTTCGGTCGTGTGAGGAACTATCGGGGGTTGGCGAGGGCTTGAAGACGTCCTTTGTTTGTTAGCAGATGACGAAGACTTCTTTGGACGAATTTCTTGCCCACAATCTTCGTCATTAGTGTCATCTGCTTTTCAAACTCTTTGAAGTCTGGGTCAGAGTCCTATCAGGAGTTGTCTTTATCCGAGAAGTTCGGGAGCTTCACCGACTTTTCTTTGGAGGATTTTAGCTCCTCTTCGATCTGTTTTTGGTAACTAGGGCAAGTGAGTTGGCCACTTCTTCCTTTTCGAGCTGCTCTCGATCTCACTAATATCGTCGACGTGTTGTGAGAAACTCTCTCGAAGACACTGTGGATATCGATATCCTGATTCTGTCTGATCAAGGTGGCAACTTTCTCCTACTCGGGCAATAGGGGGGTGAGAAATCGTACATTCAGCTCCAAGTTTGATCAGTGTATGTCGATCTTCGTCATCTCGTTCACTTCGATGATGAACCTTCGATACGTTTCTATGAGTTCTTCCCCTGGCTTTGCCTTGAATGCATCGTAGGCAACGAGTTGCCATCTTGGCATTGACTCCGAGCTCTGTTCCTTCCATCATTCTGTTTATCTCATCTCACATGTCTTTCGTGGTGGAAATAACATCGAACTAAATATAGATATCATTTGGGATGACTTGGAGGAGATAGGTCTTTGCTTGGAGGTCGGCTTTAACCCTAGCTTTGTCAGCATCCGTGTAATCCGCTAGCATCTTCAGTACTTTGTTCGGTTACAAGCGGGTTTGGTTGTGGCATCGCCGGGAAGGGTTGTCCAGAATTGAGCGAATCTTCGTTTAAGGAGAGAAGGATGTCTAGCCCTTGCTTTGGATTCGAGGAAATTTAGGAATGGATTCTGCCATACTGAATATTCCCGCATCTGAGGACGGGTGGACGTAGGTCACTTTCCATGGCAATGGTCCATTAGTGTTGAGGACTGGGCTCGTGTGACGTGAAGTAATTAATCGCTACAGGCGCTTTGCATTTCTTTTGCCTCTTAAGTGCTTGTACGATCGACCTCCGGTCACCTACCTGATGATGGTCCCTAGGTCTCCGTCGCCGCCGAATGAGCACCTATTTCCTGCTCAGATGTATAAAAAGAAAAAAGTGGAGAGAACGCTCAATTGACGCATTTTGGTTGTCAACATCCTCCTCAAGAAACTTCTCGTAATAATAAAAAAAATATCGAATGTGTCCTTACTAGAACTCGGGTCTAGTAAGGCCGTCATGCCATGGACAATTGGGATTTCGTCCCAATATTTCTTAAGCTTTTCCTACATGCTTTTGATGAAGGCGCTCAAGTGTGGAGTAGTTCGATATTCAACGAACTTGTAGCACATGCCCCAAAGCTCGGATAAGAAAAACGTCGATGTTGGGTATTAAACGTCGAAGATTCTTTTTATCCATCCTTGAATACCTTAAGTAATGACTCTAATAAAACTCACTACTTCCCAATCATGATCTCCTAATACGAGATCAGTGTCGGGTCCGACTACGTTGATGTTCCAAAAAACCATCACCAACTCCTTATATCTCATAAAAGTGCTAAGGAGATGATATAAGGAGTTCACCTAGTCGGAACCGGTAGGAGGAACTTCTTATATGTGGCCGATGGCTTGGACAGTTTGCTTCCAAGATTGGCCGAGACATCGTTCACATAATAATTTCCTTATCACCTTAAACTTTTCTACGATTGGCCCCAGAACATCATTGAAGACGCACTTGAGGCATAAGTTAATTACGTGACAAGCGCACCCAACATGAAGTAGTCGGCCATCTAAGGGTAACCTTAGGCGGCCTCGGAGTATCGCAATCGCTGCGTTTGTTAGAGCTAGCGTTGTCTAAGGTGATTGACGTAAATCTATTCTTAAATCTCGTATTTATTCACGAAGTTCAAGACATACAACGCTATGATATGTCATGTATGTGTCGTAAATCAAGGGAATCTAGCGTAAGAATTCTCTTTTGCATCGTCCACGTCTCATCTATTCAATGTCCGGCCACCACTAGATAAGATTCGGATGTGATGTTTGTTCAAATACTGGTAGTCAAACTAATTCTACACGATATGTGGACACGTGAGAAATTAGGTTTGCTTGAATTTATTAGAACGTCTCAAGCATATATTTCCTTTCCTAAGTGTCTTACGACCTATGTTGTGGAATCCGGATTGTATTGTACTCGTGAGTTCGATGAACCCTTCACTTTCTGCGATGCAAAAAGGTTCTTCACACAATACTTCAAATCTAACTATTGCTTTCTTTGAAATATCTCTAGTCATAACAAAATTTCTACCCGTTGTTGTTATTTGTTGTTGCTTATTCGGTGCCTACCGCTTTTAACGTCCGCCATGTTTATGAAACCTAAGAAGCTGTTTCTTCATTGACCACGTTCCACCTTTATTAGGGGTGGTACCTAGTGTGTAAGGTTGTCGACACATTTTGTAATATGTCGTTCCGATCGAGGGGTCATTTTTATTAAACTCGAAATAAAAAAAAGTTCATACCTTAAACCGCCGACCTCGTGGATCTTTCTTCCACTTCGCCTTCGTCGTGACGCTTGACTTGATCCCTCCCGTCGTTGAAGGTGTCGGTGCTACCGCTTCGTCCATGTCGTCGGCTCCCGAAATTGTATCTTGGCACCTACACGAATAAAAAAATTCGCCGTTCATGTTTCTTGAAGACGTCATGTTAGTAGAGTCGAGTGTAGAAAATAATTGGATTTGATTGGATATTATCGAGAGGGCCGAGGGGTAGGCGTAATAATATTAATATTAATAACGAATGATTATTGACATATGGGAAAATTAGAGTGTTTGAGAGAAAATGAGAGAATTTGGTGAGTTGAAATGGTTTATTTGTGTAGGTATTTATAGATTTTTCGAGATGGGTACAAAACATATTTGGCATGTTCAAATGCAAAAAAAAAAAAAAACACATAACGGCTAGGAGCGTTATGCGTTAGTCCGTCAGGGCCTTTTCAGCATTAGCATTTGGCAACGGCTACAAGAACAGGACCAATAATAATGGGTCGGTCCGGTTCACCAATTTTAGGCCAGAACTGGTGAACCGGAACCGCTAAATCTTGTTCCGGGTCCGGTTCCGGGTCGAACCGGCCCAATAACCCACCTCTAATATTATCAACATAAATATTGTTTGATTCTTGCTTGTCAATGATAACTGTTTGATTCTTCCTTGTCAACTATAACCGTATGATATCTCTCATAGCATATGGATTTGCTGTATTTCATCTCTTCTAGATTTCAAGTCTTGCTTATTCCATCAATCATATAGTGGGTTGTGTGTTTGTTTCAACGTGGTGCACCGATACATTACCGTGATCCATCACCACGGTTCTCATCACAACGTTTGTTTAGACAATGCAATGATGATCAACGTAATGAAGGATCACGTACATGATGTAAACGGTGTGATATTTTGAGTTCCGATCATGATGAAAAAGCATCGTAATCCTCCATCACGGTTATGGCATGATATGTTTATATTTTTTGGGACAAAATTACCCCTTATATGAATTATATTCTACCATTTTTTAAATATTAATATTTAAGAAATTATAATATTTAAAATAAATTTTATTTTAATGTTACAATAATTAAATATTATTTAACACGTGCTATAATATTATACTTCAAATACATTATATATTCATATTATAAGTGTATAATATACTTAGAACTATAATATATTATATTTTAATACACTTATAGGTATAATATACTTAAAAGTATAATATTATACTTATATTAAATTATATTTTAATATTATAACGTTTAAAATAAATTATATTTAAACGTTATGATATTTATTATAATGTTATACTTAAAGATTATAATATTTTGACCATAATTTATTCTTCTTTATGTAAATACCGGATAAAAATACATTATATTTTAAATATTGTTTATATAATTATATATAATATTAATCTATATCATTGAGAGTTAATTATGTTATTTACACAATATCAACATATACATCACGTTATTAAACAAACAAAATATTACAATATCATCTTGATTCACAAAATAAAATATATCCAAAGCAAACTCAGTGATAACATATCACCTTAATCCACATTATTGTTATACTCAGATCACCGTGATGTCAGTATCACTGTAATGTTCGATTACATCAAACAAACACCCTATGGTTTAATTTTTTTTTTTTTGCCATATTAGTATTATAGTTTTTTCAAGGATATGAATTTGAGTTACTTTTCTCATTTAGCAAATCTGCCTTTCTTGATCAGCATTCATAGATTACCGTTATAGTATAAATAAAAAAAAACGTGAACGAAAATGGTTATGAATGCGAAATATATGTTTATAGTATAAAATAAAAAATGAACGAATATGGTAAATCCTTTATGCCTCGATTATAATTGTTATGAATGCGAAATATATGTTCTAGTATATAATTATAAACATGAACGAATATGGTCGCATCGATTATTTTTGTTATGAATACAAAATAAATATTTGACCAATGATGGTTGAGATTATTTATCCCACATCGGGAAATTAATTTCACTCACCCAATATATAAATCAAAGAGGTCTCTCTTCCTAACACCAAATTGGTTTTAGGAAGGAACATTCAATTTAACAAAGTATCAAAGCGGGTTTGATCTGCATGTTATCACGCTTGTTTGACTCACCGCCACCCGATTTGACATGTCCACGTGTTAGGCTTTGCAATGTGCCACACGTTGAGATTATTTGTCCCTCATCGAGAAATTAACTTTATCCGACTCAATATATAAATCAAAGGGGCATCTCCTTCTTACATCAATTGATTGTAGGAAGGAATCCCCAATTTAACAAATGATAATTTTTTTATCATAAATATCGCATGAAAATGAAACAAATGCTTATTATATATTCACTTCGATTCATATACTTCATCGTAAAATCAGTTGTGTGTCGCTCTCTTGCGCTCTTTTATCCAACATTTTTCTTTTTATTTACATATACTATGTGTGGCCCCGTGCGATGTACTCGTAATGTTCATTGATTAAATTAAACCCGCATACTTCTATTAAGAACGATATCTAAGTACTCTTAAGCCATTAGTGCAATAATAAAAATGCAATGAATTATGTAGATATATAAGACATGGCATTATAAAGGTAAAGTGATCATCACATGTTTGACAACGATGCTAACTTGAAATGATGCACAAAATCACTCAATGGTTGTACTACATGAATATTAATACAACAGTCTCTTAGTTTAGTGGCCTTTCAAAATTGATGGTACATAATCAATAGTGCAATTGATCGATTATACAATTGACAATCAACTTTACACGAATAAAGTGTCTTACTTATGTGTATCATAAATGATTCTTAGCAGATTAGTATGAGAACATTAATGAGAATTACAATCTTACACTGATAAATCATGAATCGACACCGACATATAATAGGAACATTACTAAAATTCTTACATATAAATACAAAGCTCGATCCTTTGTAATGTCTCAAATCAAGGACGCCAATCTATAATGATCAATCGTGGGTCTGCAGGAATTGCTTAAAAGCCTAATACGTAAAGGTCACATTCATACAGTAATCAAACATGCTTGTATATCGCGGAAGAAGGGATTTTTCATTGGACAACCAAACATGCTTTGTCAAATTCGAAACATTTATTCGGGCCCACCTTCTCCCGTAGCAAAAGAGAAGTACATCGTATCCAAGAAGAACATCTCAATATATGTATAAACTTATCCAGTCCAAAGTCATCAGTATCCTCGTCGATTTCGCTGTAAGATTGTGCAAATTTTGGAGAATCATTTTCCTCATTTTCTGATAGGACTCATCTTCGAGCCTCATTCTTAGGAGAGTACATAATTCGAGATCTACAAAGAAGAAATATGAGAGTAAATTAATAATCAATCTCATGCATGCAATTGCGTACACCAGAATGGACTATTACTGCCTGACTACAGATGAGTATTGCATTAACTTTCTTCAAGATAACACAAAAATTAAGTACATAAAATAATTGCTTGCAATAGCATATTAGTCGATTATAAGTACTATGGACAGAAAAATTTACGAAGTTTATGCCTTTATAATAAGAATATATATACTGCTCTCCTCTCTTACATGAGCTGCTCACAACAACGCAACAATGGCGCTCGATTATTATTTTGCTCAGCAATTTTCTCGTTCGACTAAAAAAGGCATGAACATAATCAAAACTCTGGCGGGTTCGACCATGTTCGGTGTAAAGAAACCATCTCACCGCCTGCATTAAACATAATGACACGGAGATGATCACAAATCTTCAATGTTAGATATGAATGGAACTTTTAGGGTTTTGGGACATACCAGACAGAAAATCGACATTGAGGAGCTTTTCCCCCCAAGAAAATCTGCAGTAATTTTGATAAATAGTATGACATTAATGAATACTATGACATAAAGGGCCAAAGAACACTCACAATGTTTCACCACCAGCTGGCCAACAACTTTGAAGAGCGACATATAAGTCATGGCGATACAATTGACTGCTCTTCTTTGGTCTTGAACATGTGTAAGTTTATATAAATTTAAGTTGTCTGACAAAGAACTATAGCACGGATAACTGACAAAACCTGATAAGAACAGAGATAGAGGCAACAAAATTGGACTAAATAGTCACCATGGCTCTGTTTTCCTGTTTGAAAATTTCAGTAACGATCGAACAAATTAATTAGGGTGGGATCTTTTGCGTAATGTAATGCAACTTAATACAACAGATGTTACTTATTAGGAGAGATGCAATGTTTAAGACGACGAAAAGTACAATCCGAAATAGCATAGGTGTGTAGTGATAACTTGTAAGCAGAGGAGTCGATATAATCTGCTGTCAATATAGGAGAAGGAGCAGACTTGAGCATGACGTCGATCATTTATAGAGAGATATATATGAATATGTTTTCGAGTGCCCACGCCTAAAATGCGAGAAAGCTTAGGAGGTCCCATGATTTTCTCCAGAATCGAATAAAATACATATTGGAATATCAAAAGGCCAAAGCCTGTAATTTTTTGTAAATATTAGCCAGAGTTGAACTATTTTTCCTCACATTTATCCATCAGGAACATAACCCAATCGAATTTAAGACATACCCGAGATTGCAGGACCAGTTCCAACATCCTGTGTGGTATGACCTAGTTCCTCAGAGTCTAGTGGGCCGAACCATAAAAAAATATCTGTTAGAAGAAAAAGGTCTCCAATATCATTGTTGTTTCATGCAATGAATAGTGCAAACCATCTCAGTAAGATTTACCTCTGTGTAAGCCATATTATGGAGCGAGAAGACACGATATACGATAATCGACCACATGAGGGGCCAGTGGTTGTGTAAAATACGTTTTATGAGGTAAAAAGTGATGATGGAAAAACTTGAATTTTGCAGTCAATGACGACTTTATTCATATTTTTATTGGGCTTCATTTGAGCCACTATCATGAATGAAAGCATGTGTTTGTCCTTTAAGATTCATCCAAGGCAGGATGACATAGAAGACTATTCGTTGTCTTCTTTAATCATGATATTTTTGGATATATTACTTTAATATTTAGGGTTATATTGTTGAACGTGGCTCTCGACCGTATGACAGCAGGAACGACTGTAGATTTCGAATGACCGGACCCACAAACAAAAGTAGTAATTTATGACTTTAGGTCTGTACGACTCTAACTCCAAAAACGAAAAGGGCGATTTAAAATAGTTTTAAAATAGGTTTCAAACTCTATTAGTGAAAAAATAATTTTTAAAGACCCATTTCGCTGAAAATTTAGGTAAAGGACCCAATCTTCGAAATGACCAAAATACCCTTACTAAATACTTTATAAGAAGAGGTATCGAAAGCCACTTTTCTGTTATTATCTTACGGTATTTTGTTATCACACACACATACATATATATACATATACATATATATATATGTATGAAGTGTTATTATATGTTAATATTGCGTTCTTATATGGTTAATAAGTGGTATCAATATACTAAAATTGACTTTGGACGATTGAAATTTTTCGTATATTTCATATTCATTCCCATGAGCATCGTCCCTGCAACAAATTAAATTCGATGTGAAATCGACGGTTTTTTCTGATCTTAACGTCATCGAATGTATTATTTGAGATGCGAATTTTTTGAAATTCTTAACGCAAATAAGGAAAAATAATTATGAATTGAATAATACTTTCGGCCAAAATTGCAGGTACTATGTATAAATTCGAGTGACCCATAGTCTGAATATTACGTTGTGCCACCGGTGTTGGCTTCATAGCTCGTCGTTTGGGCGGAATTTCGAAATTATTCGGAAAATGGTGAATTAACACGCTTGTTGGGTAATACTTCTTGCATTCTGGGTAACAATTCTTATAGTCTGTGTAACACTTCCTAACGCATGCGAGCAAGAGGAATAGATCAAAACTGCCGATAACACCAAAAAAACGTTCAAATTGTAGGCATCTCGACTTTAGTGACCGAATAAGGTTAAGTCGACCTCAATTTGATTTTGATAATCAAGGAAGATTAATGGAATGTATAATGGAATATTGCATTAATTGCAATTCTAAAATTCCGTTGAAAAAACGGGGGGAAACTCGAAATTATTGACAGGATAATGTTAAATCAACTCAAATTTATCACCAGCCTTAAAAATCAACGATAATTATTAAAAATATGATGAGTTTTGAACATTTTCGAACTGAGTAACACTTTCGGCAATAAATATAACACATGTACACGCAAGAAAAATATTTTATTAAGTACATTCTAGAAGGTTCTGGATTAGCATGGAATATTACCTCATTACATACAAATAATACCACATGTCTGATTGTAAATAACAATATCAACTCATAAATGTGCTTTTTTCGAATGTATACGATTGTCATTCATGGAAATATAAGATTTGATGATGTTAAACCATCATATTTCGTTAAAAGACACAATCTTCGAATGTTAATGTTATTAGTCATATTTTGAGGTTATTAGTCATGTAAACATACCGTCCTTTGTTGGCGAACATATGTTACTATCTCTTTTGCATCATAATAGATGTTAATCGTGATTTCTAAATTTGAGTATTTGGGGTTTGAGATTTATATGTGGTGTGGTATGAATATTGATTTCGACTTGACATTTTGCGGAATCTTAGAAATTCTCTTAAATACATAAAACGGTACTAGGAAAGGATTAAGTGTTACCAGTAAGTGTTTAGTGTTATTCGAAACGAATGATCTGTTATAGATTGCAGTTTACATGCTAGAGTTTCTATAGGCTTGTTTTTTGGGTTTAGGGTTTCGGGGTTAAGATTAAGGATTTACGACACAAAAATTTGGTAATATGATGTACAACTTGTGATATATAGGATGCAACAATAAAAATTTTTAGGGTTCGGGTTTTGAGTTTAGGGTTTAGGGTTCGAGGCCTAGGGTTTAGGGTTCGGAACTTAGGATTTAGGGAATAGGTCTATAAAATATTATTCACGATTTAATGTTGAACTTTGAACAAGTTTGTGATGAATTTCGTAAAGTTATGTTCATTGAGATTGATATAGTCTAAGTTTTGGAATGAAAGAGTATGTGTTTACATGACTAATAGCTTCAACATTGTACTTTCTACATTAACAGTCGCATAACGTGACTTGTAGGGGAATTTGGTGGTTTAGTTTTATCATATCATCTATTTCCATGAATGTCAATCTTATACATTCGAAAAAAAAACGCTTTTATGAACAAAATTAATCGAATTAGTAATGTGGTACTGAGAAGATATTATGTAATACCAATATCTACAATTGTGTTATAAATTGAGTTCATATTGTTATTTATTATCAGACATGTGGTATTATTTGAAGGCAATGTGGTAATATCAGTCATTATCCTGTCAATATTCTCTGACAATCTAAAACCTTCTAGAATGTTCTTACTGAAGCGTTTTCTTTTGATGTGTATGTGTTATAATTAGTTCATAAAGTGTTATTACGCTAAAAAATCTTTCAATTTTGGGGAAAACTATTTTTCGCATTATTCCATGATTAACATCAATAATTTCCTTACATTATCAAAACTTGTGATCAAGTTGAGTTGATTCACGATTTTCGACCATTAAAGTTGAGGTTTCACCTCGAGATTTTTGAATTGGTTTGAAGTATTGTTTCATTAGCAAATTTAAATATTTTCGTCGATAATGAAGACCAATGAGAAATTGAGGTCGATTTAACTTTATTCGTTCACTAAATTCGGATATTCCAACGGTTTATTGATTTTTGGGTGTCGTCGGTTGTTTTTTGTCTATTCTCCTCTTAGACTCTGGCTTGTTATCCAGGAAATGTTACCTTGAATGCATGAACTGTTATGCAGAATAAATGAAGTGTTACCAACCAGCTTTATAATTAATAAACGTTTCAATTTTAGGTCTCATCAAAATTCTTCGCTATTCCATGATTAACATTAATAATCTTCTTTGATTACAAAGACCCATGATCAAATTGAGTCGAATCCACCTTATTTGGCCATTAAACTCGAGATTTCACCCGTTTTTCAACGAGATTTTCGAATTGTATTTAACGCAATATTCCACGATAAGCTTCATATTTTTTCGTTGATTACATGAGAAATTGACGTCGATTTCACCTAATCCTGTAAATTGTGTCAGAGATTCGAGCGGTTTCAGTGTTTTTTGGGTGTTGTCGGCGGTTTCCGATCTATTCCTCTTTGCCTTTACTTGTGTACAACATGTGTTATTTACTGGTGACGAGTCGTTATTTTTTTCTACTTATGTGTTCATTTTACGGCAATATCTGATATAAACTACAAGGCACGTGGTATTTTTGTTGCATGAACTGTTACCCAGAAGGCATGAAGTGTTACCCGCTAAACGTTTTTTAAATTAGCAAACGGCTCAATCTTAATAAACGTCCCATCAAAATTCTTCATTATACCATGATTAACATCAATAATATCCTTCGATTACTAAGACCCATGATCAAATTGAGTCGAATCCAACATATTCGGCCATTAAAATCGAGATTTCCCCAATTTCAATTTTTTACATGATTTAAAGAAAAAATTCCTTACAAAGCTTAGATCTTACGTCGTCGAAAATTAATCTCGTGGTTTTCCTCGATTCCTCAGACCCATATGCAAATTGAGATCGAAATCTCCTTATTAAAACATTAACGTGAAGATCCGGATGGAAGATCGATCGCATAAGGATGACAATGGCATGTTCTCGTAATATTCGTGTATTTGAAGGGTAATTAACAAAGACATTTTAAGTAATTTTCTGAAGTAATAAGGGTATATAAAATATTTCATTGCAATTTGGTCCTTATATCTAATGAAAGTATAAAATGGGTCCTTCTCTATATTTTAAAACATATTGGGGTCTGAATTCTAAGAAAACATGTTTAAGTGAGCCTGAACTCTAATTTAGCCAAACGACAATTGTATGACTGCAAGACTGCTCCACAACATAACAGATGAAGATAAAATTCATAATGAAGAAATTCCCTCACACTAATAACCATATATCAAACTCGTTTGTTCAATAATATAACATCTCCACTCATAAGCTCTCCGTTTTTTAGGTTTCTTGCGTTCTTGATCGCAGAAGGAGAACGAAAATCTTGAGACAACAAACGCACCATAATGCTTGGTTCTTCAAGTAATACAATGGAATCACCTCGGTTAACGTCATGTATAGTAAAGCCACAACAAAAAATATCTTGGTGTTATATTTTAGTTTCACGACCATCAATCAAACAACATAAAGTACACGATAGTTATCTGCAATATGAAAATCATAATTTGGATTATAATATTCGAAAAAAGACCAAAATATGAATATGATTGCATGTATATCGTTTGTATTCTCTCCTACAATGATTCGATAAGTGGTTTATGTCATAACCTATCCTCGCAGCATCTTGACTACTATCCTCATCGAGCTGCACAATTTTCGAGAATTTCAACTTAGCAAAGATACCTGCGGGCAAGAGTAATATGTTTGATTCTTCAAAAAATAATTAGTTCACCAAAAAGAGTATGATGAAACGATAGAGAAGCATTTATATATATCTAGCAACGGATGAAATAGGACTCTTCATTGTGTTATCTGATGATGATATCTTTGGATGTATCATTTGCATGTTGAAGATTATATTGTTGTGCATGGCTCTCGGTTGTCAGACTGCAGTAACGACTGTAGAACTTGTAAGACCGCATGCATGTAGCACTGTGAAACTTCAAAAATGGTGTTATCAATATAAGACATGTAGGATTACATACGACGCTGGTTAAATTGCGTTAGACTGCAAGACTGCTCCACATCACAACTTATAAAAATATAAATTCGCAAAGGACCAAATTCGATCACCAGCAAGTAGCCATATATCAAACCTTTTTGTGCAATAACATAAGATCCCCACTCATAAGCTTTTCATTTTTTTTCCAGGTACTCTGTTTTCCCTATCGCGGAAAGAGAACACAACAGTGGGACAATAAACTTTATGGTGTACTTCTTAAAGACATGATGTTACTCTCAGTCTTACCAATATATAATACAACGGCCGACCACTCAAGCAGACCTACAAATATTTATATTCACAATAGTCTCACAAATATATTCCTAAAACAGTCATACAAAAATAATGTTACTTTCAGTCTTACCAATATAAAATACAATTTTGGGCCGCATGAGCAGTCTTACGATATTTATATTCGGGTAAATAGTATATAACCCACATGTGCTTTGAAAAATAAGCATCAAAACCCCTATGGTTCAGAAATAGCATAAAACCCCATCCTTGCCATTTTCACCGCTAAATCAGGGGATACAATGCTAAGTTTTAGACAACATATGAGGTACGGTGCTAAGTTTTAGACAACACGGGTGGTGCGGTGCTAAGTTATAAACAATGTCGGGGGTAGGAGCTAAGTTTTTAGACATCACAAGGGAGTTTCGCGCAATTAAAAAACCATAGGGATTTTGATGCTTATTTTTTAGACATCGCAAGGGGGTTTCGCGCAATTAAAATAAACGTCACAATGGCTTGATTACTTAAAGAATGTAAACGCTGAAACAAAGAGGACTAGTTAGGGGGCTGAAAATGGTGGCTTGGGCCTTCAAATATAATTGACAATGCAACTGTTGATCATGGCGTAAATCGTTGATCAAAATCGATTTCGGACTGTAAGGAATGTGCCATCTCAATGCCATTTCGAGGATTAGAGAAATTAGGGTTACGGCCTATGTAATATTCAGATTCGTATTATCGTAATCGTATTATTTTGAATAAATAAATATCGAATTATATGGTTTTCATTCGAAGTAAGGCAAATTATTTATTTGTCACGCAACTTCTTATTTAGTCATCCAATAAGAAAGATAAATAAATAAAACCTTAACACAGTGGAAGTTTGTCATCGATTATGTTAGGTAGAGAAGGAACATCGATGGACTATTAGCCTCCATTGTTGAACTATTCCACAAGTCTTAATCATCGGTAGGGTGACCGGATTGACTAGTGTGACTTGATATGTCGTGTCGACGTGTCTGAAGTAACTGTGTCACTCATTCACTTGGGAAAGTGGGAGCTCGTGACATTGATACATGATGAATAGGGGATTGTCTGTATTTGGATTTTGACTCGTAGTCTTGATCGATCGCTTGCGTAGAAAGTTAATTGACGATCGAGTGACTATAGTAGGTTGCATGAACCTTAGACTGAAGGGATCAATGGGTAGTTGGCTACGTGGTCCTGACTTGTCACTAGTTTGTCAGGTCTGATTTGTAAATGCACGGGTCGGCGGCAAAATGCGGTCTTGAAGACAGAGTTCGATTGCGGGCTTGAACTGCCGAGCTGGATTCACGACTTTGAGTAAATCCAAGTATATGTCCTATGAGAATTTTGGGGGTTGAAAATTACAAAGTCTTCTGCCGAAGCATTAAACTAACTCGTTTGAACATGGAGGTGTTAGTAATTTTTCTAGTCGCGAATTATCATAGCATCATGTATTGGGCGTTTGACAAGGCATGTCTCTCATCGACCATTTCATCCAGTGAAAAGGTTTGTTCATAGATGTGATAATCTATAATACGTTCATGACTTTAAAGATGAGATCTAAAATCGTATTCAACTCAGGAAACGGTTCGATACCGCAAGATTGGCGAGGCGCTTACCGAGCCCGTGGATTCATGTCATTGCCACGTGAGACGAACTGAGAGGGTCGATCTTAAAGAGGATCACCCATATAGTGTCAATTAAAAGAGAGAATGGATTAAAGAGTCAGTTTCGGTTGGAACGGGAAATGAATAAACTTATTTGGGCTTGGCTGAAATTAATGGTTTAGGTGGAAAAATATTTATTTTATTTTAGATAATAAGTTTAAAATTTTGGAGGGTAAAATTGGTATTTTACCTAAAAGAGTAAAATGTTAATTTACCTTAATATAAAGTTTTCAAAATATCAATATTAGATATAATATAGTTTTGAAATTTATAATATATATTAGATATATTTTTGGAAAACATATACTTTTTAAATATATGACTTTTGAAAAAGATTTGATTTGGAGAGATTTCCATGAGATAATATCTCAACCGCTTATAACGGGCCTCGGGCTTGAACTTTCGAAAACCTATAAATACCCTCACATTGCCAACCTCGTTCAACCAATTCATGGTGAATGGCAACCTAAACGACCGTAAGCATAGCTTGGTTGTTGACGAATCAGTTGGTCGCTGCCCAGGAGCAGATGAAAACAACTGAAACTAAGGAAGCGACACTAGTGGCAACGACTTTCTCGACTGATTAGTTCTAAGTCGAGAAGATCGAGCACAATAACCAAGCCTCAAGAAGGGATTTCCAAGAAAGGCAAGGCGACGAAGAAAGATGCCAAGCAGTATAGTCTGAAGCCTTCGGACAAATGTCTCCACAGCCATCAGATGGGCCATTGGATGAGGTTATGTGCCGCATTGAAGGCATCAGGCGCTTCGGGTATGAAACAAGTTTCTGAAACTGTGTGTTCATTGTGTATTCTAACTTCTTTTATTCTTGACTCAGGAGCTAGCGCTCAAATTTGTGTTTTAAACTAGGGTCTGGAAGGAGGTAGGAAGCTGGCAGATCGAGTGATCCAAATCAAGGTTGGCAGCGGGTATAATGTTTCGACTAGTCATTTTGGGTCTGAATTCTTGTTTGTCTTTTAGTCATATTTTAGTACTTTTCGATGTTTTAGTTTGCCCAAGAGGCTTAAGAACATAATTTTGATTCTTGTTTTAAGCAGGCGAAATTTGATTTAGCAATATTATTTGTAGTATTTTTGGAAATATTTGTGTCGGAAATGAATTTTATAAAGGGTTTATATTATTTAAATCTATAAGACAAAATTAAAAATTTGAATACAATCACCATAACATCGATCAGATCAAACGAACGACTTCAGTGGTATCTACGACTCGGTCACGCAAACGGCCAAAAGATCAAGCAGTTAGAAAAAGACGGGATGATTAAGTTATGGTGATTGTATCTGTATCCAACTTGCGAATCGTGTATTCTGCAAAAAATATCCAAATCTCCCTTCACAAAGACTTTCACTAGAGCCATAGAATTACTGTGTAAAATCCATACAGACGTTTGTGGACCGTTTAATTTAAGGGCTCGTGGTAATGTCCGCTACTTTATCACCTTTACGGATAATCATTCCCATTATGAGAACGTTTATTTGATGAGATAAAAGTCCGAAATTGTTGACCTGATCAAGGAGTATATGGTGTTAGCAGGAAAACAAATTGGAAAACTTAATCAGATCGAGGCGGTGAATACATGAGTTTTGAATTTGATGAGTTTCTTAAGAAGAACGATATCGTAGCACAATTTACTCCACTCGAGCACCCCAATTGAATGGTGTCGCCGAGTGCAATAATCGAACACTTTTAGAAATGGTTCGATCCATGCTAAGTTACAAGATTGATAACATTGCATGCTTATGTGCTCGTAACTCTGTGAGAAAAGGAATATGGTTTCCGTCTTCTATCAAGCTTGAGATTTGGTCGTTGCGGTTTGTTTCGAATTATCGGCGCCAATCCATCACCTCTGTGGTGAGTAGTTTCGAGTGCGTCCGTGAAGACGCCGCTCTCCAATACCATACGACCGCCTCAAAAAATGTATATAAGGGCGGAGTTTCTAAGTATGAGGATTAAGCCAGACGTTGATAGGTAGCACTTAGGCAGTTTATTCTCGATATACACGGTTTACCGTGCGAGTTCCTAGTTGTAGACAAAGTGTTGAGATATTTATTTGATAAATTCGTGTTGACCGACCGGTTCAGTATACCAACAAATCTTTAAGTTGATGTTTGCTAAGACTGATATGGGGACTACAACACCACTATGGAACTTTCAACGAGGATTAACAATATGAAACTTTCAACGAAGTTTCTGAAAATCCAATCGGGAGAATGGATTTCGAGAAAAATAATGGGAGTCAAGCAAAGTTAAAAGTAATTTATTCTTGTTTGCTCGAATAGTACATGATCCTCCCATGTATCTACTGCAGTTATATTATATTTCTATGATTTTACTATGACGAACCCACGTATGATAATGTTGGACAAACACCAGCTACGCTGACTGGCTCCGTAAGATGAAGGTCGTTCTCAAGTTGGAGATGTTCGAGTATATCCTCGATGACCCTATCCCCATTAAGCATGGGGACAATGCGACCGAAGAAGACGACGTTGTTTATGAACTTTAGGAGGGATAAGAAAGGGTCAAGGCTTACATGTTTGTTTCTATTAATGCTGAGCTTCAACACACCCAGTTGCGAGAGACTCGGCTTCATTTGGATGAGTTGTATGGCGAGAAGCCTAGGACCTCAAGATTCGCCATCACGGAGATGCTCTTCATTACAAAAGTCCAAGAAGGAGGAGATGTTGGAGCTCACTTGCTGAAGCTAATAATTCATCGAGAGGTTGGAAGTACTCGAGTTTAATATGCACCCCGAGATTAAGGTTGGTAACATCCTCCACTCCTTGCCTTCCACGTTTAACAATTCGTGATGAATTGCAACTTACAAGTACAGCTTGCCTGATTCGATGAATCAGTTGGTCGCTGCCTAGGAGTAGATGAAAATGACCAAAGGCAAAGAGTTGACACTCGTGGCAATTACTTCTCAGTCGAAAAGGTCTAAATCTATTGGGTCGAGCAAAGCAACAAAGCAACTAAGCCTAAGTGAAGGATTGAAAAGAAAGGCAAGACGACGAAGAAAGGCGCCAAGCAAAATGATCCGAAGCCCTCGATAAATGCCTCAACTACCATCAGATGTCATTGGAAGAGGGATTGTCCGTACTGAAACCAGCAGGCGCTTTAGTTATAAAATAAGTTTCTGAAACTGTAAGTTTATTAATTGTGTATTCTACTTCTTGGATTTTTGATACAGGAGCCTACGCTCATATTTGTGTTTTAAACCAGGGACTAGAACGAAGTTCGAAGTTGGCAGATCGAGAGATCCAGATCAAGGTTGGCAGCGAGCATAGTATTTCGGCTAGTCACATAAGGTCTAGATCTCTTGTTTTTCCTTCTGGTCATGTTATAGTATTTTTTGATGTTTTGGCTTTGCCCAAGGGGATTAAGAACATAATTTTGATTATAATTTTGAGCAGTCTCGGTTACGAAGTTCGATTTAGGATTAATATTTGCAACATTTATTTTAGAAATATATGCGTCAGAAGTATGAATCTTATAAATGGTTTATATTACTTAAACCTAGAAGATAAAACTAAACTATGAATACAATTACCACAACCTCGATCAGATCAAACAAACAACTTATTTGACACCTACGACATGATCGCGGAGCGAACGAAAGGTCGAGCAGTTAGAAAAGGATGGTATTAAGCTGTTCGGGATCATATCCATATCCAACTTGCGATTGGTGTATTCTGGAAAAAATGATCATGTCGCCCTTTGCCGGGACTTTTGCTAGAGCCACAGATTGATTGGGTGTAATCCATGCAGACGTGTTGGATCGTTTAGTATAACGCCACGTGGTAATTCCCACTATCTTATACACCTTTAAGGACGATTATTCTCGTTACGGGAAAGTGTATTTGATGAAACAAAAGTCTAAAGCTCTTGGACTGTTCGATGAGTTTCTTAGGGAGCACGGCATCGTAGCACAGTTTACGCCACCGGGACACCCAAATTGACGGCATTGTAAATATCCTGCTTATACTTTTAGTAGAATTCCTTCAAAATCTGTCGATAAAACACCTTACAAAATTTGGAATGCTCGTAAAGCAATCTTGAATAACATTAGAGTTTGGGGTTGTCGCGCCTTTGTGAAGCTGCAGACAGATAAATTAGAGTCGAAGTTGCTGACAGCACGTTTTGTGAATTGCCATGATGATTCCATAGGTACCACATTTACTTCCACGACACCAAAAGGTCATTGTAGTGTTGCAGGCCCATTTTCTCGAGGACGAGTTAGTTCAAGAGGGCAGTGTAGGATGAGAAGTAACCCTTACAGTGGGAGACGAGTTGCCTTCAGATACTCCAGATAGAATGATCGTGAATGAGCAGTTAGAGGCGCAATCGGAACTGCGCAGGTCGGATAGAGCGTCTCGCATGCCTGTGAGATACAATATGGTACACATTGAGCACGGAGATGCTGCGACGGAGGGAATCGTCACTGACGATTCCAGTAGCTTGATCAAACACTTTAGGATAAAGACTCTGTGAAATGGCTTGATGATATGAAAGCTGAAATGGACTCGATGTATGCAAACCAGGTTTGGACATTGGTTGACCATCGTGATGATTTTAGACCGATCGGTTGTAAGTGCATCTACAAGAAAAAGATTGGATCTGACGGACTGGTAGATACATACAAAGTTAGGCTTGTAGAAAAAGGTTATGATGCATAGAGTATGGGAAACATTTTCATCAGTCGCGATGATAAAATCCATATGAATTTTAATGGCCATAGCAGCAAACCACAACTATGAGATCTGGCAGATGGACGTTAAAACCGCTTTTCTAAACAGCTTCTTGAAAGAAGAGATCTATATGGAACAACCCAAGGGTTTTATGTCTCAGGAAGATGCTCATAAGATATGTCGAGTTAACTGGTCCATTTATGGACTGAAGCAAGCTTTAAGGTTTTGGAATCTTTGGTTCGACCAAGTTGTCAGTGACCATGGTTTTATAAAGAACGAAGATGAACCACGCGTCTACATAAAAAGTAGTGAGAGCATGGTGTTGTTCTACTATTGTACGTAGATGATATCCTTTTAATGAGAAACGGCATGATGCTCTCCGAGGTGAAAGCATGGTTTTCGACCGAATTCTCCATGAAAGATTTAGGAGAAGCAAACTACATTATAGGAATTCGACTGTTCAGAGACAAGGAGAATCGAATGATAGGAGTATCCCAGGTCCATTACTTAGACAAGGTCCTTAAAAGGTTTAAGATGGATGAGTCTAAAAAGGGTTCTTACCTATGCGGCATGGAATACATCTCTCGAAGTCTATGTTACCTCGTAGCGAGGAAGAATGGAAAGAGATGATTGGAGTCTGCTATGCTTCGGAAATTGGTAACCTGATGTACGCGTTGATTTGCATGCGTCACGACATAGCCTACGTTGTAACGTAGTGTGTAGGTTCCATGCTAACCCGAGTAAGGAACATTGGATGGTTGTAACGAGCATTTTGAAATATTTTAGGCGGTCTAAGGATATGGTGTTCGTTACGGAGTCAGAGAACTAAACGTTTATGGGTATACAGATCCGGATTTCCAGTCGGTCTTGGATGACTTAAAGGGTACCTCATGTTCGTCTGTATATTGAATGGTGGTGCAGTTACTTGGAAAAATTCCAAGCAGAGCACGACTGTTAACTCCACCAATAAAGCATGTATGTAGTAGCCCCAGGGGCGGCTAAGGAGGGTATTTGGATTAAAATTCTCTTGGAGGAACTTCATGTCATCCCCCGCATATTGGATCGTTCGCTTCCATTGAGGTGCAACAATAGAGGGGCAATCGTACAAGCTAGAGAGCCTAGAGCTCACGGCAAATCCAAATACATAGAGAGAAATACCACCAACTGCGTGGTTCGTTGAGAACGGCTCAATAGCTGTGTAAAACATCCCGTCTGTGGAGAACATGGCAGATCCCTTTACCAAGTCTTTGTCATAGGCAGTTCTTGATAGAAGCCTCGAGAAAATGTGGTTGAAATATAATAGTATGTGGCATCGGAATGCCATTTTGAGGATTAGAGAAATTAGGGTTATGGTCTATGTAATAGTACGATTCGTATTATTGTAATCGAATTATTATATTAAATAAATAAATATCGAATTTATATGTTTTTCATTCGAAGTAAGTCAAGTTATTTATTTATCACACTAACTTCTTGTTTAGGCATTAAATGAGAATGATAAATAAAAGTCTAACACTATGGAAGTTTGGACATCGATTCTACTAAGCTAGACAGAGATGGGACACTGATGGACTATTAGCATCCAGTGTTGAATTAGTTCACAAGTCTTAATCTCCGGCAGGGTGACCAGATTGATAAGTATGACTTGTCGACGTGTCTAAAGTTACTGTGTCAGTCATTCACTTGGGAAGTGAGAGCTCGAGCCATTGATGCATGACGAATCAGGGGATTGTCTAGGTTTGGACTGATTCGTAGTCTAAAACAATCGCATGCTTGAAAGTCAATTGATCGATCGGATTACTATAGTAGGTTGCGTAAACCTTAAACCGAAAGGGTTAACACGGAGTTGGCTTCGGGGTCTTGACTTGTCACTAGTTAGCTAGGCCGATTTGCAAGTGTATGGGTCAGTGGCACAATGCGGTCTTGACAATAAAGTGCAATTGCCTGCTTGAACCACTGAGCGGGGTTCAAGGCTTCGTCGAGGTATATGTCCTACAAGAATTTCCGGGATGAATTAAAAAATATTCGGTCGAATCATTAAATTAATTCATGTTGGAACGTGTAGGGTAGTTTGGTAATTTTTCCAGACGCGAATTATCATAGTGTCACCGATCGGGACATTCAGTGAAGGGTAATTTATAGTCCTTTCGTGAATTTAAAGATTAGATCTAAAATTAGTACTCAACTTGGGAACGGTTCGATACCGCAAGATTGGCTTGATGCTTACCGAACCATTGGATTTCTCTCAGTTCCGATAGAGACGAATCAAGAGGGTTGGGTTTTAAAAGGGTCACCATGGTTGTGTCAATTAACCGAGAAAAAGCATTTAGAAGTCCGTTTCGGTTGGAACTGAAAATAATAAAATAATTTGGGGCTTGGCCGAACTTAATATTTTAAGTGGAAGAATAATTATTTTATTATTAGATAATAAGTATAAATATTCAGAGGGTAAATTTCGACATATATATATATATATTAGATATATTTAAGAAAAATATAAATTTTGGAGAGATGTGATTTTTGGAAATATGATTTTTAAGAGAATATCTCAAGGAGATAATATCTCAACCACCAAACAAGCCTTGGGCTTTTGAGTTTCGAAAATATATAAATACACATCTAGGAATTTTCGAAATTAACACTTCTTCTCTTGAGTAAATTTCGAAAAACACAAAGCTTGGGATTCTCTCGTCGGTCAAAATTTCTCTAACCATCCAAAGAAAATTGTCGAACAGGACACACCATGGGGTCTCCGTGACCGTGTTTCCATTAGTAACTGATGGATGCTTAAGTTTTGGTGATTGAGCAAGAACCGGAAACGTCGGTACCGAAACCACTACTGAGGACTGGATGCCAGCTGGAGCAAGCCAGTACCGGAGCAACGACAAAGCATCTGTCAAGGAGGGACAAGGTGCAGATAGCAGACTGGGAATGCAAGGCTGCGCTGAGTACTGGAGGAAAGCAGATGACTTTCCCAAAGAGGCATAAGCGGTACCCAGACACAGAGTCAACACTGAGAGCCGCAGTATCCAAAAGTGGCAAAGAAATAAATGCAGTAAGAGCGGGCTACTTCAGAAGCGCGAAGTATAAAAGGCCGAAGAACCTCAAGACGTAGATAAGAATTTTCAAGCACTTGTAATCGTTTAGTACAAAAGAAAAACTTTAAGTCTACGTTCTTGAGCATTTATTTCAAGTGTGAATTTGTAAACAACGGACTTTAAAAAGCTGTTGTAGTTAGAAGGTGTAGGTTATACGTCAAGTAAACCATACTTCTAAGGGTGCCTTCCTGAGGGAATAAGGGGAGACGTAGGAGTTCATTAACACTCCGAACTTCCATAAACAACTTCAAACACAAACACAAACACTAACATACTATTCGGTACTCAGCAGTGATCTCTTCCGCGTCACTGAGTGAATCAAGTATAAAAACCCAAAATACACATAATACCGAAACCCTTCAGTACTGAAAGTTTCACCGACCGAATTAATGTTCAGTCCATTTTTCGGAGCTTTGAATTCGAAGGTCAATAACCCTTTTCAACACACTATCTTGCGGTCACCTGGAAAAGATGTTAAACGATGAAGGATGAGGCACCGAGAAAAGATGTTAAACCTTTTTACGGAACGGGTTTTCCATTACAAAACTGTGCCTAGTAAGAAGGGTTATTTCCTAAAAGGAAATATTTAGAATGTATCATCGTACCTTCACTATTCTACTCAAAAGGCCGTCAGGATTAGAGAAAATATGGCATGCCTGTTTCGCCAAAAGCACTAGTCGGGATCACGTAATCCAAGTCGAACATTCAATTATGAGAAGTTTCTCCCATGACACCAATGTAGCTTAGTTTTATCTGATAAGGTTTAACTACTATCCAGCCACCAAATTATGAAGATTCTTGATTAATTGTCTAAGAATTAAAAAAAAAAAAACAAAGCACCGCAAAAGTTGAAATGGCTTTAAAATGGATCTGAGTAAGAATCTGGTGCCCCGTCTCTGATAGCAATTTCTCCGACCACCCTTCTAAACGCTTCCACACATGACCTCAGATCTACGCAAAATTTTCTATTTTATTTTGACCGATTATCAATGGCAAATTGTGTTGGTTCTGAAATAGTGTACAATGTATTTTTAATGTCTTTTTCTTCTAGTTTGTTTTTAAGTAAACTAGATTATATTTTGTAGAGTTAGTATTATATTAGTTGTAATTGACTTTTTACGGGCTCAGATATATCTAATTTAAGAATATAAATACTAAAATCCTAACATTTATGAAAAGTAAATCATATAGAGAAACAAGCCGCTACAATAACTTGAGAGAGAAACACGCACATCAAAAACTCGTTTGAGACCTTCAAACCGAGATAAGATCAAGGCGTGAATTTATATTGAACATATATGGAGCAACAGCGCCTTTGATAAAATTAAAATAAACCATAAGGTTAACAGAAAAAGATCAAGTATGATAAATTATAAAATATTAACCATCAATGTCTTTTGAAGTACAACTTTGTAATGAGAAACTACGGCAACGTATTAAAACGGCGAGCTTCTTTATTTGCGTCATGTCCATGTTGGGATCGGTAGGAGGATTCCCGAAATCCGAATTCCTCTGGAATGGGCAGAATTTAAAATTTTTCCGACGATCCGGTTTCCTAGAATCGCTAGGATGTGCACGAATATAGACAACGATAAAAGCAATTTAAAACCACGAGGTAGGTACACCATGATACCTAGCAACGGTTGATGGCTCTCTAACTTCCTCCTCGGCTCGATACGTGCACGTGGTTATGGATGGTAAGACGGTCACGCCGATCCCGTGGTGTGTTCGGTTCGCAGTTTCCTTTGGATGGCTAGTAGAGATATTTCGACCGAAGAGAGAATTCAGAGCTTTGTGTTTTTCGATGTTTGCTCAAGAGATGATGTGTTATTTTCGAAAATGCCTATGAGGGTGTTTATAGATAAACCCTAAAACCCGAGGTCCATTAGGCGGTCGAGATATTTTCTCCTAGATATATTCTCTCAAAATCAATTCTTTTTGAAAAATCACATCTTTCCAAAATATATGTTTTCCGAAAATCATATCATATATATATTATAAATTTCGAAAGCTATATAATATTAATATTTCGAAACTTATATTAAGGTAAATTACCATTTTACCTTATAGGTACAATACCAATTTTACCCTCCAAATATTTAAACTTATTATCTACTAATAAAATAAATATTCTTTCACCTTAACTATTAATTTCAACCAAGCCAAAATTAATTTATCATTTTCGGTTCCAACAGAAATGGACTTCTAAATCCATTCTCTCTTTTAATTGACACTTCCTTGGTGATCCTTTTGAGCTCGACCCTCTTGGTTAGTCTTACTCGGCACAGGGAGGAATCCAAGGGTTCGGTAAGCGTCTAGCCAATCTTGCGGTACTGAACCTTTTTCCGAGTGGAGTACAAATTTTAGATCTGATCTTTAAATTCATGAACGGACTACATATTATCACATTTACGTACCAACCTTTCACTGGATGTCTCGATCGACATGAGTCATGCCTTGTCAAACTCTCTAAACATGACGCAATGATAATTCGCGACTGGCGAAATTAGTAAACTACCTTCTATATCCCAACATGAGTTAATTTAATGCTTCGGTTGAAGACTTTGTAATTTCTTGTTCCCGAAATTCTCATAGGACATATACTTTGATTTACTCAAAGCCGTGAATCCCGCTCAGCAGATCAAGCTGGCAATCGTACTTCGTTGTCAAATCCGCATTTCGCCGCCGACCTATGCATTCGCAAATCTAGTCTAGCAAACTAGTGATAAGTCAGGACCCTGAAGCCAACTCCGCATTGACCCCTTCGGTATAAGGTTCAAGTAACCTACTATAGCCAGTCGATCGATCTATTGACTTATCAAGCATGCGATCGATGAAGATTACGAGTTAAAGTTCAAATACATACAATCCCATGTTTTATCATATATCAATGTCCCGAGCTCTCACTTTCCGAAGTGAGTGATCGACATAGTCATTTCAGACACGTTGACATATCACTCATACTAATTTATCTGGTCACCCTACCGGAGATTGAGACTTGTGGACTATTTCAACAATGGAGGCTAATAGTCCATCGGTGTCCCATCTCTGCCTTGTAGAATCGGTGACTAAACTTCCACAGAGTTAGGGTTTTGTTTATTTTTCTTATTGAATGCCTAAATAAGAAATTGCATGATAAATAAATACCTTTCCTTACTTCGAGCGAAAACACATAAATTCGATATTTATTTATTCAAATAATAATTCGACTACAATAATATGAATTCGGATATTACATAGGTCGTAACCCTAATTTCCTAATCCTTGAAATGACATTCGAAGGCACATTCCTAACGATCTCCCACTTACAATCAATGTCACGTACTATAATATTTCAACCTCGTTTTCTTGAGGTGTCTATCAAGCGTTGTCTGTGACAAGGGGCTTGGTAAAAGGATCTGCCACGTTGTCCTCGGACGGGATTTTCTCCACGGCTATCGAGCGATTCTCAACGAACCCACACAATACGTGGTATTTTCTTTCTATGTGTTTTGATTTTCTGTGAGCTCTAGACTCGCTGGCTTGTGGGATTGCTCCAGTATTGTCGCATCACAATGGTAGGTGATCGCGATGGCGTGTGCACTTAAATATGGTATAGAGATTCGTGCATATACGTCAAGTAATAATTAAAACGAATACGTTAAACTAGCACCACGCGCGATAGGCAGTGTACCTATCGTTTGTAGAATAGCTTAGCGAGTATCCGAGTATCGAACACGAGGAATAACATTGATTACTAGTAATTACCTATCAATTCGATATTTAGCCTAACAAATAGTTTGTGATTTTTTTTTATGTTTGAACTAGATCACGACAACTCAAACTAACACGATGAAAGAACTTAAGACACGACTGAAGATTTAAAAGTAACTTTTCAAGTGGAGAAGAATGTGCTCGGGATTTCGAATCCCGTTAGGTATTGTCGACTAGGCCGTAAACCACCGTATCCACGCGGATAATGACTAAATCGCAGTAATTTCTTTTCACTCCCGAATTTGCTGTCGCCCTAAACGGTCGCGAGGATTTATATTGGTTTACCTATAGCGAGGGTCGACTATTTGCTTTCGCCCTATAGTCGACTCCTAACGTTTACGAAAGGACTAACAGTTCTTTAGCTTTCGCCCTCAACGGTATACCAAATGTCACACCAATACATAGACATATCAATGTGACTTTCAAAACAACACATAGACATATTGAATCGAAGAAACAATGTCGTAAACGATAAATAAGCAATGTCACGTGTTCACAAGTGTTATAACGCCCAAACGACAACTCTACCCAGCGTTCATCTCATCCCGAGCACATAAGAAGCTTAGCTACTCATGCTTAAGAGAGATCTACGAATCGTATACAAAATAAAGCACAGAGAATACATAGATCTTCCCTATTTTACGAGCCCACGCAGATCCAGCGTCCTTTGTGCTAGATCTTGGATAAAATGAGCTTCGAATCTTCACTTTAGCACCTAGGAATCGTTTTGATTGATTCCTATGGGTCTTGAGACGTCCCTTAGGTGTATTTTATCTTTTGGAAGTGAGTTATGTCGACTAGATCCAGATCTGGGTTGAGAAGTGCGGCTTATATAGAAAGTAATAAACAACACGGCTTTTCCCACCGACACACACGGCCGTGTACCAAGCCTGAGGCCCCGCGTCTGCGATGCTACACCGACACACACGGCCGTGTACACCAAAGAACGAAGCCGTGTTAACATGCCGAGGTTTCCTCTCTCATTGATGAACCACACACGGCCGTGTAACGTGTCCCTCTAGGCCGTGTGAAGTCGCCGAGGCTTAATATCATTTTCCTTCGATGAAGCACGGCCGTGTTGGTTCTTGCCGTGACCGTGTTGCTTATGAACATGGCCGGGTTGTTGGTTGGTCGGGGCCGTGTTGGTTCACCGAGGCTTAAAATCATTTTTCTTCGAGTAAACACGGCCGTGTTGGTACACAGTGAGGCCGTGTTTTTGGTAAACTTGGTCATTTTTGCCCCATATTCTCTCGATTGGTCCCGGATTGTTATCTTATGCTCCTTCAATATCAAAACATAGGTATAATCTTTAATATAAGTACAAGATAACTCAAATAAACCAAGTTACGACCTAAATATGATAGAGATAAACGTATAAAAATACGTTTATCAGTAGGAGATCCACTACGCATGGGACGACCTGAAGTTTCTCCAAGAACTTTTTAATCCAAATTCCTTTCTTAGTTGCCTTAGAGGCAACTGTATACACAGCTTCAGTGGTGGAGTCAGCAGTCGTGCTTTGTTTGGAACTTTTCCATGTAAGTGCTCCAGTGTATAGACGAAACCGAAGTAAACATTGGGTCATCCACGTCTGACTGGAAGTTTGAATCCTTATACCCATCCACTTCTATTTCTGATTCCGTAAACGAGCACCCCTTAATTCACCTAAGATATTTCAAAATGATCTTTATAGCATCCAATGTCCTTACAGAGGTTAGCCTGACACCTACTCACTACGCTCACATCGTAGGCCATGTCGGGGCACGTGCAAAGCATCGCGTACATTAGGCTACCAACTGTCGAAACGTAGGGGACTCCAAGCATTTTTTTTCGTTCTTTCTCGTTGTGAGGCAACATAGATTTCGAGAAATGTATCTCATGCGGCATAAGTAAAAACCATTTCTTAGAATCGTCCATTTTAAGCCGTTTAAGGACTTTGCCTAAATAAAGATTGAGATAAACCTATAATTCAGTTCGCTTTGTCTCTTAACAGTGGAATTCCTATAATATAGGTTGCTTCTTCCAGGTTTTTCATGAAGAATTCGGTCGAAAGCCATGCTTTCACCTCAGAAAACATTCCAATGTTGTTTCCCATTAAAACTATATCATCTATGTACAATACCTGAAATGACACCATGCTCCCCCTATTTCTCTAGACGCATGGCTCATCTTCGTTCTTTGTAAAATCATGGTTATTGGCCACTTGGTCGAACCAAATATTCTAACTCCTCGAGGTTTGCTTCAATCCATAAATGGACCGCTGAAGCCGACATACCTTATGAGCATCACCATGATACGTAAAACCCTTGCGTTGTTCCATATAGATCTCCTATTTAAGAAATCCGTTCAGAAAAGCAGTTTTAACATCCATCTGCAAGTCTCATAATTGTGGTATGATGCTATTTCCAGCAGAATTCGTATGGTTTATCATCACGATTGGTGAAAAGGTTTACAACCTAGTTAGCTACATTACGTATCAATAACATGCTTCCTAGTAATGAAAAACACAGTAAAACGTATAACACGTTGTCACATTATGCTGCAATCGAAAATTATTGAACAAGTTCTCGAACCACACTTACGGCTTTTATTAGGCTAATCACATACCTGGGCACATTTGGGTTTTACGAAATCAAGGTCACATCACAGTAAGCCGTCGGAGGGTCGCAAAAGCCAAGAAGAACCTGGCCCTGGGTTGCCGGTTCAGCAGCCTGGTTAGACGCGTGCCCTGCGGTGGTCGAGCACGTTGCGCTGCATACCTCGAGTGTTGTGTGGTGTCCGCCTGCCGGCCTACCCGCACTACGTGCGGGTTGTGGAGCGCCACCCGGTTGAGGGCACCGCGGACTATCATGGCCGCCGCTCAGGTGGTGTCGGGGTGTAATTGTCCGTCGACTACTACTAACCTCGTTTGATTTTTATATTTTCACGCTCCGGTTTGTGATCCGAACCTTCGCTCTGATATCATTATTGGGAATCGACCGGAGGATTCCCGGAATTCGTATTCTCCTGGAACGTACAAAATTGAAAATATATTTCGACGAACCTGTTCCATAGGATTGCTCGGATGTGCACAAACATAGGCAACGATTAAACAACCTTAAACAAGAACGAAGTAGGGTACAAACCATGATAGATAGAAAAGGTTGATGGCTCGCTAACTTCCTCCTCGGCTCGATACGCACGCATGGTTACTAATGGAAAGACGGCACGCCGATACCGTGGTGTGTCCGGTCCGACAATTCTCTTTGGATGGCTAGAAAAATTTTGACCGACAAGATAATCCCAAGCTTTGTGTTTTTCGGAATTTGCTCAAGAGAGGAAGTAGTATTTTTGAAAATCCCCAGATGGCTATTTTTAGATTTTTGAAATCCTAAAGCCCAAGACCCGTTATGTGGTTGAGATATTATCTCCTTGAGATATTCTCTCCAAATCAAATCTTTCCAAAAATCATATCTTTCCAAAATATATATTTTTCCAAAATATATCTAATATATATCATTTTTGAAATTTATATTCTATCTAATATTAATAATTTCAAAACTTATACCAAGATAAATTACCATTTTACCCCTCTCAGTAAATAGCGGTACAATACCAAATTTACCCTCCGAATATGTAAACTTATTATCTAATAATAAAATAAATATTCTTCTACCTAGATTATTAATTTCTGGCAAACACAAACTAATTTATTAATTTCTGTCAAGCCCTAAATTAATTTCTTGTTTTCAATTTCAACCGAAATGGGCTTCTAAATCTATTCTCTCTATTAATTAGCACTACCATGGTAATCCTTTTTTAGTCCAAACCTCTTGGTTCGTCTCAATCAAAACTGGGAGGAATCTAAGGGTTCGATGAATGCCTAGCCAATCTTGCGATATCGAACCGTTTCCCGAGTTGAGTACGAATTTTAGATCTAATCTTTAAATTCACGAAAAGACTATAAATTATTGCATCTACGTATAACCCCTTCACTAAATGTCCCGGTCGATGAGAGTCATGCCTTGTCAAACTCACTGAAACAATGCAATGATAATTCGCGACTGGCAAAATTACTTAACTACCCTCCACGTTTCAACATTGACTTAGTTTAATGCTTCGGCCGAGGACTTTGCAACTTCCTGTCCCCAAGATGTTCATAGGACATATACCTCAATTTACTCGAAGCCGTAAATCCTGCTAGGTGGTTCATGCCAGGAACGGCAGTCCGTTGTTAAGACCGTATTTCGCTGCCGACCCATGCGCTTGCAAATGGGGCCTAACAAACTAGTCAGAAGCCAAGGCCCAAAGCCAACCCGTGTTGACCCCTTTGGTCTAAGGTTCATGAAACCTAGTATAGGCAGTCGATCGATCAATTGACCTTGCAAGAATGCGATCGATCAAGACTACGAGTCAGAGTCTAAATACAGACAATTCCCTTATTCGTCATGTACCAATATCACGTGCTCCCACTTCCCAAGTGAATGAATGACATAGTCACTTTAGACACGTCGATAGATCAAGTCATACTTATCAATGCAGTCACCCTACCGGAGATTAAGACAAGATGCTAGAGAACGAAGGTATTGGATGATCATCTTGAGGTCCTAGTTGTGTTAGTGGTAGTCAACGGTATCATTCTCTCTCAATCAATGTGTATCAACGACTTAGCTCGATATATATGGAGTTTTATTAAATTATATTACGCGATGCCAAGTAACTCGTTCACAATGTTGTAAAAAAAATTGGCCTAGGCAACACCTAGGTGCTAGGAAGTGTCACTCCGTGGAGAAAATTGGCTAGGTTGTCAATCAATCGGTGGAGCCAATTAGTCCGATTAATCCAATAATCGGTTCAATTTATTAATTTATTTTGATTTTGTTTATTTTTTTTAAGGAAAAAAAATTATAATACGAAAAGATGTTGTTGGGATTGACGTTTAATGAACATTTACTTTGGTATAACACTAGCAGATTTTATATTTGGAAAATAACAATAATGAAAAAGTGTATTTTTCTGCATAAAAACCGCCTAAACCTGAAGGACCCTCCATTTGAATGTTCAAACTGACCTCCGAGAATCTCCCTTTGTTAGTTATTCGAATTTGAATGTTTCCCTAGAATATTGGTCCTTCTGTTTATCCTTCGAATTTGAATACCTTTCGAGAATATTGGGCCTTTAGCGTCCATCGACCTGAACACAGCGCCTTAGCCCGCAAAGGTGCTTCGGCCTCCTCGGACTGCCCGGTCGACTTGTCCACCTCGGTCAGTTCGGCATGGTCAGCCGAGTTGCATCTTACTTCTTCTGTTTGGATTTGTGCTTCGGGTCTTAACATACTAGGATTCATTGTGTGACTCTCGAATGTCGCTCGGACCTCGGCACGACGCGACTCCTTCGCAGAGGTCACCTCGTCCGCCTCGGAGGTGTCTCAGTTTCGGCCATTCCGGCCGGTCGACTTTGTACTTGTGCTCTGTTTGGTTCCGTACTTTGGGTGTTAGAATGCATGGATTGATTGCGTGACTCTTCAAGGTAGATCGAACCTCAACATGAAGCGGCTCTATCGGCCTCGCGGTTTTCTCGGCCTCGAGTTTGCCTCGGCCAGATTGGCCTCAGCCGGCTCGGCCATCCTGAGGGGTCAGCCTTGGCCCGGTTGGCCTCAGGTCTTGATCGTTCGGAGGTCCGTAGGATACTTTACCGTGGGCAAATCCAAGGTATAAATGTTTATCAAATTAAAGACAAAGTTCTAATAATACAATGATACATGTCATCGTCCAATTCTCTTACGACATTTGGAGAACATATCTCTAGTATCATTTACGCTCGATAAGTAGTTAGAGGTGAAACTCAAAACCGACAAGTAAATAAATATCGTGAACTCAACTATTATGTTTAGAGGCTTCGTAAAATGCAATAGAATCTTTGAATATTGATGGACTGTTATATTTTGATATCATTCTTCCATTACTTCAAGCCACAAACAAACATACTTTTTACACTTGATCAATGATTCTTTAAATAGGAAACCTTTTCCTCCTAAGATTTGAGCTCCTCCATAGCGCGTCGCACCAGAACCGCATGCTCGAGATCGTCCCCAACGTGGAGGCTATGCTTGCCCATCGAAATCCTTCTAATCCCATATCGATCCACATGGCTCAAATGCTCGCACACATCGATACGAACCCTTACTCGTTGCTTCGAACCAGACGCCACGTGAACCCTCTCGAAGGCTATTAACCTTTTCTCGGCCGAAGGAGGAACGGAAAACACCATCACTACGTGCGATCCGTCCGTATCCCCAACGTTCTCCACGTCGATGTGGAGATCGGAGAGAAGACTGTCACAATCTGTGTGTGAAACCCTTATTGCATCGTCGCCCGAACGAGTGGTGTAGTTCTTGAAGTTGTTTGCTTGCGTGGTTGTGAAAGGAATCGACATTGTCGTCGGGCCTCGGGCTAATACGTGCCTGAAGCTAGTGTAGCTAAGCCCGAATCCAAACTGGAACACAACCGGGCCCTTGTAGAATCGATAGGTCCGGCCCGGGTAGCCTCTCCCCGGATCGGCCCGCATGGTCATGTCTGTCATGGGCACCTTGGCTAAATAGTCTTGAGGGTACCATGTCATAGGCAACTTTCCACCTTTTTTTTTTTTTAAGAAAAAACTTAATCAAATACCACTTATGATAAATTAAAATAAATGTATGGAGTAGTAAATTTAATTAGCACCGACCTGGGTTAGCTGCTCCGAAAATGACATCAGCTATGGCGGCACCACCGGCTTGGCCCGGATAACCGGCCCATATAATGGCGGAGACCTTGGGATCGTTCTTCGCAAAGGAGATATCGATCGGGCCTCCGGATATTAAAACGAGTATCACGGGCCCTCTCGAAGCCCTAGCGACCCTCGACACGAGCTCCTGCTGGTGGCCCGGAAGAAGAAGCCCGGTTCGATCCAGGAACTCCCGTTCGAACCCCTGGTCAAGGCCCATCACCAAGACGGTCGCATCGGCCTGGCGAGAGGCTGCCTCGGCTGCACCAAACTGCCTATTGTCGGGACAACTCACTGGAGCGCATCCTTGCTGGTGGATCGTCTTTGCGTATTTCGACAGGCCTTGTAACGGAGTTGTATAACCACATGGCACCCCTGAGGTACATATTAAAAAACAATGATATATTGAAGAATGATCAACGAATGGACGTTCAAAATAAGATATGAAATTATTTACATTTTATAAACTGTATATAGTATATGAATAATTTTGCTGATATTATGCATTATTTAGGGACTTATCAAAATATTCTTGATCAAACAAATTAACCTAAAAACTATAGAAAATTCCAAGGATCAACGCGAAGATTGTATAGTACAAAAAATAGTTTGTTTTTTTTTTTCAAACGATAGTCCAAAAAATAATTAGCAATGTAAATTAGGAACAGAATCATTTACTTGATGGGACACTTACCGTATTGTAATAACTTGGGCCTATAAATTGGCAAAACATGGCGTACGCAAAACAATAAGAAAACCGAGGTATATCCAAATCCTTACCATAAAATTTCAGCAATATATATTTTCCCGCCGGAGTAAATAAATATATATAATTTTGAATCAAACTTTGCCTCACCTGCATAGTTTCCAATCATCGTGGCCGTGACGTCGGAGTTGGGTCCGATGACGGCGACGGTCCGATGTCGATTAGTGGACAGCGGCAAAGCCCTTTTGCGATTCTGTAGCAGAACGATACCTTGCTGAGCTGCGTGGAGGGCCAACTGTTTATGGGCCGGAGTGCAAACATCTCTCGGGCCCAAATTGAGATAAGGCTGCTGGGGCCCATCGAACATGCCTAAGCGCATCTGGACCGCGAGGATGTTGAACAGGGCCTGGTTTACGTCGGCCTCCGACAGCTTGCGGCTGCGTATGGCCGCTTCCGTGTGGATAGCGAGGAAAGGCCCGCAGTCCAAGTCTAACCCCGCCTTGATTGTGGCGGCTGCGGCGTCTTCCGGTGTGGCGGTGTAGTGTTGGTCTTTGTATAGAACTTCCACGGAGTCGCAGTCGGATACGATGTATCTGATAAAAAGAAGAAAAAGAAAATATTTACGGTATTGGTAACTGAAAATGCAATAAATATCGCTTTAATTTTTAATGTAATCGTCAATAGAACTAATTAGCTGACGAACCCATCTAGGCGCCACTGGCCACGTATGGTGCCACGTAGGAGGTCGGGGTCAGCGCAAGATGGCTTCCCGTTGACTTGGTTGTAAGAGCACATCACACTCGCTACTCTTCCCTCCAGCACACAAGCCTTGAATGGGACATTATATGTATCCTCTAGATCTTGTTTGCTTACCTGATATATATATATATATATATATATATATATATATTACTATATGATTTACCAGTTATTTATTTAAAATGGAAACATGTATATGTTGTAATGTTTGATCAATAATTCAATATATTTTTAAATATACCAACCTTGGCATTAAAATGGAATCGATCAATGTGGTTCCAATTATCAAGATCGTAAGCAGTGTAATGCTTGCAGCATGCGGCAACTTTCAGTCTCGTGTTAGGCCCTAGCCCGTAGTTACCCTGCAAGCCCTTCACATAACTAGCGGCGTAGCGGGCCGATAGAGCGGGGTCCTCTCCGGGCGTTTCTTGGCCACGGCCCCACCGTGGGTCCCGGAAAATATTCACGTTCGGGCTCCAGTAGGTTAGCCCGGCTACGCCTCCGTTGTACATTGCTCGAGCTTCATCAGATACAGCCTAAAATATATTTATATATGTACATGTATATTTTATTAAATAGAATATCTATTAATCCCTGATCAAAAATGATTCTTCAAGTCCTTTTAACTGTAATAATTGACTTCTTTTAAGGGTGTTAGAAACGTCCGAGTCTCTATCATTCTATATAAAAGCTATAATCAATCTTAAGATAAGGAATTATATATATATATATATGTATATATATATGTGGTCCAAATAAGTGTAATTATTATAATAATGCTGTAGTACGGCAAACTAAAACTACTCTCCACTCCAATTATGTTGATATAATTGCAAAGCTTCTTTCTTTTTCAAAGTTATCTTAGCGCGGTTCTCACCCTTCCACTAGTTCATCCTTCATAAAATTTAAAAATTGTTATGGGCTTCCACTAACTTTCAGCAAGACTAATCATCTTTGTCTATGTGTTCGTCGTTTCCTACAAACTGGGATCTTGATAGACCAACCAAACTCAGGACCCATAATCTCCATGGAAAGAGTTAATTGTGGAGGTCGACCAATTAACGGGTTTCTTTATGTCCAATTAGGTTGTAATTGGAATTGCCTTTCTTTGTATTTATTATATATATATGTATATTGATATAATTGTGCCTTTTTGGACATACCTACGTGTATTTGAAACAACTAGCTAGTCTAGGTATGGGCGAAAAGCTACTCTAATGCAAGTTGCACATAATTTCATAGATGTACTTGAATACAATACACTCTTGCATGCGCCCCACTATGGATTATTTTGTATATGCTTGTCTTGTTCTTTCGTGATTTCCTTCCTTGTGAAAAACATACTTTTGTTTTTGTGTCACATGCAACCTTTACAAATTCTGCCAAAAAAGTATACGTCCTCATTTTTGCAATAAAACAAAGAAGAAAAGATGCTCGCAGGTTGTGACAATCTCACGACGACGACGGTAAACGCATGGACCATATGCATAGAATAGACATTAACAGGCGCAAGAATCGAAACCCAGTAATCAGATAATAATAATAATAATCGACCAAGAAGATTCATGCACTTGTCTACATACCTGGCCAATGGCTTCCCACAACGAGTCATTGAAAGAAGCAGCCGCCGTAATAACCTGCGGGAAACTAGTGGCTCCAGGGAACTGGCCACCGAACTTGACACCTGGGCCCGTATTGGAGACGCCGTGGAGCGCCTCAGACCACCACTCGTAGCCCTTGATGCCCAGCCTATCTACAGGCGCCGCATTGTTCACGAGCAGCCTAATCTTTTCTTGCAATGTTAGCCTACCAATGAGGTCGCTGACGCGAGCTCTTATGGGCAGTGACGCTCTGCAGAAAGGTAGGTTTTGAGTGACGCCGTTGCTTGGATCGCAGGCAAAGGGCTGCCGTGATTCACAGGTGTAAAGTTCTTGAAGAAGGGCAACGAGCACGAGGAGGAAGCTGAGTAGAGAAGATGATGATGATGATGAGAGGCTTCTTTTGCGTGAGCGAGGACCGTTGTATTCCATGGCTTGATAATAAGTTGTTTTCGCTGGTTTGTGGGGGAATAACAAGGGTGTGTTCGTATTTATTGAGTGAGAGCGAAGAATATCAACTACTACCAGTATTTGTGGTGGTGGCTAATAAGATTAAATGTTACTTTCTGCTGTTCTATTATTAAACTAAGAGTTACATACACGTCTGATGTTTATATTTGTTATTGTTGTTATTATTATTTATTGCTAATCAAATTTTGTTGGCAAGTCACTAATTGTAATTAGTGCTGGCGTACTGTTTGAAGCTGTGATGGTTCGATTAGTTTTCATTTGTATACATATGCGCTGTTAATCAATTTTTTGCTACCTATAGCTGGTGATTTAAACACAACCTACAAACATATCATATGAATACGTGTCTAATTATATGTCGATCTAGGCATACGTCTATGAAAAATATACAATACGCACAGTTGTAACTCAATTTTTTTTCGGAAAGAAATGATATATATAATAATCTCTCATGACGAACACTAATCTTTCTCTGAGCAAATTCGAATATTAATCATCAAAAGAGGCGATGAGTTTGTAAAGTTGCTTCATAAAAGGCTAGGTAAAGAACTATCGGCATGGGAATAAAAATTCTAAGTAAGTTTCAAGTGAAGTAATCATTTATAAATGTTTATAATTGCAAAAATATGTTACTAAGCTGATCCGATACATCTAGTACTATACATTCTTATTCGCTGACTTCAATTTTTTCCATCGGCGTGGCTGCTGATTACTTTTCACCGATTTGGTTGTTGACTTGGAATATTTTCCACTTGCTTAGATCCAAGATTTCAATTTATTTTGTTGGAAAAATGTCTTTTTTTTTGTTGTCTTGAGGTATCCTCACTCGATATGACTACGAGTTAGCACCTAAATACCGGCGTGGGCTTGCGTCACACAGACCTAGCGGATACTTAATTGCGTCACTAACTACAGTGGTGAGACTAATTCCCGGGGCCAGTTGGATACGTCTCAAACTCTCCTGAAACAATAGTCATGGGGTAAAACCCCCATGGGGACTACTCAGGGAATTATGTGGGAGAGGAGATTCTATCTCACGACCTAACCCACATTCTTAAAGCCTCATCTTTAACCACTAGGTCAAGACATCCTCCTTAAAGCCTACTCAAGGAACCGTGAGAGGGGAAAAATGATCAAAGACACAAACTTTTTCTAACATATACAAAGTTAGCAACTTCTTATATAACTCAATTTTTACATTGTCAATATAACTCATAATCAAAGCATATATAGTGACCCAATTTATACGTCTAACTATGTTGGGTCTTCGAAACATTAAACTGTAGTACACAAGGAATTTCATTGTGATGTACTATGATATTAGGAAAGAAATTCTATTTGTAAATGTAACTAATCTTGATGTCAACAAATGAGATTGCTGACTAGATTAGGACATGACACATGACTATTGGAGATATATCTTCATTACAACATATATATTTATATATATATATAAATGTATATTTATATATTGGGTGTCTGTTTATTTTAATTTATCTTTATATATACGTTGGATCATTATCATTGCACTCAGGTAAATAGGGCCCATTGGGCCCACTCAGTCACGTCTCGACCTCCCGTCCATACAGATATATATTAGGCATCGTGATAATAATGTTAACATCTTGCTAACAAATTAATTTCAATTCCATATTATAGCACGTAATCGGCGGCTTGAAAAAGAAGGATATTCGGTTAAAGAGCCTTTCAAAGAATTGATAATCGACATTTTTATCTAAAACATACGCAGGGTGTATTATGTGGACATGCTGATTGATGAAACATTCTTATCCTTTAAGATAACATGTGTATTTATGTGTTGTGTCGAGTTGGATAATGTTGCCAGCTAACGAAATTGTCATCATCTTTCTTATCTTACATAGTACATACACGGCATTCACTCTTGCATTGGCACTTGGGTTCGGTTAGTTGGATAATATTTATGAATTATACACATACTGTAAATTGGACCATTTCTGGGAGGTCTCCGTCGAGAACATATTAGTAGTCATGAACTTAATTTATCATCAAAGATAAAGGGAGAGATGTATAATTTAATGATGTTTACTAATTCATTGGAAAACTCGATCAATTCCAATCTATCAATCGATTAGACTTTTCGAGCATAATAAAATTTAGACTATATTTCATACATGTTTTGGCCCCTCAGCTTTTTTAACTTTTGAAATTAGGCTTGAGAAAGGGACTCCAGCATGTTTCTGTAGGGTCCACCCTAATTGAAAAGGAAGACTTTCAACCCAAGGCACCAAATCGAACTAACTCGCAACTGGGCAATCAACGCAATCCGCATAATCGTCGCAAGGACCGTAACATCATCCACATCGTATTTGAGTTAGAACCATGCTCACCGCACCAATTGTTGTGATTTTAAGATCCCATCAACCCAATACACATGGGATTACATATAAGTCCATGTGCGGTTTGGTTCTAGTCTAAAACCTAAGGAAAAATACTCAAAATGGTCCTCGATGTTTGCCTCATGTACCAATTTAGTTCTGATGTTTCGCGTGAACCAATTTAGTTCCCGATGTTATCGATTTTGAATCAAATTGGTCCTCCGTTAAGTTTTTCGTCAATTTGGATGGAAATATGCCACGTGTCGCTACCGTATTGGCCGGGGAATTTCTCCCTCTTTAAAAACTTAAAATAATAATAAATTAAGATTAAAAAGAAAAGAAAAAAGGATTCTCTCAGCCAAAAGAGAAATAAAATAAATTAAAAATACTAATTAAAATTTAAATAAAAAATTATTTTTCGTTTTACTATTTATGGAAATTTAAAATATTATGAAAAATAAAATAAAAAAACTTATTTTTTACTTAGTTATTAAAAATAAAAATAAAAAATATTTAAAAAGTGAAAACTATATTAAAAATAAATTTTTTATTATTTATTTATTAAAAGTAAAAAATTATATTAAAAAACATAAAATATTTTACTTATTAAAAACGAAATATAAAATAAAAACAAATAAAGAAATAAAAATTACCACATACAAATTTTCTATTTATTAAAAAATAATAATCCGCGTCCCCATACATATGTCCTTATTTTAACTTATTTATTTAAATTTTTAATAAATTTAAAACATTGAGAATACTCAAAATGATCATCGATGTTTGCCCCATGGACCAATTTAGTCCATGATGTTTCAAGTGGACTAATTTAGTCTCCGATGTTATCGATTTTAAACCAAATTGGTCCTCCGTTAAGTTTTTCGTCAATTTGGATGGAAATATGCCACGTGTCGCTACCGTATTGGCCGGGGAATTTCTCCATCTTTAAAAACTTAAAATAATAATAAATTAAGATTAAAAAAAAGAAAAACAAATTCTCTCACCCAAAAGAGAAATAAATTAAATTTAAAATACTAACTAAAATTTTAAAAAAATATATTTTTTGTTTTACTATTTATTGAAATTTAAAATATTATGAAAAATAAAAAACATATTTTTTTACTTATTTATTAAAACTAAAATATTTAAAAATTGAAAAAATATATTAAAAAATAATTTTTATATTATTTATTTATTAAAAGTAAAAAATTATATTGAAAACATAAAATATTAAAACGAAATATAAAATAAACAAATAAAGAAATAAAAAATACAACATACAAATTTTCTTCAAACATAATAATCCGGGTCCTCGTACATCTATCCTTATTTTTAACTTATTTATTTAAATTTTTTATTTTGTTATTTTTATTTCATTTTTTGTTAAATATTTTTAGTATTTTTAATAAATAAAACGAAAAATGTAAAAATCAATTTGGAAATATATTTATATTTTATTTTATATTTTTATTCTTATAAAATAAAAAATAAAAAATAAAAAAAATAAATTTATTTTTTTAATATTTTTTTCCATAAAAAGTAAGAGAAAAAATAAATTATTTTTATATTTATTTTTTATTTTTTATTTTATATATTTTTTATTTTCAAATATATTTTTTATTTTAATAAATAAGTAAAAAGAAAAAATTAATTTTTTTATTTTTATATTTTTACTTTTTTGTTTTAAAATTTTGATTTATTATTTTAATTTATTTGCTTTTCTCTCTTTTTTTCTTTTTTTTTTTAATCTAAGTTATTATTTTAAGTTTTTAAAGAGGGAGAAACTCTCCGACCAATACGATAGCGACACGTGGCATATTTACATCCAAATTGACTTGCGATTGCAATTTGTCAAGTTCCTTATCCTTGCTTGTCAACAGAGCTTCCATCTTGCTCATTCCATCAAGCAAACTATCGATTACCTTTTCATTATTCTGATTTTCCTCAGTCAAGGCCTGAATGATTTCCCAGTTTTGAATGTTGCTTTCTTTGATTTGACAATTCCACATACAAGTGTATGTACGTTTCTTCTAATGATTCACAATTATCGCCAAGCTCTTCTAAACATTCTCATGTATCATCCAACATCAATGACTCATCAAAATTACTAGGCTCATCGTAATCAAAGAGAATATGGTTTTCTGATGTTAAATCCAGTGTTGGATCAACATCAATTACCACATTGAATCCGGTATAATGTTCTTCATCTTCATTGTCAGAGAAGGTTGGATTTTGTACGCTCGTCCACTGAGCGACATGATATGTATCTTCAACTGACACATCTTTTTCATCGTCAGAAAGACTTAGCCAATTTCCTTTTCCATACCTACGAAGAGCATTGACACATTCATTTGCATAATGTCCCCAGCCTTTGCAAGCATGACATTGAACAGAGTCCCTATCAAGCTTGTCAACTTTTGCTTTATCAGCAGAATTTCTTCTGTTGATGGGAGGATTAGGCGCAGATGAAGATTCCTTAGTATTAAGGATATTCTTGAACGTTTGACCAACATTCAACTCCCTCTTGTTTTTCAGCAACTTCTTAAACTTTCCGACTATCATTGTCATATCCTCATCATTGTCAGGATCAACCTCAGATTCAACAACTGAAGGTTGAGTGACTAGAGCAAGACTTTTACCCTTGATGAATTTTTCTGAAGTTCGAGATTAGTCTCGTAGTTCTTCATAATATTCATCAAGGTGTTGACGTCAAGAGTGGCCAGATTGTGAGCTTCCCCAACCGCTGCCACCTTCACATTAAACTTTTCAGTTAGTGACCGAATAGCCTTAGAATTTAAAACTTTATTTGAAATCGGTTCACCTAAGCTATGACACTCGCTTGAAATATTTAAAAGTTTTCCAAAATATGTAGTAATATCCTCATCATCCCCCATTCGCATAATTCTAACTGACTATTTAAAAGTCTCAGTTTTGTATCTCTCACACTAGCATCACCCTCACAATACCTTTGCAGCATGTCCCAAGCATTTTTCGCATTGGTACAGTTTCGAATGATTTTAAACATGAAAATATCGATAGACGAAAAAATAGCATGTTAGCCTTTACATGAAAATATCGACAGACAAAAATAGTTCATTCGGTAATGAGTTTATCAAACACTTCCCCATCTGCATCAGAAACAATTTTAGGAGGGATATAACCATTGAGAACAGAGTCCCATGCACGAGAGTCAATTGAGTTTATGCATTGACGCATTCAAATTTTTAAGTAGGCATAATTAGATCCATCTAATACGCGAACTTTACCATTGAGCTTAGATCATCCATATCAAAGGATAAAGACGCTTAGTATATCAAGCAAATGCTCTGATACCACTTTGAAGGAGTGGCGGGAGGTGGTCCCGATAAATTGATATGGAATAAACTAAGTTATTAGAAAGACTGAAATGTTGACCATAATGTTGAAACTACACTGGGGATCAGAATGTCTTTGCACAACGAAAAAATAAACCTAGTTATAAAATGATGCAAACACGGTTTTAAATACGCAACAAGTTAAATAACTTGCTGCGAGCCTTCAAGGCAAAATTCCACTACAAGAATGGATTACAAAAAGAAGTTTCGTAATGGAACACAACTACCATAAGATAGTAAACCTAGCCTAGAAAGAGTATTTGATGTCAACTGATCGTCACACATAACACACGTATAAAAATTAAGTTCTATACAAAAGTGTGAAGACAAATACTAGGCTTAAACAGAACGAATAGAGAAATAAACTTATCTTCTTGTAAGCTCGAATATGTATCTCGTTTTTTCTCTTGAGATCTCTGTCGTTATATCGTCTTTGCGTTATTTCAACGTTTCGCTCAACTCGTCTATTTTATTTTCGTCGCTAAAAACCTTGTTCTTTCTTTGAGATCAGAGTCTTCTTTATATAGTTGCGATTCCATCCACTCCGATCACCTCCACATTGTCCACTACTCCATTACAATGATAATGGACGTTGCTCTATGTTCTTGGCTATTGTGGTTTGACTCGTTCAACCATGATCTTCATATTCTCTATTTTTAGCAAATGCGACACCCTCTTTTTAGCACCAACGAACTCCACTTTCTACCATCGTATCCAACTCAAAAATAACTCCTGCAGACTCATAATCCAAAATTATAGAATAAGGTTTTTGGGCATGAAAGACAAGACCAATGATGGTTCAAGTCTGAGTCAATGTTGACACATGTGTTTTCTCCACATTGTCAATGTAAACATTAACACGTGCCGCTGAGTTTTTAATCTATCTATTATAAAATTTACATCCTCGATATTTTGTACAGACTAGCGCTCCGTTTGGGAGCTTGGTCGAAGATAGTTTGCTAAATTTATGGGACTATGAGAAGGTGGGGAAACTCTTTAACAAGTAGTACTGAATGGAACTTGCAATGCCGATGGTGAAACTTGCGATTTCTGTTGCAGGTGGTAGTGTTTCTCATGATCTTTCTCATGCAACATATGTAGTCATCTTATCTTATGTAAGTTAGGTATTTGCTCTCTTAGCGTGTCATGATTTCAATATCGACATCTTAAATAACAATTGTTAGGTCCTATATGATCAACTACCGAGAATCCTAGACATTAATTCTAGATATTCTAGTGTAGATCTATGATTTGTTACATTCGGTCGAATATCTTCGATGAAGAACACGAGAGAGAATCTTAGTGTGAGAAAGTGTTTTGTGTGTTTCTCTCTCTAGAATGTGAATTGCAAGCCCCTTGTGATTTTTTTAATTACTTTCTCTCTATTCATTTCAATAATGTACATGATATTTATACATATATACATGGTATAATTACAAGTAAGCCATACACTATCACAAATACAAGTTACGCCCCTAATTACAAGGATAAGTAATAAATGAGCACAATCTATAAATCTACTTCAATCTCCCACTTTGTGCTCGTTTTCTCTTAAGCTTTGTTTATCCTTATCAGGCGTAGAAATATTTCCTCAATCCCAATGCTGTCTCGTAGTGTCGGGCAGCATTCCTCAGCTCCAACCGTTCGTCAATAGCGCTGAGAAGCTCATTCAGGAGCGGTGCTTCTTCTTCTCCAAGGTCCTCAAAGATCGTGTCCTCATCGATATTTTTCAATCTCCTTTCTATGTTCTTCTTTATGAGCTTCAACGTCCCGTCGTAGAACTTATGTACCTCTGACTTCATCATCGCTCACGTCTTTCAAATAATTGGATTCCGATAAGTGATGGCGAGGCCTGAATTCTTGAATATGTAGTTCTCCGGGAAGTTGTTGAGCGGGAATCCTTTCATGAGCGGCAATTTCATGTTGACCTTCTTCATGTTATTCTCCAAAGCGATCTGAAGGTCGTGTGCGGTGTGAAATTTGATCTGTCGCACCATGAATCTCTTTAATCCCTTGAGCCCTTCCTTCTTGATGTACCCAACAGGTGTCTGGTATTTCGTCTTGTACATCTGGAATAGGTGATAGACCTTGTCCGGTGGAAGGTGGAGAAGATAGATTTCGTCTATCTCTTCTCGAGTGTGAGTCTCATCCGCTCGCTCAATGATGTAGATCGAAGTTGGAAATGGTCCAATCATGTGTGAGACACCCACGAGTTGGAAGATCGGTGGCTTGTCCCTCAAGTTTCTTCTAAGTTGAGATCCCACTCCGATCTGGACCGAGATGGGTGAGCATAAAGATATGTTCCATCTTCTTCCGCTCTTCTCAGTGAGAAATCCCTTGAAGCTTCAGCTCGATCAGCTTCTTGATTCAGTTCGGTGCTCGCGAGATCTGCTTCCTTATATCTTCAAGGAAGGGTACTTCAATCCGAATATTCTTCCATGGTGTCTCGACTCGGACGGTCCCCTTTGATAGACGTGGAGGGGTGTCTGCTCGATGCCTTATAATTTCTTGTAACTCTGGGAGTTCGGCATTGTAGTCCTCACCTTGTTGAAGGTCTTCGTCTTCAAGCAAAACTAGATCAACCGAGGCTTGTTGCAAGAAGTATCCGACGTTGGAGAGGCGAGCTTGAGCTGTAGTCGTCAGCCATTTCTCGCTCAAGATGTAGTCGTCTATGATAGCGTGAGGATCGTAGTTGACTGTTGCTTCTGGTTGATCTTGGAGCGTGGAATAAGAGGTTGGGATCGGGTTTGGACTTTTGGGTGCCGGAGGTTTTGTGTGGGTGTGAGGTGTGGTGGTTCTTTGTTGGCGGGTAGTGGGTTGTGTGGATGTAGTTGGTGGGTTGGTTGACGATCCTCCTGCTTCACGGCTTGAGGATGTCTTTTCTCGTCCTTGACCACAGCCGCTTTTAATGGTCTTCTGCCGTTTCTCCCCCTCAGCGTGATCCTGATCGTCAAGATCGGCATGTCTTCTTTTGGTTCAGGAGCTTTTGTTCTCGGCAGCTTGTTCGAGCGGGCGGTCCCGGGTCATCAACTAGCCTTCGGTATAAATTTTCCTCAGCAAGAGTTTGTTTTTAGAGATGGTTCATCAAGAAATAGGTATGGTGTATGGGTTGATAAGAGATGGAGATGGGGTTGGGGTGGTTAGTATGGGTTAGATGGGGGTATGTATGGTGGTGGTTTGTGGTGGTGAGGGAACGGGTTCAGACGGAGTAGCCTCGAAGATTGGTGTTTTCCCGGTATCCCGTCAGGAAGTCTCGATGCCGTGGAGGAGTCTTTCCATGAGCCGATCTTCAAGAGTAGTTAGAGCGGTGGAAAGAGCGACTTGTAGTCGTTGCTCCATCACGAACGGTGACACCTCCTGAGTGGAGCATGGTAGGTGTTCCACTGTCACAACGTCAGAAAAGATTGCTGACGTGCCGCCTTGAAGAGGACTTAAGATTCCAGGACGTCTGAAGACATCCGTTGTCAACCCATAAGTCACCACTTCGATGGGTTGGCCCATTGTTGCTTCCAAAGATGTCGGTGGACCAATGGGACTTCCATCTAATCCTTAGATGAAACCGAAGGAATCATCTGTATGGATGTTGTGACAGGTTCGGTGTAAACATGTGTAGATGTCAAGACAGGTGGTGGTGGAGGAGGTAAAATGAAGTTGTTATAGTGGAGGGAGATGCAGACGGGACTGGAGATCGTTGTCGGCGAGAGCCCCTTCGAAGTAGTCTGCAGTCTTCGTCCGAGTCGGTGGCTTCGGGTGAGACAGCTATTGGAGGTGTGGGCACACGTGCTTCAACCTCGGGCTCAATGGCCGCTGCCTCATGCGCCAGAACCTCAGCTTCACGCTCTTGTGTCTCCAAAGTGGTTCTTGACTGATAGACATCGGAGCTGGGTCGGTGGACCGAACCATGGCCTCCATGATGGAGTTATTCTGGCAGTAGTCTTGATATGCTTCATCTGAAGGATCTGCCAGATGGAGGTGTTCCAACAGGATCAACATAGGTTGGAGCTCCAAATCCGATGTCTTAGGGTTGTGGAAGAACCGCAACCTGGGCAGTGTATATCCTCCGACGAGTGGTAGGCAGAGAATCTCTTGATGGACTTCCATTAGATGAGAGATAAGCATCGGGAACCATCAGACGTAAGGCATAAACTTGGCCTTCGACTTGGTCTCTCGTTCACGCATTTGGTCAGCCAGATCATTCCAGATGAGTGGGGCGCGTCATAATTTTTGTGGAAGACGACTCCATGAAGATCCTTAATATGTTTCCGTTCGCCTTGTCGAAGCCCGAATGCTTCGGGGAGAGACACTTGTTGATGATCCCAAACAAGGTCCTCAACGAATGAGGGATCCCGCTGTTCTGAAAGTTTGCAAGCTTTACCAGCGGTGGCTTGTATCCCATCATAAGCATGTCGGCAACGATCTCCTCATCTGAAGGTAGGGGATCGTAGATGACATGATGCGGTAGATCAAGGACTAAGGCCAGAAGATCCTTTTTGACGATGACGTTTTTCTGGTTGATTTTCGTTGTGTAAGCTACGTCGTCGCCCACAGTATGACTCTACATACATCCCCAGAATTGCTGGAGATACACCATCTATATAGATGCCGTCATTGTTAGGGCTGGCCAAAGTGGATGCCCTTTGAGGATAGAGATGATGACGTCATGAGGACATCAGAAGGTTGCTAAGTTGAGTTGATAATTGTTGTCGTGGACTGTTAGCCAAGCCTCGGACGGATAAATGTAAGAATTTTCTTGATGAACCATCTCTAAAAAAAATGAATAAGGATCATTAGATTATAAAATTCAATTCAAATGAAAATTAGTGTCAAGTAATTCAAATTTTTTGTCGCGCACACGTCGTTAATTTTTAAAATATTTTGCATTAGCGTAAAGTGTGGTTTGTTAACTTGATATATTACGCGTAAATAGTTTGTATTTGTGTAACATATAATTTTGAAAAAGACTTTGAAAATTTTTCTAAGTGTTAAACGTGTATACTGTCTGCGGCGCATTTTATTCGAACGCTAAATTTTGCGATCGAATAAAATCTTATCGAAAACTAAATTTTTTCGCCGCTAAGTTTTACGATCAAATAAAATCTTATCGAAAACTCAAGGTTTTCGCCGCTGAGTTTTGTGATCGAATAAAACCATAACGAAAACTAAAGGTTTTCGCCGCGCAGTTTTGCGATCGAATAAAATTTTTTCGAAAAACTTAAGTTTTTCACCGAGTAGTTTTGCGATCGAATAAAATGTTATCGAAATACTAAAGTTTTTAGCCGTGTAGTTTTGCGATCGAATAAAATGTTATCGAAAAACTAATGTTTTTCGCCGCTCAGTTTTACGATCAAATAAAAACTTAACGAAAACTAAAGTTCTTCGACTCTACTATCTGCAATAAAAAGATTTTCGACCTAAATCGAACAGTAATTTTTAAAACTGCACATGGCGATTTGTCGGAAAACAAAAGATAATCTGGACTCAAAATGTTCAAAAAACAATTCCGAACCCAAATATTACGCAGTTAATCAACATGGTTAAATCTAAATCGCAGGAAATCAGATGTCATAAGCATGAGTAGTCGAAACTCTGAGAGTCCAAAATCGCTCGAAAAAATTTGGAATACAGTCGCAGTTCTTGATTTTCGGAACAAAATGTTAATTGAATTGGGATTCGACCTGCCTAACAGGCGAAAATTTTGTAGAAATATGAAGATGTTCGAGAAATTTTTGATATCGCCTTTTGAACTTTTAAGAGAGTCAAAATTTTTGCGTTTGATGTGTTTGCGTGTAAAGAGTTTTTCGATCGAAAAAAGTATATAAGTAATTTTGGGCCGAGAAAATCATTATGGGCTTTCGTTTAGATCAGGCCTGTTTAGTTTAGCGATAAAAAAATATACTCTTTTACTTTTGCACCCGGAATTTTGAAAAAATAATAGCAAATATTCATGTCGAGATAATTGCAAATATTCATTTTGATCATTATCACGCAGAAATTCACATGAGACATAGAATAATAATTTGCCATCAAATCATGTCACTAAACTAATATCCTAAGATCATAGTATGAATCATTTCGACAACTCTCCCGTGGTTCGCTCTTAGCGCTCAATATATTTTTATCATGGGGATAATTAGTATATATATCACTGATATCAACACGACAATATTTAATCATTTAACATGTTATCGTGGCGCATTTAATCAACTCACCAAGCGAAAGTCCATCAAATTGAATCAAAGGGACTTTGAAGGGATTATTATTTTAGGCTCTGACTTAGAAGGGTAGGATAATAATTTGGAATTAGTGAGCTTAAAATTCTTCCATCCCAGGGGCCCTTTTAAAATTCAATTCTGTTCATTTTTCTTTTCTTTTTTTCTACACTTGCTCAAGCCGAATATCTTCTTCTTTACGAGTCTTGAGACATTAGATCTTATTTTTGTTTTTCTCGGGTCGAGACTGTGCTCCTTTTGAAGGTTCACAGTTATGGAATTCGAATTCAAGGCCATGCTCCTCTTCTCATTGTCTCGATATAAGACCAAGATTATCGTCGGAGAAGTTCACTTTGAGGTGCTTCTCTTCTAGTCGTTTTGATAGTTTACGAGATTATCTAGGAGAAGTTCACAGCGAGATCCATGTTTCTCTTATATATAATCGAGAGTATATTTGAGCGTTGACCATTTATCGTGTGCGTCTTCTATCT